>JAZDUA010000120.1:3047500-3632596 GCA_038098605.1 Gryllus longicercus | reverse complement strand
CAGACCTCAAATAAGGTTACAGTTCAGTTGAAAGTTGGATATATTATAGATGCCTAGGAAAAACATGAATTGATTTTTTAAATATTTTATATTGAACATGCAAGGTTTTACTTTAAATTATTAATAGAATGTTTAATAATATTATAATTTTTTTGTTTTCTATTTTCCTGATGCGTTTTCTTTTCTATTTCCTATGTGTTTTTGAATTGATTAAAAATGAGTACATAAATGCATAACATTCTTTGTTAATCATCCTAGCTTCACGCACAATGCTGTTTATTTAGTTAACATGTGAACAAAACTAAATTGAATCATAAATTTACCGAAGATATTATAGGGAGTAATTTTGTTGTAGATGGTGTTGTTATTATTACTATTATATATGACAATTTTATACTGTTGATTGATGTAGGTAAACAACAAATGCTGAGTGCAACAAACCCCAGTGTGATCTTTGTATAATATGAAGTGTGACTGTGCAGGGCCATTACAAAGTTTTGAGGTGATTTGCCATCTCAAGTATGAATTGCATGGACTGAATATTTGTTTCTGAAAACTACTGCAATTGTGGTTGGAAGAAATTCTCACTGAAATCCTCTAAGAACAAATGAAGGAGGAAGATGAAAGTGTGCAACTAGTTGGAATATGCTTAATTTCATCTATATGAATTTTGCTTAGTCTGAACACTAAAGAAACTAAAATGTGTTAAGAGATTAGCAAATGTATTTGTGAACATGATAGCTAAACTTCAATTACTCTAATTGTACTATAATTTTGTTTTTCTCTCAAATAATTTGGTAATATGAATGTTCTACAATAAAAGAAAATGCTTTCCTCTCAGTTTTGAACTGAGGTTCAATTCTGAACACTTAAAAGTTGTTACTCCAGAAGGAATATACAAGATGCCCAACCAACAACAAAGAAACTTTATCTAATCATATACGGAAGTAAATATCTTCATCATAACCAATTATTCCTTCTTAACATTCCAATAAAACTGCAATTTCAGAACTCATTTTCCATGAACCTAAACAATCAAATTAATATTTTAATGCATAGACCAATTATGCCATTACTTGAAAAGTTTAGAATTCTTGGAGCACACTAAAATAAGTGACCAACAAGGAATTTAAAATAGCACATAGAAAGATTAACACATTGTAAACAAAATAAAATGAATCTGAAGAACTTTAATGATTTGTCACAGACAACTAAATGACACAATATCATTACTTCCATTATGTATATATCTACACTACGAAAAACTCCACATTTCCAGAAATGTACTGATCAATATTCCTTAGCTGATGACAATTACTACAACACTCAACTATAGCAATATTTTTTAACAATGGCAATATGTGTAAAATTAAAAGCATGCACAAAGTATACACAAATGTAAAAATAAAAACATTATGTATTCAATATGAAAAACATACAAGCTTTCCAGTTGCTCAAATGTACTGTCATAAATGCAGCTTTAGCATGTAAAGAAAAGGTTAAAAATGCTTTCTCACTACATTATCATACTTTAACTTGTGTGCAGTTTCACAGAGACTATTGGTAATGGTAAACTGGTTTCTGGTAAATGGATAAGGACAATCCACGATGGGAAGGATGGCATATGACAGGAATACAATTACAATTATGCTAATAAAACAATTTAATCACTAAAAACAAATTTCAAAGCCAAATAATTAATTAAACACTAAGGTAAATAGTTAATTTATGCCATAGTATAATAACATAATAAAATTAAAGTAAGTTTCAAAAACCAACAAGGAACCATGCAAACAAATCTGCAAGGTATCGAGATGCAGCAGGCAGAGAAGAATGAATTTCACAATGTAGGTATTAGCACTGGATAAAATGGTAGAAAAATAAAAGTTATCGGACTAAAATTTACCATTAGCATTCAAGGAATCTATTAAAGTGGTTAGTTTTATTGAGGCAACAATACCCACAAAACAACAAAATTCAAAGGAAACTGAACACTAATCCTGAAGTCCTCATCCAAACCTATGAATTTAGAGATTCACTTACCACTTGGACGAAATTACATAACATGCACACATCGATGTTTACAACTGCACAGAGCAGAGGCATGTAGCAAAGAACAGAAACATCCAGAGGTACACTACATTGATTGTTAAACTATAGTGCAACAAACATTGGAATCATTTTCCCAAAGAGAAGAATTAGTTCAGAAACAACTATTAGGTTTCTCCAGACACAAAAAATATTTCTAGTCATACTACACACTACAATATAAAATAGTTCCTTTTAAGGTGCAGGTAAAATGTACTGTGTCTAATTCCCTGACATCTATAAATTCTATAGAAAACCAGAACTAAACATTCAAGTAGCTATTCTGCATGTTCTGTTTTTTTTAACAGAGGAATGTAAGAAATAACTCAACACAAATACTTCAAATTGAGAGAAGATCCCTTGAGAGGAATCAAAACAATTAGGCAAACTATGACAAGAACTATGTAAAATCAGTAGAAAGTTAATGAAATAATTGGAAAGAAATGAAGACTGTACTGAGCATTAAAAATGTAAATTATTGAAAATAACCCTTCCCTAAATTTATACAAAAATGGAGAACTCAAAGAAGGTAAAATGTGATGCACAGAAAATAGACATAGCAAAAGAAACCCATTATAATCCTGAAGAGATCTATAAAGAAAGGTCTCAAATTGTATCACATGTTTAATATCTTATTTTATGGTTTTTTCCAAACCATGCTTGCACTATTTCCTCACTACTGGCAACTTGATCTTTATAAATAAAGGAAAAAAGACCAGAAGAGCATTGTTTATCAACTGATAATCTAGAATTAATTATCTTTAATGTTGCAGCCAATATTGCATAGAAGAAAAATATACAAAAACTTAATAGGAAAAAGAAATAAAAGAAGAAAGGGATTGCAAGATAATGGTAAATAATAAAAATTTGATATTGATACATTCTGAACTAAACATACAAACTGGAATAATCCAAAATAAATGTTTCCTTATTCAGCACATTTACCTTTCAACTCTAAAAAAAACTTAGAGGAATATTCAACTTTTCATTCCCCTACATAAAAATAAAAAGGATTTTGCTTTGCTCTACAAATAGCTGCCCCAGAACTTGTCCATGATTTGTTTAATTCAAATTCTTTCCTTTGAAATGCCTTTTTATTGACAAAAATTAGGGCTAAATTAGCAAAATCTGGCAAATATGAAGAGTAGTCTATCAATTCAAAGCTAACTTAATATTTCTTAATTGTAATTAGGGGCATGTTGAAAAGTGCATGGTTTTACAAAGAACTGTGCCTAAGTGATACACCCCTCTCCCCGTGGTTTTAATTTTTTTTATTTCCTGTTGCCTTTGCTCCATTAGCAGAATAAGGTATGTTGCAGTTTCACCTTGTCCAAATTCTGTGACAACAAATTTGATCTTTGTTACTTCAGAAATAGATTTTAAAAGTCTACTTAACACAATAATCCTTCTTAATATCCATCATCAACATTTTTTCCCCCATCTAGTGTAGTCACTGAAAATAAATACTTCACCTTAAGATGATATTCTTAAACTAATAAAAATCCAGTACCTTATTTTCAATATTTAATTTCAGAATTTACAATATAAATTTAATTACAATTGCAATTGCCCAAAACCAGAGATACTATTTACAAAATCATAAACATTTTCGATTCCGATATAGTAGGGATTACCAAATTAAGAACTTAACAATAATCCCCTCAAACATATAAAAAAGAAATATATACTAATTTTTAATAGTGGTGTGGATCAACGTAATTGAGTTCAAAGGGTTTTATTCAAATGTGGTTAATCAATAGTTGACAAAAAACTATTGCACATCTAATTTCTTTGCTATACAATAATGATTAATGCCGAACTTGCAACCAAAACCCAAAGGCATTAAAGAAATGCTTTTATATTGAAATTTGGTATCGCCATATCTACACATTCCTATTAAATTAAGAGTTTCACATTAATTGCATTGATATACATGCAACAGCACATGGCAAACTTTAAATAGGGCCAGTCAAGCAAGTTCTACGTTGATAAGATCTTCAATTAATAATCAATTCTTCAATTTTAAAGAGCTTGTGGCCATGAATGTGTAATTCCCATGAAATATCAGTAGATACAAAGTTTCTATGCATCAAAACTAAAGTATCTGTAAGGAAAATAAAACAAGGAAAGATCATGGCCTACCAAGCTCTTGTCAATCACCACTTTGCAAAGCTCTGTTTTACATTATTTCTACCAGCTAGTCACATCCTCCCACCCCTTCTGTTTTCTGACATTCCATGGGATAAAAATTATGATTCAAGAAACTCCATGTGCAGAGTAATAAAGTTCACAATGAATTTAATTTAAATAATCAAGCTTTGGGCACAGACAAAACTTAGTATTAATTAAAATAACTGTTTTACACATCAGAATCATGTACTTCACTTTAAGGTCTTCCAGTCTTATTTTGATTTTTGGAACTTTTTTGCTTCCATAGAGGATGTCATGAATCCATCACAATACAATTAAAATTCCCAAAGATGCCAGATCTTCAATATTTTCACAATGGTGCACATACATAGGAAGAAGAGCACACAAGAAATTGAAGTTAACTGAGAAAAAAGTGAAATATTAAAAATTCTCACTTCGATTGTCTGTAATCTCAAAACATCTACATTGCTAATAAAGCCTGCTCATTCGTTGGTTAAAGAAATGCCACATTATTTCACCTAGAATCATATCATTTTAATGTGGAATGTACCCATCATTCTCTATTCAAGCTGATTAATAAGGTTTTTGATGAAAAAACTTCATCCTAGTTACTTCCTAATTATGAACTTTCTGCATAAAGGGTCCAAACATAAATTATGTAACATAAATTTAGAGAATTTTTAATGCCTCTCTCCTCCCACTGCACTTGAACTCCCCTCAATCATTACATATCACTCGAGTTAACATCCCCATTTAAAATAAGTGAAAATGTAACAACGAAAAGCAATTTGTATTAATTTATTTGTGTAATATATTAATATTCATGATTATTAGTCAGAATTAGTTCGGCAATGTTGACAATCAGATTGGGAAACAAATTATGGATGTAAGGAGGACACACAGGCGAGAAAATTTCTGAAAAGCCATGCACACACCATTGTAGTTGACATATAGGAGTCATTCCACGTCAAATCTGACACTTGCAAAACATCACAATTTTTTAGCAACATGAAACTTTCTTCGCGTTCTAAGGTTAAAAATAGGTGACTTGTAATTATTTTTTTTAAAATCCCACCCCTTTCAGAAATATTACCAATTACTTTTTTCAAAGAATATGTGCGTGATGTTAATTTTTTTTTTCCCCGCAAAATAGTTTCCTTCAGAAAAATAAAATTACATTTAAATTTATCTTAAAAAGATATACTTTCATGTGATATAAATATAATCTTTGCAAACATATTTAAATATTTAAAATATATTTTAATTTTTAAAAGGCAAATTTTTACATTAAGCTGTCAAAATTTAATTGTAATAAATGTGTATTTCTACAGTAATGATGTATAGATCTGCCCAATTTTAAAGTGGGACACACATAAATAACATTAAAAAAAAAAAATAGTTTGTTCACCTACACACGTAGGCAGCCTACTGCCTACCGGACACGCTGCTCCAACTAAGGGGCGTCAATGGCATGATGCCTTGTGACGTCGAAACATTAGGCAACCGTGAGACACACGTCATGCTACAAATCGCAGAAACACCTACAGTATCAAATGGAAGTCTGACAAAATGCAATTATTAAGTTCATTTTATAAACAATTGACATTGCTAGGGTCTGCCTGAAACAACAACCTTCTTTCTCAGATATAACGAGTCAATTGCATTAACAAAGGAATCCGCGAAACATTTTCGTTGTTCTGTGAAGTTAATAACCACAGATAGCCTTACAATAATATCAATACTATTGTTATTTGCATTTTCTTAATATGAAAATCTATAATCGCAGAAATGTACATTTAGGTTGTTACAACATTCATTCTTGAAATTTGATTGTTTGCTGTCAAAAAAGTTATATTATTGGAAAAACTAGTTTTCAAAATTGCTTCTCGTGATGAGTCAAGTGAAGTTTTTCAAGAAAGTGAGAATCAACCATACTTGTTAATGCCGCAAATGTGTTGGACAGTGACAATGATGAATAAGTGTGCACCCTGGTTACACCAATGTATCACCTGGTCTTTGCCTATTGTTTGCCTCATTCTGCTCTCGTCACGAGACAAAAATTAAATTTGACTCTAGAAATTTTCATTGTCGAGTGATTTTTTAAGAAAATTATTCGTACTTTAAGATGTAATTCAGAGACTGCTGTGAATTAATTTCTTAGCTACTCAGCATCCTTTTGTGCTATACTTCAGATAAAGCAAAGAATTAGAAATAAAAAAATAAAATTTTCTGAATGCCTGAAACAACAGGAATTACATTCACCCTTTCCGATGGAAACTCCTAACACTTTTCAAGTAAGTTTATAACATTGTTAACAGTTATTTTTGGGATGGAGTCAGTGCCTAGTTTTACAAAAAGCAAATTTATGCTTCCGCAAAGAAGCCTTCAATACGAGTGCTGAATGGCATTTCTTTCCTTCGCAACGTTTATGGAAAGGAACCTTGCAACTTAAGGGGGGAGTGCATCTATAGCATTCTTAATAAAAGCTAGCCTTCAATTTTGACAGTAACCCATTAGTTATTTAAATGGGTTGATGATAATGTGATTTAAATGGGTTGATGATAATGTGAAGAACATTAGGTTCATATTTTCAGCATCGTTGATTATTTAAAAAGAGGACTATTGCAACAATGATATAATAAAAATCAGTAGAAGAAACAAAGAAAATACATTGTTTTATTTCTTAATGAAAAGGTCGATTAACAATATTCTCTGGAAAGTGAAGTAAAAGAAATATCAATTTAATGATTCATATTTTTGCTTATACTTTCACAGAAAAAAATTTAAAAATCTAAGACAAAGGTCAAATTTTTCTTAAATTTGTGAGATTTGATGTGGAATGACCCATAGGTGAAAGTCTACTGCACCAATTTAATTTGATTCTAGAAAATACTAGAGTTCTGTTTTGAATACTTTCCACGTAGACTTAACAGGTTCAATCAACCACTGAAGAAAATGATTTCCATTTATTGAAACAAGTTACCCACCATAATTTGTTAATTTATTTATATTTTTTTTGAAATTAAATTTGATAATACTTTAATGTTTTAGTATAAGACTGAATAAAAGGAATGTAGTAGATATAGATAATTTCAGTGAATGTTAAAAAATTTAAGAAAATAAATATCAATTACATTACACTAAACTAACATCTCTCTACCCCAATGTAACACAGTGCAACATTATTTCAAACCCTCCTCCCTTAGCATGAAGTAATTTATAGAAACCCCAAAAGTTTTAAAAGTTAACAGTATCAAGACCAGAAAGTACAGTTTCAAAGAAGATTGTCACTAACTTATATTAGTATGATACATAATCAGTGGCACACGGGGGTGCCCTCGTGGGGCTTCAACCCCACACCCCCACCCACAAACCCCAGAAGCTCATATTTTTTAGCTTTTACTCAATTTTCTATACTAACAGTTAACAAATAAAAACATTTTATTTTCAGAGTTAATGAAAACTTCTTCATATGAAAACGTCAGCTGGACCACTACCCACAAAAAAAATCCTGGGTGCACCTCTGTACATAATAGTAAGCTAATTACTCATTAAATGTTCGCTGTAGTACACAACTGATATAAATAACACATGAAAATTCAGCAACTTCGAACCAACAGTTCTGTTAATCAGATTTTCTTTCTGCTTGTTATGACCCACATTTAAGCATACAATGCCACTAAATTGCCCAGAGGTCAATTTAAAGTTACTTATGGAAACTATGAATAAAAGAATTTCACCTTTTATTACTTCCCTGCATTTTCACGCAAATTAATTTTCCCACAATACTCAACTGGATATTAAAAAGTTACTCATAAAACAAAATTTAATTAATTCACATTAGCTAAAATTAGACAAAGAATTTATCATACTACATTTAAGGAGAATATACACAAATATTTCATGCTGCTTTAAAAAGAAATTCCACATTAACTAATCAGCTTTGACACAAACTACTAGGAATTAAAATAATTTATTTCATCAGGTTCAATGGGTAAATTTTGAACAGCATTTTTTAACGATTCAGATAAAACAATTAATAAAAAGCAAGAATTGATGGAATAAACTACTGAATACATAAATTTCAGAAGAAATTTTATTGATGAGTAATAAGAACACATGTTAAAAATAACCAGTTATGGGATATTGTTTCGGATAACTTGTCTGCATGCAGGCAAGCAAGCTAGTTAGCTGCTTATTAATGCATATACATTAGCACAAGCAATTTAACTTTTACCTACATTTCACATGCTTACACAACACACACGTCAAACTGCAAAACACATACATCCTCATCCATAACTCACTAATTACGTATGAATTCTAATATAAAACTAAAATTATCAACTAAGCAGAAATAAATTCTCATTATCTCTTACAGAACGAACATTGAACCTGGGAATTGATTATGAAGTTCTGACATATTTGAACATGCATACTAGAACAACATTTAGCAGAAAAAGACGTTAAAGGAAGACAAGCACGATCAAAAACTTCATTAATGAATTTCATATTATTAAACCTAACATATAAACATTTAATAGATCAACTAATTCAGAGAAAATTTAGGTTCTTAGAAAATTATCAAATGGTTAAAAAAAGAAACATAAGCCATGCATCAAAAGATCAGTTTCAGCAAGTTATAACAATGCTCTTCCTTAATCTTAAAAGAATTCTAGGGCTGTACATTTCTTGAAATGTTTTACATAAATAGATTAGTCTGTGGATGATCTATCAGGCTTGAACACTGTATATTCACTCTATGCACGATTCAGATATTTAGGGCAGTGGAAATCATTATGGGGAGGGACTAATCTAAGAAATTGTTGTATAAATATGCATTACAAGAAAGTGTGATCCAACAACAATCGGCACTAATAACAACAACTATTATAAGGAAACTGATAATGCATCAAGCGGATCTTTAAAAAAAATTCCTGATACATTACCTTTATTCAGATTCAGCTCCAGATGAGAACAATGCTAAACAGTAAGTGATAATTGCAACATTCCATTCTGAAGAAATCAACCAAATTGACTTACTACTAGGTGGCATGACTAAAAGTCATTCTGCAATACACTAACCTCAGGCTAACAGCTGCCTCTTATACCACCTCTCAAGAGGAAACTGGCAAAGGAGTAGGAACAAAGGAGTTCCAAAAAAGATCAGAAGTCAATTTCAAGTACTTAAAGAGTTTCTAGACTAGGCTGAAGGATGTACGTACATGTTAACCATGTAGACAATTTCAAGCACAAAGCCAAATTATTTCATGTCACACTTCCCCATGCTCACATCAGTAGATTAACATCTTTACAAAAAGAGAGAAAACATTGCTATTGAAGTTTAGTCGAACCTACACAAGGATAATAGCATGCCTGCTCTATTTAGGACTCCCTGTTAAAAGCAGAAATGAAAGTTAACACCTCTGACTGCTGCATCAAACTTCGCTTTGAATTCACAATCTACACGAGTCATGTCAAGCACTTCATACAGCGATTTTCTCAACATACGTTTTGATAACGATAATCACATAAC
Source organism: Gryllus longicercus (assembly GCA_038098605.1). Taxonomy (NCBI): domain Eukaryota; kingdom Metazoa; phylum Arthropoda; class Insecta; order Orthoptera; family Gryllidae; genus Gryllus; species Gryllus longicercus. The sequence continues at coordinate 3,622,821 of JAZDUA010000120.1, read as the reverse complement.
TTATACATTATAGTGTACATACATGTAATGTGTGATAATCTCCTGTGTCTTCTGGAGGTCGCGGTTTGCACTTGCCACAGCAGAAATTGCAGCAACAACAGAAGCAGCAACATAAGTAACAACCAGTAATAATACCACAGAAGATAATCAATGCCTGAAAAAAGAACACACAACAAAGTTATATTTTCATCATGGTTAAATTGCTTGATATCAAACCTTAAAAGTCAATATGAAGCACAAATGTGTTGTGGCCTTAACAAAAACAGACCAGAAAATAGGAATAAAACCTAGTTCTTTGAAGCATGTTCATGCACATTCAATGTCCTCACCTTTTACAATTTTATTTTCTATACACTTAAAATACTCCTTTTAGTGTACTACAGACTTAGAAAAAGGAGACACCACTGTATGCATAAATAAGTTTTAAATCTATATTCAAAATAATTTTGTTAGCCTTTGGTAAAATACAGGATAATTTAGACACAAATTAATGATTAAATTCAAATCAAATAAAAGTTGAATGAAATGTACTAATTCACTGTAAGAAATAATTTCCAAGCAGAGATTGCCGTAAATGGTACACAAATAAAATTTAACAAGAACAAATAAGAATTTGTTGGTTTTAAAAACTGAAGTTTATTGCCTTTGTCATAATTCTGAAAGACAAAAAAATTATTACTATGGTAATTTCACTTCACTGCCAATGATTTATGTTCTTATATATTAGAGATTTTTAAGTAAACATATGACCGGTAAACTATTACAATATAGAAGTCCTTCCCAGAGTAATGATACAATAACCCACATTTTTGCATTGTAATTTATCAAACAATCATTTGTTCAAAATTTGTAATAAAATTACATTAAATTTCAAATATAATATTCATGACATGTTATTAAATAAACAGTAAGTACATCATAAACATGTTGAAGTTGATAATATCTATTTTGATCTTATCACTGAGGCATTATTTAAAAGAGAACTGCTGCAATAAATTTACACAAGATCTCTATACATGACGATAACTTGGGTAGATATTAATTTGTAGGAAAGATTACAAACATATTAATAAATATAATTTAAAATTATTGAAACGAATATATAATACACAATACAATAATTTTCACAAACTCAAGAATGCCTACACCCAACACCAACATATAGTTAAGCTTCCTTTTTTTTTTTCTTCTTTCGGAGTACTCAATACTCATGTGCAGAAACAATGCATTACAATGCAAAAATAATTCCAATAATCAAAATAAATTATAAAAAAAAGTTTAATAATATTGTGATTGAATTTCAATACAATAAATCCAAGAACAAAAAATTAACAGAATCATAGCTCTCTTTCTCTCTACATTTCACCTAGTTTTACCTACAACTTGTGAACTGCAACAAAATAAAACATTAAAATATTATTTCTTATAAAATATTAATAACTATAATAATATTTTCTCTTATATTTACAATCTACTGAGAACAAGAAATATTACAAATATTACTAATGATTAATCATACTCTCTTCTATAACTGTATGTGAAACAAAATTCACATAATACTTTTAAATATTCAACACCACATTAAAATCGTGAAAGGTAATTATGCAAAATCAAAATAAAACAATACGACAGAAAGAAAATCACTAAGGAACAAGAACAAACCAGGATGTAGTACATGGGGAAACAATACTATATATTTCAATTAAATATTGGATATATAGCTATAAATCAACAAATTTAAAATTTAGTACACTCAGTATTAATAAAAATTCTTTATAAGAAAAGCAGGATGGTTAGACACTACACGTTGTCTCCCGCCCCCTCCCCCTTCACACAAATCCTGGTTGTACCATTGATTATATCTTCATTCAGATAATATGACCTTGTGGATGTCCAACATTTTTACACACACTAAAACAGAAATTATTTATATTGTACCACTCCTCCCTCCACAAACTTGGTCTATACCGTGCAGTGAAATACTGCTGCTACTTGCTATAACACCCACCTTTTTTGCTTTCTTCAAATTTACAAACTATTTCATGAATATGAAAGGGAATTATGCCAGAGGAACATCAAAAATGTTGATAATACTTTATATTTTTGAAGTAAAGTTTAACTTTTTTTGGAAGAAAAGTTGATCACTCTACTCTCGTGGAAGTTCATTTCAATATGAAACTTCAGGATCAATTCAAATGACTTATTCTCAATACAATAATAGCTCAGTGCAATAGTGTAATAATGGGTTTAATATATCAGGAAATAACATCAGGAAAAATGTAGGAATATCCTTTAAGACAGAAAAAAATAACAGGTCAAGAATAGAGATCACCTCCTATTAAAACCTTACCAGGCAGATTTGAAAAAATTGCTAACTCTGCTGAATTGAAATTTGTGCAATTTATTTTGTTACATTTGAAAATAAAAAATTCTGAGTAGCAAGAAGAAACAACATGATCACAAAGGATCATTCTTAAGACCAACCCACAGTGCATTTGGGCCACCAAACAGCATTTACTTCCAACTGCACTTAAATATCTTTGTGTTCATATTGCTCTCATTTTTTTTTTTTCTAAAGCTTATACTTGGTATACAAAAATATATAAAATATTTGGCTTCTTATAGAAATGGAATTAAGAATTGCTAATTTTCACCTTACTCTGAACTAAAACTGCAGTGTTTCACCTCAAAATGCAATGGAATATGCTGATTGAGAATTACTTTGAAACGAAATTAAAATTTTAGCAGCTGAAATATTGAAAAATAGGAATACATAGTTCTTTAATATTTATTCAACTAAAAATACTAAAAAATACTTCATAACTATTAGTTTACCAACTGAGGAGAGAATATTACTTCATTAACTTCCAAAAATACTCTAAATCAACATGTGTTGTGTTACAAAGGCAATTTTTTTTCCTTTTTTTTTAAGGTGAGAGTTTAAAGTAAAACATTAATCACAGTATTACGGTGTTTAAACAAAAGGATATTTTTAATTCCCAATTTAAAACAAAACTTTTTTCACTACATTTTCCTCCAAATTAAACATGTTTTATGGTTTATTATCTTTTAATTAATAAAATGCAAGCTTATTAACTAAGGTGAGGGAAAAAATTTATAAAATAGCTTTTTGAGAGAGGAAAAAAGTAGCTTTGAATTATTTGAACTCGCAATACAAAAAAAGGTACAAAGTTTGGAATATCCTTGGTTAACTTCTTTCCTAAATAAAGCATTTATTTACCTATAAAAAGCTGAAATGATCTTCACTAATATAAAAGTGTAAAGTACTACATAAAATTTTAATTTACTGGTATTTCAACGTAAATAACAATGAAATGATTTACACTTTTTTGGTGATATTGCTTACTTAAATACTATCTTATGGCAAATAAATATATAAAAAAAATTAAAAATTTTAAAAAAAGGGCTGAAGTTAAATTGAATATGAAATATAATCTCCGACATTTAACAAATTATTCAAGACCAGAGTTAAAATTGTAAAGAAATTATTTCTAATAATGATTATGAGACATAATAACTCTTAAGAAATATTTTAGGACAATTATTGGGCAATTTAATAAATTTTACATCCAATAAGTACTTTTTTATTATACATATATTTAAATCTAAAAAAAATATCAGAGTTAAATTTTTTTAAACTCACTTTTATTTTGAAGAAAACTATGCTTTTTAGAAATCATGAAACGTATATACGAAAATAATATTTCTGTTTTAGCAGATTAGAGAACTAGTGAAAGAAAGGAAAACTCTCACTGAAGAAGAAGATACAATAGGCATCCAATAGTAATTTTACACGAGACCAATAATTTTCTGTCATGATGGCTTTGATCTTTAGCAACAAGTGTCGATATAACAAAAGTGCAGCAAGATAAGGAACAAGAAGCAAAGAATTTGGGAATAATCCGAAAGAGAAGACTGAAGAAAGTTTCTGTTGTAATATTTAAAATGGAAGTTAACAGTCTTCACTAGAAGCAAAAATAAAATTAAAAAAATATTTAACTCGTTAAGCATTTGTGCAAGATTTTATCTCCCAAAAAAACTAAGTACAAAGTGGCAAAAGTCTTTGAGAATCGTCAAAATCTTTCATGGTGTATTGCAATTAACATAGCTTATGCTTTTCTAACTTGCAAAATCAGAACCTCAACAATTGTGTTAAAAGACCAGAGATGCCAGAAGTCTTCCACAATGTACGGAGTGGGGAGGGGAGGGCAAACAAAAGGTTTAATTATGTGTAATTAAATGATAGATTTGTTAAATTGTTCAATAATATGCCAGCATCAATCAATTACATTGTAAAGAGTATGAAACACTGCATTCCCCCCCCCCCCAATGTCGGCTATATGAACAAAAGAGCCAATAAATGGTTTCCAAAGTGCATTTGTCACAAATAAACTTACTCTACACCACCCTGATGTAACAAGGAAATAAGCGTTCACATTCTCTTCACCAAATTGTTCAGCAATGTATAAACCAAGCGATCCATAATTATCGTAGATGTTCCTCTTGGTCAAGTCACTAAGGATACTATGAGCACGATTCACTTCTTTGAACTGAAAAGAAATAGAATATACTGTAACAAATTATTGTAAAACAGTTAAAGATCAAGAAGATAAATTTTACAAAATATCTTACTTTCTCAGCTGCTTCCGGGTTATTAGGATTCTTGTCAGGATGGTATTTGAGGGCTAGTTTACGATATGTTTTCTTAACATCATCTGCAGTGGCTGTTTTAGGCAGACCCAAAATGACATATAATGTATCACCAGAAGTCCTGAAATATATAATTTTAAAAATTTATTGACAAACATTACAGCCTCACAATTCAACAATTGTTTATTGATATATTTGTATTTTTTTAAATGAATTTTACACACCACCTATCAAAAGAATATAAAATATTGTTATTGATGGATTTTTAATATATATTAAAATATACCAATACATACAATTTAGGATTACTTCACTACACACAAAATTATCTAGCATTTCAATTTTAGTTATAAAAAATCGTTTCGCCATTTTGATTTGTTTCTTAAGTTGTGCAGCCTGCTAGAAAGAATGTTGAGATTAAAGACCCCTTCATTCACAATAACGGAATTAATTTGATCATTTTTTTCAATGTTGAATAATTTCTAAATGTCAAAAATGGTTACATTTCTTCTTGAAGTTCTCATTTCTGATGAATCTTCGGAATAATAAAATAAAGGTAAATGGAAGGGCACGATGTGAGAATTAAGTATTTTTATTTCTATAAACAAATTCGTCCAAACCGTTCGAGGCATTGAATTGAACATGCGTACATCGTATCTGGGGCACAGATTACATCAATAAACGCATCACGCAAGACGTACCAGTTAGCGTGCCAAAACTCAACATTACTGCTACACAATGCAGTAAAGTGCACAAATCATTGATCAACTACAACAGCTTCGCCGCTGGCGAACGACGGTTTCAACAGACTATTGGGAAGGTACACTGTAAAACTGTGCTGTCATTCGCATGCTTATCTTTATAAACTTGGGCCAGAAAATGTCAAGCATATTCTACTTTCTTTTCGGCTTGCGTGCAAACAAAATCGATCGATCTAACTACGAACATGTTCAAAACCCACGCACAATTTGCAACACACATTACAGGTATAAAATTTTCAAGAATTACAGTATCTTCTATAACAATTCCATTTCAAGAGCACACACTATACAAAATGTCGAGAAAAATAGTTAATCTTAACAGAGACCAACTCATTATTTGAACATTTTTATGCATTACAGCTCCAAAGTATTCATACGATCATGGCCGTATGATATCACACAGGTTCCACCGATACTTACGACAACTTTCGTCTATCCATTCTCGCAGTTAGTATACAGTTGCACGACTATTCGCTGAGAACTCCAGCAGAAACACTAGTCTAACACGAGATAAAAGGGTACCGCTCTGCCGATTTCCAACCCATTTACTACTCCCTGCAGTTCAGTCCACCCTCAACCAGCCCACAACTGATCCACTTCACCAGCAATACCAGCAACAATAGTTCGCAGTTTCAAAGAGTTTAGACCAATGCAGAGACTACTGTAGTACGAACAGTACGAGTTGAGCTACAGCACACACCCAAGGTCTCCCTCTGCAAGAGCATTGCTTGCGAAGAGCCAGATAAAGAGAAATTGATCTCAAATCTTAAAGTGAACCGTGAACGAAATCTCACGAGAAAGAATCAAACATTACAGCGGGAAGAATAAAAAGTGCAGTAGTTATCGCAAAAGATAAAGGAAATTTGTATTCAGTCTTGTATTCAGTAAAAAAACAAGCAACCTTTCTTTTTCTTGAAATTGTCGTATTATATTGCAATTGAATTAGTAAATTTATTTCTGAGGATATTTATTGGAGGATGAGTAGTAGAGAACACACAAACATTTTAGAACTGCAAAGAATTGTTTCATGATTTCCTATGATGTAAAATTAAACAATTGAAATTGAGCAGAAATGACTGAATTCACAAGCCATTTTAGAACTCCATTAAAAAATTATATTTGTTCATTTGAAAATAATATTGATGTAAATTTGTATATCATTGAGGTAAGCTGTTTTGGAAAGATTTTAAATAGTCCATTAAAATGCACAATATACAAAACATAACATGACATAATTTTTAAAACGAAACATTACTTTACGTGGATTTTTTTTATATGATAAATATACGAGCTCAGGTACAATTGCAAATACGTACTTTTTTATTGCGTACCAATGAAAAATGTAATTACGAGCCGGTGTGTATGCAACAAAAACAAACCAGTAAATTATAGTTTTAATTATAAAAATATCGATTCAAAATAAAATTACATTGAATATTCTCCTTACTCTCGAAGACTACGGCTGGATCTATGACGCCTGAGTTTGAGGTTTTATCAACTACTGTATTACTAATTTGTCACATTTTTAAATTCGTTGTAGAAAGAAAGTGCGACAAACCCTCATTTTTATCTCATAAGTTGTTTATTATTATTATTATTATTATTATTATTATTATTATTATTATTATCATCATCATCATCATCATTATCAATATTAATGACGCAATTTCAATCAAAATACTCCCATGTAGGAGACGAAAAAAACGTTAACAAATGGATATTTTATGACAACGATAAGAATTCGGCATCAATGGAAATTCATTCAGAAAATGGACGTTTAAAGGCAAGATAAAGAAGAAATAAAACGATACGGAATGTTATTTTATAGAAATGATTGTATGTAGGTACTCTTGACAATGCACAATTACTTTTCAAGTTAGAGTGCTTCGCCGATAAAAAAAATTCCATAACGAGTTTTCAAATATACATGACTTTACCCATTGCAGTGGCACGAGTTCTGCAATCTATGCCATTATCTCAACCGGAAGTAAACACGGCGCACCTTGATAAAATGTTTTCACTTAATCACCTTTCCGATATAAAAGTAAAGTAATTTATGGACAACATAATATTTTCTGCAGTAAGAATCACAGTTGTCGGTAGAAAACTTTTCTACTTTTCACAAAATGTATTTATTATAAATCAGGAGTGCCCAACTTGCAAAGACTCAAAAGGGCCACGACTAAAACTTTTAATTTGGTTGCGGGCCGTTTTCATTATTCGGGCGATCCACACCTGACTTGCCCGTATTGTTGATCGTGAGTTTGCCGGGCTGTTCCGAAACGGGGGAGGGGAAAATGGAACCATGCGTGAAGCCTTACCATGCATAAGGCAGTGAAACACACTGGGGTGATTTCGAGTTTCTGAATTTACTGGAAAAAATCTTTCAATCTAAACTTGACCTATTTTTACATTGACGTGGTGTTGATCCCGGCTGGGCGCTAGCACTAGATGCACAATGTTCTCGCCCGACATGAATGCAAGGGACTTTCACTTTTGACTAATAACCTTTCGCGAGCCACAATAAATGGCACCGCGGGCTGCATGTGGCCCTACACCACCTAGGTAGGCCCTAAGCAACTTCTTATTTTGATTGTATGTAAATGCGGCAGTGCATTTATTGTTTCTGAAAGCTTACCGACACACCTGCTTCGGAGACAAAAAGATGAAAACAAATTGTAACTAGTGGTGCTAAAACAGCACGTACTTCCCCCCCCGTAATTTCACGCAAAATTACGCAAAAAGCACTCAAATTTTCGAAAAAGTGTACATGTCTGTTATTTCAAAAGCTATTTTTAAGGTTGTAAGAAGATTCCTAAAAAAAGTTTGTAATTTTCGGAAAATCAGGTTTTTAACGAAAATTAGACCTGCACCATTCTCTCTCCTTCACATTATCCAACAACAAAATTTAATAAAAAACTATGAAGCCTCTTTTTTTAGAAAAAAAATTTAATGTGGAAAATGACCCAGGGGCTTCATGTAAAGTACCCCCGCCCCAAATTGAAATATCCGTTTCAAATTCAAGGGATCGCGACATCAGCTAGATCGATTGAGAAATATCAATTTTGGAGAAAATCGGCTGAACGATTTGTTCACAGACGGATAGAAGTTTTGCCGTCATTATATTTTTCGGTATCAAGGTCCCACAAAACATTGATTCTGGCTACACCAATTTATAGAGGATTTTTTTATAAATTAAGTAACTAGATTTATCCACGTTTTCGTTACCATGGCCCTGTAATAAGAGATTTTCTGCTGATTTTTTTTCACGCAGCATTACATAACTTTCTCTCTACTCCGTTTGAAGAAAGTAAAAATTGAGTACCATATTTTTCACGATAGCCAACAGGTATTTTCATAGTCAAATATGCTATGTCTAATGTCCGAATCTAGCTAATACGCGATTTAGCCAGTAAATGTTTAAATTATTCAAAATAGTTGGATAAAGTTTAATGAAAGAACAGCTTCGAAACCAGATAATGTGAAGTGAACACGAGTGGCTAAAATAGGTGAAGTACGTTACTGTGACGAAGAATAGGAGATATATAGAAATTAGACTACTGGCGGGAAATTTGTAATGGGAAATGAGGTGTGAAGACTAAAGTTCTACACAAGTTCTACAGTGACAGTCCGTCATGATACAACCTAACCTAACCTAACCTCACTGCATCCCTATAACCACGCTTTCCTTTGCATTAGCGAACTAGTACGACTTGAGAACAGCTTTCGCGATCTACATGAAATCTTGAGTCTGTACGACACACCTACGCATACACGTGAATCGAGATGAAACACTTCTCAGACAGAAGATTTTGAAAACGTGTGACCTGATCACAAGGCAAATATGGAAAGATATTTTAGTGTTATGAATATGAAGGCTGTGGAATCAATTGCAAACTTATTGACTCAATTCAATTTTATAGGCACTGACTTTCATTAACAAATTTTTTGAACACTGACTCCAGGATCCAGAAATTATTTGTTTGATACTAAGTTCCAGGCTGATACCAAAGTCAGATACCAAATTTCAGCAGTACCGACCGATTTTAGCTCAAAGACAGCATTGCCGCTGCCTCTGCAGCGCCTCTGAACGGAAGGTTACACTGTTCGAATCCCGATGGTGGAGGAATTTTCAACACTGACTAGAGATGTTGGTCGAGTTCTACCGCTTTGTATGAGAATTATAGTGACCAGCTGCTCTGATTGGTTGTTTTCCGTAGTTTCTCCAATTAATACCAGACGAATCAGCGCCGTCGTGGCCCTGGTTCGTGAGGTGCAGTGAACCAGGGTCGCAAAAATTTGGACTCTTATTTAAAACTTTGAATGAAACAAAACAAAATTTGTAACTCATATCAATGAGCAATACACTTATATCCATGTGAGTTAGTAAAATAGGTAGAAGTACAACCATAGATATCAAAAGTTTCACATTTCACTGGTCTCATGATATAAACAACAGTTTGTAGGGCGGTATTGTTTAAATGATCGATGGTAGTTTAAAACTCAGTAACTGATAAGGCACTTGAACATCGAAACCGGCGTTTTTCGAATCAGTTTCGATCGATCTTTTGCAGAAACTGTTCTCTAAGTCGTTTCATATATTTAATTAATTGTATATATGAGTAACAGGCGAAAACGATTGGGTGGAGAAGAGTGTCACAAACGAGCAAACAAAAAGTTTAAAAAAGTGAAGAAATATTAAATAAAAAAACTCAAAACTTGATTTTTTCAAAAATCTAACAAAGAAGTTTTATTCACATAAGAAAAAGGATTGGTAATTTTTAAGTACATATTTTTAAATTGAAAACTCAAAATTTTGCTGTGTTTAATATTTTAATATTTCTTTAGTCCCTTGTTATTTGGTATGAAATCATTATCGTCAGTGAACAACGTCTCGAAAATGTTGCAACGTCCTGATTTACCTACTTCATCATGTGTCGAAAATTTAGCTCTTCTTAAAACAAACATTCAGACATATCGCAATAATTTTGATGAAATGCTTAACATTAGATCTGAGCTTGCTAAACCGAGCTTGCTAATACAGGGTGCGGCAGCATAACTTCCTTTTTTAAAATGCGCGCCATTCAGTTAGTTGATGTCATAGCGGAGCGCTAGTGGTCTCGTTCAAGAGGGGGTACTGTAAAGTTTTGTCCCGACACGGTTCAGTCGCCATCATGCGTTGGAATAGTGAGGAGCGTGCCTTTGCCGTTGAGTCCTACTTTTCAAGCGGATGTTCGGTTATTGCAACACAGCGTGCATTTCGGAATCGCTTTAATTTAGCCCCGTTGGCTCCCGTCCCAGACCGCAAATCAATTGTTACATGGGTCACTACATTCAGAGAAACTGCAAGTGCGACAAAACGAAGAACTGGAGTCCCTCGGCCCGTTAGATCACCTGAGAACATTGAAGCAGTGAGAGCGTCAATGTTGCGATCACCACGGCGTTCTGCGCGCAAACACGCATCTGCCCTTGGACTATCCGATCGTTCTGTGAGAAGAATTCTTCGTGATGATCTTCATTTTCATCCCTATAAGATGGCGATAATGCAGGAACTTACAGAACGTGACTTCAATTCTCGGATGAACGCGTGTGAGCTTCTTCTTGATGTCGTTCCCGAGGGTGCTATTGTTTTTTTTTAGCAATGAAGCCCATTTTCATTTGTGTGGGTCGGTTAACAAACAAAACATGCGTTACTGGGCTGACACCAACCCTCGAGAATTGCATCAAAGGCCTTTGCATTCACCCAAAGTCACAGTGTGGTGTGCAATTTCCTCAGCTGGAATTATTGGTCCCTGGTTTTTTGAGGAAAATGAGGTTACAGTGACAGTGAATTCGGACCGGTATGTAAACATGCTACAGAATTTTTTTTTCCCACGGCTAGAAGAGTTGGATTTGGGGGACACTTGGTTCCAACAAGACGGTGCAACAGCACACACTTCAAGAGCATCGATGGCTGTTTTGAGGGAACACTTTCCAGAGCGCCTTATCTCAATTAGAGGCGATTTGGAATGGCCGGCACGCTCTCCCGATCTGTCCCCTTGTGATTTTTATCTATGGGGTTTTTTGAAATCCCTTGTTTATGTGAACCGTCCAAGAACCCTACAAGATTTGAAGACCAACATCGAAGAAGAAATTGCCAACATAACACCAGCTATGCTAACAAGAGTCATGACAAACGCCAGATATCGGTTTACGCAATGTATGGAGAATGAGGGACGTCACCTAACAGATTTGATCTTCAAAACAATGTAAATAAAAACTTTAGACATGTACCTACATTATAAAAAATAAATAAATATTTTCCGATGCACACAATAGTTTTTATTGAGTTTTGAAAAAAGGAAGTTATGCTGCCGTACCCTGTACGAGTGCAGATTTCCCGCCATCTACACGCTGGCGAAAAATAAAACTATGTTCGCTTACGAACATGACGATGGGAGTGCAAACAATCCAAAAGACAATTTCCGGACACATGTTTTTAATAATATTATTGACTTTAAGTTTCATCTATTGAGGAAACGTCTCAATTGCTTATAGAGCAAAATGATACATTTAAAGTTTTAATGACTTCAACAAACTAGCAGAGATGAGTAAATCAGGCTTTAAAAGAATTAATGGATCTAGAATTAAAACTGACCGATGAAACTGATGCAGATAATCGAAAAAATATAAAAGCAATAGAACTTGAAGATGAATTAAATGTAATCACGAAATGTCTTAAATCAAATTCTTCACTAATTGAAGTACTACAATTTACGAGTATATGTCAAAATAAACTAACCGGGGGATTCCCTAATATTACCGTGATAACGCAAATTTTATTAACTTTGCCATTTACTGTGGCCACAGGAGAAACATTTTCAAAATTAAAAATTATTAGAAACTTCCTACGATGAATCATGTCACAAGAATGATTAACAGATCAAGAGATGTTATCAACTGAAAGTGAAATCTAATCTAATCTAATGTTAATTTAGAAAGTATCATAATGTAATATTCATAAGACTGCTCGGGGGAGGGCGCCAGGTTCAGCTCCTGAAATGTGACTGAATGGAAGAGTTGGGAGGTCAAGAATGAGCAATTGAGTCATTTATGACAAACAACTGTTTTATTCCTGGCACCAAAAGCTACCAGGTAAATTACAATGTCGCAATGGGCGACGCAAGTTTCTTTACTAAAACTACTCTGTGAATTAATTACAAGTGGTTAATTCTGCTGGGCCTGAGCGCGGCCACTTGCAGTTTTTCGCTGTTATAATTGTTCAGTGAGATGGCAACGTCTCATAGTTTTCACCAATGGCCGCTGGTCTTCGTGGGCAGGCCGAGGCGGCAGCCTCAAAGCAGAAGCGGCGGCGGCTCCGGGTTGCTGATCTTCTGCGGCGCGTCTTCTCTCGCTCAGGTAGCGGCGATTCCAGATTGTCAGCTCGAGCAGGCTCAGAGGAGGCGAGTGGCCACGGGCGTTGACGTTGCGAAAAGGGCTGTCACTTAGCCCGGGACGAGAGGCGGCAAGGCTGGCGGGCCGAAGCGAGAAAACGGCGCGGGATCCGGTAATTTCCCGCCCGAGTTTTCTCCGCAACAATTTACGAGTCGCGTCCTGACTGATTCGGCTCTGGGAAAGTCTTTTCCCAAACTCGCGTCCCGATCGTGAATGACTGAATAATTAGGCACATTTAGCTACCAAGAAGTATCTTGGAACTCTCCCGTAGTAACAAAAATTTATAAGTCTCTCTCGAAGAAATCTTACAAGGTGAAGTCTCCGAAGAAATTTTACAAGTGCCCGAAGAAATTTTACAAAGTTAGTGTCTCGAATAAATTTGACAAGTCTAGCCTGAAGAAATTTTAACAAGTCTCTCTTCCCACTGTGCATCGCGTTTATAATAGAGCTACGTTTCCCCTTCCCAAAATGTTCCTGACACCAAATTTCTCCCTTCCCTCATGGCGAAGCTTCCCATTGGCCGAGGGTGGCTGCGTCGCAGAAATCTGATTAACCAATCTCGTGTCGATTTTTCTGTATTTTTCCGTCAATGTTCTCTGTCTGTCGCTGGTTTCGCTCTCTCGCTCGCTTCCCTTTGTCAGTTGTTCCAGAAGCTGATCGCAGCTGTCCTGGACACGTGCGCGCGTAAAGGCGCATTTCACGGGTTCCCGACGGCCGGCAGGGGCTAATCGACACCCTACTGTGTTTAGAGAGAAACAGCTCCCGCGAGGCTTCTGGCGCCCGGACGCGTGCCAGAACGCGTGCCAGAACGAATGTGGGGAGTTAGCATTGTTCGGAAGAGGCCGAGAAAGGTTTCACTCACGACGTGTCGTAAATGTGTCTTCCTCGCCTAATTGACACCCGGCCCAACTCCATCGGGGCTGGCATTCCCTGGTCGCGCGGCTGAAGGAAGGACGCGAGGGTGGCGCTTTGTTCGGCCGGTCTCCGGCGAGGGGGCAGCAAGTATTTTTATGAGGGGGTAATAAACCAGTTGCCTCTGGGAAGAAGACCCGTGCGCGGTCGGGGGGTGGGCCTCCCTGTCTAGCGGAGGGAACCGTCGCGGTGGAGGCCGCGTCCCTTTGACCCACTTCTTTCTCGACGCGAGATATTTCCAGCTGTAGGAATTACTTTGTTATTGACGATGCCATTATAAAATTATATTAATTAATCGGTGACGCCACAATAAAGAATGTATAAGTTTGAAAGTTCGAAAAGTGACTTTGTAAAATGTTATACTATTGTATTTTTAAACTTATGCTAATTGTATATTAGTACTTGTTTTATATTAGACATACATATTGTGACGTACCTGGTAATGCCTCAACTGTAACGTACCTATCAGTGCAATACACTGTTCGGGCGCCAGCTGTGACGTACCTGCGTTTGGCGGTACTTTCACTGCAAAGAAATTACAAAAGAGGGGTATCTTGCTCGTGAATGGGTCCCTACGAGGAGTCGATATAGCATTGGGAAATTCAATGAACATATGTTGTACAATCACGAACATGATTTATTCACAAACTAATTTGTTATTTACATGATACAATACACTGATACATTTCGCCTTGGTATCAAGATCAGATTTGTCATGATATTTTGTCATACCTTGGGGCCCCAACAAATACCTCCGTTGTTCGGATTGTTGCTCACGCCAGCAGGGGTCGCCGACCTCCAATGCAGCTCGGCGCGTCCGGCGACGGGCAGTGTGGGGTCGCCTCGGCTGGCGGCCTCTCGGACTCCTGGTACTTCAGCTTGCAATATCACCGAAACATTCACAACTTCTCGGCAATGTCCGTATCGTGCCCGTACTGTTCCCTGACCTTGTCGCCGCACTTCCCTCTAACTATCGTACACTGTTTTGATGTGACTACAGAGCACGTGGTCGCGATGCGCACCAGCATTAGTTTCGCAACACACAGTTCTTGTATTGTTCTCACTGCGTCGAATGGCATATGCGCGATTTACTGTTCTCCCCGCACTAATCTCTTCTACATCATCACTTTCCCGGCCTCTACCTAGTATGTCTATGAATCTCGCGTTAGCTAATATCCTATAACACCCACCGCGTTCTTTCTATATCCGTGCCTAGCGACGAGCTTCTCGCAACACGTCCGTAGCCATCGACAACTTCTCTTCAACTGTCGTAACGGCTGAATTCCCTGCCGCTCCACGCTCGGTTTCCTAACCGCCGATCATCGTTCCCACGATCGCCTCGCAGCGACGACGGTGGCGGCGGCGGCCGTTGGCCCTCCCCACCGCTGTTCGTCGCGCCTGTTGTGTACCCCGCAGTTCAAAATGAGCTCTAATTTCTTATGCTTAATGTTCCTAATTTGCCTAAAGAAACACTCCGTGTTTCAATATTTATTCATATATTAATAAAGCTTGAGTGCCTCGCGACTACTACTTGTTCGACAGATCTTGAAATGAGTTCGTGTACAATTTTTCGAAAAAGAGTAAATTTTGCGAAATTTTAATTGAAATATAGGCAATTTTTAAACAAATAATTTTTCAAAAAACTGTTAAAAATTTTTTCTTCAAAAAATTCTTCTCGTATGTATCAAAGAACGTTGAAAAACAGAATCTGATCCCGGACGACCTCTCTGTTATTTCGAAAATTCCAAAAAGATAGCATGGCAAAAGCACAAAATCGAAGATTGAGATATTAGCCTTAAAGGAAATCTGATCTAAAACATCAGAACTTTAAAAAAGTGAATGCAATATTTTTTGAAAACACAAGCAGTTTTTGCGTAATTTCTGCTTGAAATGAAGACAAAACCTTACCTTAAAAATGGCTCCAAATTCCTTCTTTAATTTCTTGACGGATAGAGCAAAGGGCACTTAAAACTGGCGCAGGTCTAATTTTTGCTGAACTATCCGCAATTTCAAAAATTGTATAAGTTAGAAATGATGGGAAAGAAACCTTTTTTAGCATCGGCAAAAGCGAGTAAAGTCGAGCGTGGTGTAGCGGTAAAATGCAAGGCGAATTGTATCTTGGACGAGAAGAAATAAATGTTGCAGGTTGGAAACACTTTTGCATTATGTAACAGTATAATATGTGTATAGTATAGTGTAATATTATAATACTGCGTATCCGTTACAAATAATGTAAGAAAATAATTTTATAGCACTACTAGTTTTATCTGCAATATAAAGTATTTACTCTTTTCTAGATCAGGTAACCCTAACTGGCCTATTATTTGTACGAAAAGGTAATATGCAACGAATAGGAGCCAGAAAACTTATTTATGTAAGGCTATCATATATACTTTGGTATTATATACTTACAGTGTACAAAATAAATAATGCAAGTTTATTTGCACTGTTCACTCTTGTAATTAATGAATTTAATTAATGTTTGACAATGTGAGCAAAACAAAAACAACAACAAAAAACAACAACATATTGATAGTTTAGAAAAGTCAGCGTCAGGCGCGGATCCACGGGGAGGACATAGAGGGAAATTCCCCTCCAAAAATTTTTCAGTAACGTTTAATCTGTCACGAAATTTTAAAGAAAAAATATTTTCGGAGAATTATTAAAACGAATAAAATTGTATCGCAGTATAAGTTGAGTGTAGCCTGCGGCATTTTACAAAATCTGTAATATGACACATTCAACCAAAACATTTTGAATTTCCCCTCCCGAAATTTGTCTCTGGATCCGCCCCTGAGGATGGACTTGTTTGGTGTCACAGGGTTCATCGAATCTCGGCACTAATTTAGAAATATCAGTACGCAACTCATTCTGGAGATTTATTCTTGATCTATATTTTTCTTGATCACCGCCATGGCTGAAAATCCTTTTTCACAAATCGAAGAAGTGGAAAAAGGAAGCAGGTCTTATTTAACTCTGGATTCTGATTCTTTACAGAACATCAAAATTCGGAGAGTGCTGCTGAAATGAATCACGCCACAACAAAGCGAGCCG
Organism: Gryllus longicercus; assembly: GCA_038098605.1. Lineage (NCBI taxonomy): Eukaryota > Metazoa > Arthropoda > Insecta > Orthoptera > Gryllidae > Gryllus > Gryllus longicercus. Next base: position 3,605,989 of record JAZDUA010000120.1, on the reverse strand, counting down.
TATGCTATTGCGCCAACTGTCAGAGCTCATTTAAAATAACTGATAGTTTACAATGTTGGTTTCATGGAAGCAATGCGATCACCTATTATACAAATATTTTCTCCCCCATTCGTTAAAATTAATGAAGGCACATATATATTCCGATAGTAATTTATTCATGTAGAAATAATTAGATTATTAAGATTTGGAACATTATTAAAATTATTATGAAGTTCTCGCGCCTCCCTTCTGAAATTTTCGCTCCTCCTTGGGGAGGCGCGCCTTATAGTTTGCTTGTAATGACATTGCTCTACAGCATTACAATACTTTCTCTATCATGATTACATATATAAAAAGTAAAAATTGTGACTTCCAAATATTTGGATGGAGGTCGGAACTGAAACTTATTACCCTTCACCCTGAAACGATGCGTATTTTTAAACAATGCGTGGAGTTACAGAGATGAGTCAATTTAATGATTATGTAGTTTTTTTGAGAAATAATGAATTATCCTTTCGAAATGACTTTCTTTGTCCCATTGTACATGACTGAGCAATAGCAGTGTTCACCCAGTTGTACACAAAATTATATTAATATCTTGATGGTATTCCATGATAATTTTGGAACTTTATCTCTAAGCCACAGATAAGATTTGTTCATTTCGAGTACATGGTCCCTCGTGTTATCTTTTGCAGGAGGAGTCATAGATCAAAGGAAAATCAATTATATTTTCTTTTACACGATTCGTTTAGGTACGTGATCTGCAGGTCTTTTGTTCTTGCAGAATATGTTACAAAAAAAAAAAAACTAGTGGTGATCCAACAGCACATACTTCCTCGTATTATTTGTAAAGGTTAGAAATATTATAGTATACTATATAAATCTTCAAAACTATTTCCAACCAGTAACGTTTTTCTTCAAGCTGAGATTCGTACGCAGGTCGTTAGATCTAACACACCAGCCACGTTGCCCCAACCCACCAGCCTCAAAACGAAAGTCAGCCTTCCTGACACATAAAAAAGTTCAATATTTTCTTTTACAATATCCAACACTTCAGAGATATTCAATTAGGTTATTTAAAAGACGTAGTTTTAAAGAACATATTTTATCGAGAAATATCTCTCATCTTTGTAGTAGTTTAACATTGTTAATTTTTGGTTTGTAATTTTCGAAATTTCTGAGTTTCCCGAAAAATGAAACCTGCACTATTTTTAAGCCTCATTCGCTATATCCGAGAAAGCAATTAAAGAAAATCTTTGGTGGTTTCAGAAAATAGTTTTTTTTATAATTTGCATTAACTTCAAGTAGAAATTACTCGAAAACAACTTATTTTTTCAAAACATTTTTGCAATTGTCGAAAAAAATTAACTCGAAAGAAATGAGACCACCGTCACTTCACCGTCACTTTTTTCTTCCTGGGCTCTATACAAGGGAAAAAGTAGAGACGTTTATGAGAAAATAATTATATAAAAATTACGTATATCTTACGCAAAATTATGCAAAAAATATTTATAATTTCGAAAAATTGTACATGAAATTATTTACAGATGTCTTTGAAGAACACATTTCATTAAGAAAAAATCTATATCTTTAATACTGTAGTTGTTGGAAAATGCCGCAAAAATTAAACTCTTGACATTTTCGAAAATCCAGGGAATTTAAGGAAAATTAGATCTGCGAAATCTCCACAATATTCAATATTATATCGTCCGCTTCTCAGCACGCGGCAACGCAGTGCACTGCGGGCAGCGTGGACACATCCAGAAAGGCCACCTGTGGAGTGCACCACAATAGGCGATGGGGTGATGGCCAAGCCCAAGTGTGAGAGTCCCTAGGTGCTGTGCGGGCGCCAGTTGTGTTGGGAGACCACGCAGTTGCGGCGGGAGGGTGACGACGTGGTCATAGCGGGTGGTCCCAGCAAAAGGGAACATTGTTCCACAAACCCCTGTCGCGATAACGCAGTGTGCGAGGGATGCCGCAAGCTTGCGGGTATGAGCGCCAGGCTCATGTCGAGCAGTGTGTTCGATAGTTCGCAGAGGCTAACGGAGTGCGATTGTTCCCGTTGTAAATGGTTCTGGTTGACCTGTGGGTATCTAAATAAACTGTGTATATATATATATATATATATATATATATATATATATATTATATATATATATATATATATTGTGGCGTTATGGGATTATACAACCCCATAACACCACCATTTCGTCGGCATGAACACCCATAGGCGGCGAGAAGAGTAGCCGAAAACCAGAGTATCTAAACGCGCAGCCTGGTATCCGTTGCTCGTACTAGTCACCACGAACTATCAAGCAACGTTTTTCTTGGTGAAGGGTTGAAGGAGGAGAAATTACCCCCGCCACGGAGAATTTCCCCAGGCAACGCCAATAAATAGGCTGACGCGCAAGCGGAAGCTCTCTCTTTTCCGCCAGCGTTCGTCGAGTCAGCAGCTCTTTTTCCTATCAGCGTTCGTCGAGTAAGCAGCTCTTCTAGTAGTCACCGCTCGTCAAGTAAGCAGATTTTCATCAACGTTCGTCGGCTTAGATAGTATTTGCCGCCGCAACGACTGTTTAGATAGGAGTTTCCGGCGTTGCAAAGACGTTCTAGTTAGTCGTCCGCGAAGTAGTGAGGAATTAGTAAAGTGTTCGTCTATTAACTAAATACGGGAAGTAAAAAGTTACCCGTTGTGAGGAAAGTTCTGAAAGTTCTTGATTAACGGAGTAAAAGTCAGGAACGAGCGAGGCACTTGCACTAGCAGTCAGGGAAGTGCAAGGGACATTTTTCTACAACGTGGGCGTAATCGAAGGCGCCGGTAGCAGCCGAGGGAGAAGAGGCCGATTAGTGGAGACGGAAGAAGACGCGAGTCGACTGGGGAGAAGACGCCGTTTAGGAAGACAGAAAAAGACGCAAGAGGACAGCGCAGGCAACGCAGAGGTTGGAATCGAGCAACGTCGTGCAGGAGCCAGCACGCGACTTCAAGGTTGGAAAGTGGACAGTTTCGAGGTAACCTTAGAACTGCTAAAATAGGTCAAGTTCACGTCGGCAGGGAAAAGACTAGTTCCAGAAGTGTTAGGAAACTGAGGACACGGGTGGTAATAATTTGCAGTTTTGTAGTGGGAGATTTTGATGCGTTATTGCTTGCCTTAAACCATTCTATTGGAGCAGTCATTATTCTGTTATTAGCAGTTGCAATTAAAAGATAAATTGAGAATAGTGCACTTGCCCACATATTTTGTTCATTGTATGTAATATTTTAAAGAAAAAGCAAGAGATTGTAAACTAAGTTTAATTTCATGTGCAATTGTAACTAGGATAACTTAAATTTAGGCATAATTAATTTTCAAAGGGAATTCCCAGTACTGGTTAGAGAAATTGTTTCAGAAAATTAGTTCTGAAGAAAATTAAGTGTTCATTCATTGAATAGGCTGTAAAAGTTTCTATTTGTGTTTATTTGATTATTTTTGAAAAGTGTGATTCTATTTTTGATTTGTTTTTCTTTGTCATTAACTCATGCCACAGAGTTTTGGCTGAATTATATGCTCGTTTATGTGTAATTTGTGTGACTTTTATTGTGTTAAGGGTTCAAACCTTTCTCGTACCCTAATGATCCTGCTTCCCGAGATTCTAAGCTCGCTTCACGAGCATAATATCTTAGCAACCCGCTTACAGTGCATGCGGCTGTGTGCAGAAGGTACAGTGGTGTGTGTGTTAGGTGGGGCTGTTAGAATATATATATATATATATATATATATATATATATATATATATATATATATATATATATATATATGATCGCCGAGATCGCTAAGGCAGTAGTGCCGGAGTGGTCTCGGACCAGAAGATCGCGGGTTCGAGTCCCGCCTCGGGCATAAGTGTATTTGTGTGTGTTTGTATGAGTGTGTCGTCCTTTCACCCCTCATTATCATCATCATTTCATCTTTCATACCCCCAGGACTAACAACCCTGGGGGATAAAAATCGGATCCAGCTTAATGCTGGTCCCCCCAAAGAAGTGTTCGCAAGCACCTGCCACCGTGATATTAAAATGAAAAACTGAGCCACGGTAATTGCAGGTTGCTTGCCCTGCGTGGTCCTAGTTGGCCGAAACGAATATATATATATATATATATATATATATATATATATATATATATATATATATATACCAAAGCCATCTTGTCTATGACGTGTACAACCCACGACGTCACAAATATCACACATAATTATGGCTTATAAATGTCTTTAAGGTAACAATTTCGTACGCCAATATTTTAGTCAGTATCTAGATGTACAATAACGATGGTTTCCGTTTCCGCGTAGCTGAATTTCTCATTGTAGTTTTTGTGCAATTGTTTCAAAGTATTGAACGTTTTTGTCCTATCCAAACAATTTCTCCAGTGCGTATTGCAGGGAGTATTTTCTTCAGCCATAGAATATCGTTGCCAACACATCGTTATAATTTGTTGATTATTCTGAACATCCTACGCATTAGCTCAGGTAGGGTTCTGTGATGCCCCGGTGCAGAAAATCGAAGTGGGGCCCCTATCTGCAATACACTTGAAATTAAGAGTTAAATTTAATTGATATAAGAATATGACTGGTAGAATAGAGCAAATAAGCTCCTTACTTTCGAGGATTGGTGTAGTGCACTAGTTGCACCAACCCCTACCCCTGTCATCCTAAGGATGAACGACGAATACGAAACAAGAGCGTATTTGTAATTTATTATTATATGTTTTGTTGATTTATAGTAGAAATGGTTAATTATCAAGTTCACTTAATATACTTTTGTAATCATTGGGATCTTGATTATACCCTTCAATCACCGGTTCATTTTCGGCTATAGACACTGAATCGACTCCTTCGTCATCATTACCTCTCTTCAGATTTCGGTCGACCCCATAGGGAACCCCTGATGTAAAGTGCTCCCCAAAATCAAAATATCCATTTCAAACTTGCATGGCCTCGATATCATTAAAATTGGTTGAAGAATATCAGTTTTGGAAAAAATACAATGAACGGTTTAGGCACTAGCTTTGACCACAGTCAGACGAAGTTTTGCCGTCAAGCGATTTTTCGGTGTCAAGGACACATAAAACATGGGTTCTGAGTGCACAATTTTCTATATTCTACATTAAATAGCTTACACGTCCCACTTAAAGTCGTGATAATTAAGTAATTCCTAGGCATTTTAGGATCCCCTAGGTTCTCTAGACTTCCCCACGAGACCATGAAGTTTCTTTTTTGCATTTACTACCATCAATGCTAAATTGCTCCATCGAAATTTACAAATGGTGTGGAGTGCTTAAAAAGAGCTTCTGAGAGCAATTAACGAGATAGTAGATGGGCACTGACTGTGGATCTTGGCATAGCCCCAGAGGTGCAAACCACCACTGGTAGGATTCTGGCGTTTGACACTTCATGAAGTTGGGCTGTCAGGGGAGTGACTGGTTGGTATTTTACCACCTTTCCCTCCCCTGCTTTCAGAAGGCTAGACCCATCCTCGTGACGAACAGTCACACCGAACACGTGGAATCCTTCCCGGCTTTTTATTACCAGGTCAGTTTTGAGTCTAACCCCTTCGGCAACGGAGAAAGTGGCTTCCGTGGACAACACGGTGTCCGATTTCCGGAGGATCTTCCCCTTTGTGAAGTTCTTGATTTCGTCATGACGTTTTATTCTTGCTGGCTTCGTAAACATGCAATGACCGAGGATGTGATTCATGGTTTCTACCGCTGTATTACACTTCCTACAGGATACATCCTCTCTTGGCCTTCCTATACTAAGAGTAGTTTTATTGGCAGAGGTATTTAATCTCAATAGGAGTGCAGTAAGAAAAAGACCAGGTTTTAGAAGATTATAATCTTTCAAAAAGGCATGTCAAATCGGATCGTCTATATTCACCTTAACCACTCTCCCTTAGCGGCTACCACGTCATTGGCGCATTTCTTCTTGTAAGCTCTTAAATCTTGTTCAGTATAGGATTAGTTGAGTCTCAATGTTTTGGCGGTCTTTAATGTCCGTTGGAAAGAACTTTGACAGGAGCTCAGCCATCTGCAAAGAAGACCTTCAGATTTTTCTAATCCTAATCCTAGATTCAGCGCTACCCTAGGAATGTGTTGAGCGAGCCGCAGCAATCCCAGTCCTCCATTTCTCTTGGCCAGGTATAATAAACTATCTACAACACTCATATGCAGATGTAGGAATTGACTGGATGTTGTGGATTGTTTGACTGCCACTCTGATTTGACCGTCCGCATTCCTGAATATCATCATAGATGGCATCGATAAAACCAATTGGTAGAGGTAATGGGGCATTATGTAGGTATGAAGTAATGCCAACTTCTGAGTGGGCTTTAAATGCGCCTTCTGAATCCTCGTCACTGCTTCCATCAAGTTCGATACGGGCGCTTCAGTTAGGATGCCGTTCCATATAGAGTAGTTTACTTCCAGGTATGTTAGGGTTTGACCATTACTGACCAGAGGAATTCTCTTCCCAAAACTTTCAAGGCAGTGTCCTCAATGAACGAGGGTCGTTCAAAGGCTGTAATTTGAAATGATGGACACATAGCGACGGACAATATCATTCGGAGACCCCAAGATATTCCTCTACAATATCAACCAATTCATGGACTCTTGAGGCATCTTTTGTTAACAAGCATCTTTTGCAAAAGCTAACAGCAAGGACTATCAAATCATGGATTCTGAGTGCACGGCGAGTGCAGATGAAGAAATTTACTACACATAGAATCAAGATTTATCCATGTTTCAATAATAAGACCTCTCAATACAAGTTTCTGTTTGAAAAAAAAATCTCCTATTTCTGCTGCATCATTACAATTCTAGAAGTCAAAACAAAAGGATAGAAACCAAAAAAGGTTAAAATACGCTTCTTAAGGAACAATGGGATGTAACAAAAGGTTCCGTAAAATTAAGCAGAGATTACTCTATCTGTGAGTTGATTCCTTTTTTTTATTTTTGAAAATACAAGAAACAGTCAAAACAATTTTACGATTCATGTCTTAAAGTGTGCGGTTGACATGCTTAGCAATTTTCCGAAGGCAAAATACTCTTCGATTGATGTTTCCGGACCCGTCCACTGCTAATGTCATTAGTTTCGCAAGAAAGTTGCATGTTTTATCTTTCCCTGCTGAATGGCAAGATCCGATCCGAACTTACACGTCGACTTGAGTGGTTTCACAAATCACGTATCTCCTTCAAGCAGGGACAAGCTCTAAGCCCCCGACATGTGTGATGGTGTAGCGCATGTAAGTGTAAACGTATGTAGGTAAAGGATGAGGATATGATATGCAAGAAGACATTGGGCGGTCAATGGCCCGTTTGATAGAATACGGCTCCGACATTCCCCTGGTGCTGATCGGAGAAACAACCGATCAGAGCAGCCGACTGCTAGAATTCTCAAGACAGCGACTGAATTCGACCAAGCTATCTAGCTAGTGTTGAAAATACTGCCATCATCGGGACTCGAACTCTAAGAGCTCTCGGTGAGAGGCACTGCAGTAACATCGATTGCCGCCGAGAGCCACCTAAGCCCTTACAATATTCTTCCATTTATATAACAATATAGAAGCAGAGTGCCGTAACTATACTATTTACTATACTACTATACGTAAACGATATGCCCTCAACGATTAGAAACGGAAGAACAATTCTCTTTGCGGATGATACGAATATTCTTTGCAATTAAGAAACCATAAATAGTACAATAACAAATACTTCAAATTAGTTCTGTAATAACAAATTAATAGTAAATAATAAGAAAACGATTTCAATGCACTTTTTCATTTAAAATAAAAAACTATGTACTCCATTGAAAATGAACGGTGTGCCATTGACTGGTGTTAAGGTAACAACATTTTTAGGTCTTTCAATTCAAACGTCCATATAAATGAATTGAACACTAAATTAAGTTCTTTATGCTACGCTTTCAGAATTCTTTCAAATTCAGTCAGCCTCCATACTGCTCGTTGTGTATATTTCGCGAATGTTCATTCCCGCCTGAGATATGGCATAATATTCTGGGGAAATACATCTTATAGCTCCCAGACTTTTAGACTACCAAAAAGAATTGTACGAATAATAAGCAAATCCGTCCACGTGATTCATGCAAGCCACTCTTTTTAATCTAGGAATTTTACTATTACCTTGACTCTTGATATACGAATCAGTGATTTTTGTCAAGAATTACTTACGTAAGGGCGGGGATATATTTGCAGCAAACGCCGATGTTTATAACCAAAACACGTACAGTCGGGTAGCGAGATTTCCCACAACCAGGTATCTCCCACCAACGAGGCACCGCCCCAGCCGTGACATACTCGAAGCTCCCGATAGGCCTCCCGGCATATGTGGTAGGGCAGTGCAAGTTGTTGTAAGTGTGTGTAAGGGACAAGGAAGAGGAAGGAAAGATCGCGCGTGGTCCGTGGTCCGTTTGTTAGGATTCTGCTTCGGTATTCGCCTGGTGTTGATCGGAGAAACCTAGAACTCTCCTCCAGACTGGCTGAATTCGACCTACCTATGACGCGAGTGTCGAAAATCTTGCCACCGCAGCAACTCGAACACCAGGACCTCGCGATATGTGGCATTAATTAGTGACATTAATTCATGTCCTGAGCCACCTATGTTCATACAAGTTTTGCAAGTTCTCCAACACCGATAATTGCAGCCCGCCACTAGACTTCTCCTCCAGACAGCGACTGAATTCAACCTAGCTGACAAACAAGTATTGAAAATCTTGCCACTGTCGGGACTCGAACCTAGGACGTACCGGTCAGAGGCACTGCAGTGACAATAACTTGCATCCAGTTTTCTACGAAGAAACACGAATTACTACACTTTGCACGTTTTGTTTAATCATTGGTTCTACTTTTTTTTCGTCTCACTGCGTACTTACGTAGCAAAGATTGGTGTTGAGGAGTGAATAATAATAGATAAATGGTGATTTGAGAAATGAAGCTCGCCACAACGCCTGCGTCGGTAGCCGAATTGCTTATTCCGCTCCGTGAAATCACGGAGGTTAAACAAACACAAGACACCGCGGGTTCCTGGATGGTTCACTGCCTGGAAACCCGGGAATCTAATGACACTGAGGCCCTGGCTTAAAAAAGCAATGACAGCTTAAACGGAGGATTACTCCACGTTCGACGCCATTACGGTTCGAGAACGTTGTTATGAAAAAAAGAAAAAAAACAAACGAAAGCGATAGCCTCGTGACTCTCCTCGCCGATTCTGCGAGACTGCTCGTCATTTTGCCCGCCGGGCAAATGTATTGTCTTTGACTGCGGAGTGCGCTCGTGCCCGCCCCTGCTCTACAACTTTGTATATTGTTAAATGCCTTACAGCAGCTTCATTTATATAAACATAATTTTTTACCCTGTTCACTCAGTATTCATTGCACTCACGTTGAAACGAAAAATTACAACCTCCTTAATTTACTCCATCTTATAATTATCCTGAACTCTCTCAAAATTAAGGGCAATTAAACAAAAGTATGCAATAAACAATACTCCTCGGATGGTTCATGGACAGCGAGCTAGCTTTCTCTGACACGGTCTCGGGTTTGACTCCCGGATAGAACAAAAATGAAGATGTAATACAAATCGTCTCCGTTTCTACAACTGCGAGGCGAAACAAAGCTCAGGCAAGTCAAATGGGCTAGGTACGGTAATGGTAATACGGCATGCTCGCCTTATGCCCTCCTTACCGACAGGCGTGGATAGTAAATAATAACAGGTCTGGCGTGGTATAAGCAGCGGACTGTACATTGAGAGGTGATTAATTTAAATACTTACAATTCTCCGTCACTCCGTCACTGAAGGACCACCATGAATTAAAGCCCAAGATATCTGTTTCGATCGAAAACACTTCAATGAAAAGCAGTGTAGATTAATCGCAATTGTTAAAAACATCGAAAGACAAATTAATTTCAGCCATTTCTTGATAATCTTCAATCAAAGTGCGAGGTTCTTAAACAACACATACTTTCTCGCAATATTTCTAAATTTGCAATTTTCGAAAGTTCAGAGAGTTCAACGAAAATGAGGCAGGCACCATTATTTTAAGAGACTCCTATTCTATCCGTAAAACAACATTTTAAAAAATTGGGTGGTTTTTAGAGAAAATGTTTTTTTTTTAATTTACATTAATTTTAAGCAGAAATTAAGTGAAAACTAGTTTTTCCAAAAATTGTACATGATATTTTTAAAGATCTGATTTTTTAAATCAGATTTTATTTAGGACAAAAATCTCTATTTTCAAATTGTAGCTTTGAAATGTTAACTTGCAATTTACTAAAAGTGTGTTCGCCGATAATGATATTAGCACTTTTCTCTTTGATACAAGCCTTTGATACATACGAAGACAGAATGTAACGAAAAATCTGTAGTCTTTTTTAAAAAATAATTATTTCAAATATTTTAAAAAGTGCCTATATTTCACACAAAATTTCGCAAATACTACTCGTATTTTCGTAAAATTGTTCATGACCTTATTTTAAGATGTTTCTAAAGAACAGATTTCATTTAGGAAAAATCTATCTTTAATATTATAGTTGTAGATTATACGCAAAAAAATTTGAACTTTTGCAAATTTTCGAAAAATCAGGGATTTTAACGAAAACACCTTAGCAATTCCCTTGAGCGTTTATCCCGAGACAAAATTTAATCAAATAGAATGGTAACTAACAGTAAGATCGAGAAACAAAAAAAAAAACTTCTTCAAATTCTTGAAAATTCAAAGGTTTTGATGAAACTGGCACTACCATGTAAATTTCCGCTGACGGGTTATCACTACCAGCGATGTGATTCAATAACTACTAGCATCCTAATTGAGTCTTGTGTCGTTTAAGAGTACTTTATTTCATTTAATTTTGTGAGATAACTGACAGTAGATAAGCATCATGTTTCAATAATTTGAATCTGAAATCTTATAAGCAAAACAGCGGGTACATAATGAAGGTCGCTAACCAGAGTCGAGCGGTGACATCACAGTTGCTGCATGACTTTTATTAGTCATTAGTATCCCATATCATATTATACGAAATAGATAAAATCTCCGAAAATTGTATTATTTATACTTATGAGTTAGGGTATTTATTTTTTTGGCCCATAATTTAACACCAAAAGAGTTTTATATTTGTGAAGAATAAAAATGTTTCATTTAAAAAAAGAATGCCAATATTGAAAAAATCCCTACATTTTTGCCGCCTTTTATCAGATGGCTCCCTTGTGCGTTGCACCACTTGAACTAGGGTTGCCGAAAATTAATTAACCTACTACTCCCGATACAAAATGTGTACAACGGAATAAAAATTCTCACTAGATTCTTCCATTCTTTGAACGCATAGAAATTTGGCCAAAATTCACGAAAAAGTATTGAATTATTAGACCCAACACTTCTATTCGTCCAGACCTTGAAATCGCTTGAATGTAGTTTTTGTCGCTTATAATAAAAATAAAATAATTACTCTATGAATGGCGCATGCTCTCTTTATTTGCACCATGCCTGGGAAGAGCACAGAGAATAAAAGAACAAGGCCAACATTCGGCTTGTAGAGTAGCTCATTTGATAACGATAAAGATGAAGGAACATTTCCACTGCAGAGTTTTCGATGCCTGAGATCAGTTGCTTTCTCTATTACGAATTACGTCTGTATCGAAATTGTTTCAGGTAATGCACTATGTAGTTGCTTGTTATATTTTGTGTCCTATACAATCTATTAATTAATAAAGGCGACAATACTCCTCCCAACACTTTCTGTCTGGTCCCTTAAAAGACATTAGATTACCTACATGCCCTTGAGTATCTTTTAGACTTGCATATTTACGTTTATTCACGCATACTTACACGCCATATGGCATTACATCACTCTGGATTGCATACGCCTGCACGCTTCTGATTCAGAGAACATTCTGAATTGTGCCCTTCTTATTTGCTGCTTCAGTCACTTGTGATTATTAGACTCGTAGGTGATAGCTTTCCATCTTTCACTATTATATCTTTTATTTTAGAGGTTCTTCATTTCTAGTATAATTGGATCTTCCAAAACTGTATTTGGATAACTGAATTTAGGTCTTTTGGTGTAGTGAAAAGAATTTTGGTTATTTTAACATATCCCAGTAACATATCCCAGTAACTCAGAGCAGCCGGCCGCTAGAATTCTCCTCCAAACAGCGACTGAACTTGACCTAGCTGTCTTGCTAATGTCAAAAATCCTGCCACCGCCGGGACTCGAACCATAGGACCTCCCGATCAGAGACCCTACAGTGACATCAGTTGATGCCTTGAGTCAGCTCTCCCGGTTTAAATTTTCAAAAAACAACAACAATAAAACATATTGTACATGTTTTGGCACGTCAACCGCTATGATCATTAGTTCCTCTAGGGCAGTCAATGATTTTATTCCGGTGGCGGTGAACCTCCCGTTGGTTGGTGCGATTCGACGTCGACCTACACGTCGGCTTGCGGGTATTAATCCCCCAGCGCGAGTATTTTTTTGACAAACAGCGTGACTCAGCCCCTGTTGGGACAAGCTCCCGACTGGCCTACCCACAAGTGTGGTAACGCAGAGCATGTAAGTGTATGTGTGTGAAAGTAAGTGGAGGGGGTGGGACAAGGAAGAGAAAGATCAGGCGCGGTCCTCGGCCCAATTTTTAGTGTCCTGCTTCGACATTCGCCTGGTATTGACGGAAGAAATCTCGAACAACTACCGATCAGACGGTCGCTAGGATACTCCTCATGCCAGCGGATGAATTCGACCCAGCAATTGTGTTTAAAAACCACCACTGTCGGATCGCGAATCCTAGGACCTGCCGATCAGAGTCGCTGCAATGGCAACAGCAAAGCTCGCTCTGAGCTAAACTCAGCCTGTCAAAAAGTACTGATATGTATTGTTTATCTCTGCCACTGGACCACCGAACCGTAGAACTCTCGTGGCGTAATGCACATTAAACCGCATACCTACGTACACTCACGTTCAAATCCCATCCCTTGCAAATATAGTATTTTCTGTTTGGAAGCACTTGCAGAGGTATATGTTGAATGACGTGGTGATCCCCAAGGGCAGTAACCGGATATTGCTGTATGAAAAACGTAAGCAATCGAGTTCAAATATGTAAAATTCTGGCATGGCTATAGAGTTAATTTTATTGTTACATAAGTATTAAAATTGTACGAGAAAGTGTTTGCTGTTGTAGCACTTGCTTGTTGCTGTTGTTGAAATGTTTTTACTGCAAAGTTGTATGTTATATTTATTTATTAGTTTATAATTTGGCTCTCCCCGATTTTCGCTACAATTGGTCTTGGTCCCAACATTTTCAGTCAAAAATAACTAATTTAATCTCTCAACATGATTTGGCTTAATTGATTTGATTAATTTATCATAAAAAGTAAAAACTGTATGTGACGTATGTGAAAGAAGCATAATCTGCGCATGTTGTCTTAAGCTGAAAATCCATGTTCCACTGTTTTACATATTTGAATTATGAATAAAAAAACAAAGGAGCGAGTCATACATTTTAATCTTATCACGTTTGAAAATAAACTCTTTCTTATAATTACCTACCAAATACTACTTCTTAAATAGAAGCAATAAGAAAACTAATAAATAAGAAAAGAATTAGTATTAATGTTAATACAGGTTTTGTTTGATACTCATTGGATATGCTTAAAAAAATCCTGCCACCATCACGACTCTAACCCTAAGACCTGCCAATCAGAAGCACTGCAGTGTCATCAATTTATGTTCTGAGCCACCTAAGTTTGTACAAGTTTTGCAAGCTCTCCAGCACTGATATTGCAGTCGGCCACTGGAATTCTCCTCCAGTCTCTGGCTGAATTCGTCCTGTCTACGCAGCTAGTGTCGAAAATCCTGCTACCGCTGGGACTCGAACACCAGTCCCTCGCATTCAGAGGCACTGCAGTGACCTCAATTTTATGTCCTGAACCATCTAAAGCGGTCACAGTCATGAGGCAGGTCAATCTGAGCGTGTCCGGGGGAGACGAACGGAATCATACGGAGGGGTGTTTATGTACAATGAACTTAGGCTTTGTTATTGGATGGTTGATACTGATTTTAGGCAATAGTGCGATAGGTTGTTGCAGCGCCTCCAAACAGCTGCGACCATGCTAACATTTGCTTCTAAAGATTTCATTTGCTTGCAGAGAAGGGACCGTTTACATCTCATTGAGAGACTTCGATTCCTTAGCATGTCACCTTTGTTAATCTATGCAATTACTAAACCTAGGGCAATCGTACCCCTTCAGACGGAACTGCTTTAGAGTCACCAACTGATTACATTAGTAACACGTATGTTTGTTGTCCCCTTCCAACTACTCTCTGTTTGAAGGTGACTTCACTTTCTGCTTAACAGTCGTTAACGCAATGTTTCCTGTTATCTTTCTCTCAAACAAAATATGTTTTCATCATTTCCATATACTGCTACAAGTAGTACCTCAAAAAATAACTTAAGTACAGGAAAAAACGTTAACGTTTTGAGAGTTACAAAAGAGTTACGCAACTAACAATTGGGCAATGAAACCAAACGCGTGCGAAGGTGACATGTCATGGCGAGAGCCTCCGACGGTAGCGTAAGAAACGCGGAGGCATATACGTCAGTAAATAAGCAAATGAATATTTTTGTTCATTGTTACGTTAGATAAATTATAAAAATTGTAAACATGTAATTTATTTGCATTTGAAAAATATAAATAAGTTATTTTTGCACAAACCTTTCTAATAATAGAGCTTACTTTCTTATTAAATGTCTTGTTCGTATGAAGGCCTAGGCGCAAGAAAATGTCAACTCTCACTTGAACCAAAATCAAGATATTAACGATTTACGATTTGCGAGAGAATTCCTCCGGCATGTAGCATATCTTCTCAGTACTTAAGTTTTTTGGTACAAATATAATTAAATATTTATTTATTTATTTATTTATTTATTTATTTATTTATTTATTTATTTATTTATTTATTTATTTATTTATTTATTTATTTATTTATTTATTTATTTATTTATTTATTTATTTATTTATTTATTTATTTATTTATTTATTTATTTATTTATTTATTTATTTATTTATTTATTTATTTATTTATTTATTTATTTATTTATTTATTTATTTATTTATTTATTTATTTATTTATTTATTTATTTATTTATTTATTTATTTATTTATTTATTTATTTATTTATTTATTTATTTATTTATTTATTTATTTATTTATTTATTTATTTATTTATTTATTTACCAGCTTATGCAGGGAGGTAAGGGATGTACTGTCCCACAACGTCGCAGGAAGCTGGTGTCAAAAATGGGACACTTTTTATGTATAAAACCTCTGTATTGTCTTACTTCAAAATTAAATTTCTGTTTATTCTGTTTGTTCTGTTCTCAAATGATTCTTGTATATAAATATTATTAATGTATCTATCGTATCGCTGCAGAGGGCCAATGGCCAAGCTAGAATAAATAAAAAAAAATCGGACTCTTTTTTTTATGACTATATTATATAGGAAATTTCTGTACAGAACGATATGATGCAAATACAGGACGCTTTAAATAAAATTTGTGAATGCACACTAGCTAAAACATGACTATAAATGGAAAAAAAAGAAAAGCGATTCTATTTTAAGGGCCAGAACACATCATACAATAACATAACAGCCAAGTAATGACGTAGTCCCGTACGCCTCTCACATTGTAAATATCTTGTCATCCTACTGGACAGCAAATCGGGATGGAGACACCAGCGAAGTGTAGTGAGTAAAGCTTGGAGATCTTTGCATTCGCCTGTTGTATGTGTGCGATTTATATGTTTATGAATATATGTATGTTTATGCAGTATGCTTGACTAAGTTCATCTATGTGCAGGTGAGTATATATGTATTTGCATTGGAATTTGATTGCCAAAACACACATTACCTCTTTCTGAGTCAAAGTTATGGAAAATAAACTTACACTGAATATTTTCAAAACACGCAGAAACTGTGTACTTGACATGAAGAAATTAATCTTCTGTCCGCACACGTCACAAATTACAACATTTTTTTATTTTTAGTTTCCTGATTTTTTTGTGGCATTTTAACAAAATTTTGGGATGAAGTAATGAACTATCGATCAAAACAATATACACTCTATTATTAATTAATCTACAAACACCTTGCAATTGTTATCATGTTATGGCCTAGGATGCCTTATATAGCCAAGAATGACCTCTCACACGGATGAAAACCTGTCAGATAATATTTCTGGCGTGAATTTTTTTTTTCTTTTTCTTTACGAATCTCAATCTGGGAAATATGTACAGTATAAATTCATCCTGAAATCTAAGGAACCTTAAGTGAACCTCTCCATGTTCTCCAACTTAAAGAATTATGACAGAAAGAAAAGAACGTGCGACAGCGACATTGTGCAGAAACACATTTGCCACCCACGTTGCCGCGTTTCTGAGATAAGAGATGAGCCGAAACGTCATCAGACACTTCCAAGGAACACTTCTTATCATACTGGTTTGAGCGTTCTCACAAACGGGGAAGTATTTGCAAAGAACCGTTTTTAACTCCCAAGAATTCCCAAGCACTTTGAAGTGATGTAGAGGAAATGAGAGGGCAACCGAAAAGCATGAGCCGAAAGTCAGAATTTATTGTATATTATCTAAGTGCGTCCTGCTACAGTAAGTTTGGAGATCTTTAGTTTGTTAACAAAATAAGAAAAAATGTTTAAATATTATACTGGATTTAGCAAATTTATGACATGCAGCCAGGGGCGGTAAGCTGGTTCTGCAATTCAGTATGGAGACGTGACGGCAGAATACCTTAGTTTTATATTAATTAAGTCTACATTCACCTAAAATAAAATAATTTACAATTACAACACTCAAGTCTTCACAGCACTCTACCTCACATCGCTACACTGTAGAGTAGTCTTTCTTACACATACGTTTGATTCCATTTCGTCACACAACACCACATAATAATAATAATAATAATAATAATAATAATAATAATAATAATAATAATAATAATAATAATAATAATAATAATAATAATAATAATAATAATAATAATAATAATAATAATAATAATAATAATAAAAGAAGAAGAAGAAGGAGGAGAAGAAAAAGAAGAAAATTTTGCAAGGTTACTGTGAAGTCGTGGAGTACCGGATTATTAATATACAGCGAAAAGGAAGTAGTAGAAACAAGAAGTATTCAGATAAACAGGGTATTTTTCAAGGAGATTCGCTATCCCCTCCGCTGTTTTGCATTAGTTTGATCCCACTATCTAGACAGTTCTGACTTTGGTTACAAGCTCCATGGTGATGAAAGGCCAATATCATATTTGTTCTACATGGATGATCTTAAAGTGTTAGCTAAGAATGAAGTGATTCTCTTCCAAATGCTGTCTGTCGTCAATGACTTTAGCAATGACATCTGCTTGAATTTTGGTCTTGACAAGTTTGCAAAAATCAATTTAAAGGGAGGAGCATTGAAGTTGATATGCACTCTGTGATTCAAGATCTTGAACCAGGTAAAACATACACATATCTGAGCATTGAAAAATGTGAGACCATCACGAACGACACAATGAAAGAAAGAATTCGTAGGGGGTTTTACAGAAGAGTGAGACTCGTCCTGCAATCCGCCCTGAACTCTAGAAATAAAATATCTGAAATTGGTAGTTTGGCGGTGGCTGTAGTCGAGTACTGTTTCGGACTCATGGACTGGACGGAGCAAGAAATTCGAATCATGGACCGAAAAACCAGAAAACTGCTAACAATGCATCATGTCGCCCACCCTCGAACAGATGATGAACTGATGACTTTATTTGTCAAGTCAGGAAGGAGGAAGAGGCCTCAGACAAATTGAAGCCTCCTGGCACAATGCAATTGTATGGGGAAGTATGTAGTCAGTCATCAAGATGAGTTTGGTCATTACATCTGACCGAAGAATTGGCAACAGAGGAATTGTGTGTGGCAAGAAGCATTGCGAACAAGACTATGCAAGGCACGCAGACAAGCAGTAACAGAGACATTGAACTTCTGAGGCTATTTAACATGAAATGTGAGACACAAAAAATGTTTAAGTAATTATAGTGAGACAATCCATTCCATATACAAAACCTAAAAAGAATGGACAAGGTGCATATCAGTAATTGAAGTTTTCTAAAAAAAAAAGCATCCTTATCCAAAAAGTGAGATTAAGATTTTGAGATTTTGACTGTTGCTAGAGCTTCATAGTCGCTATTTGCTGACTGTATTGTTGTTAAGAAAATTAGCGCTTGTCCGTAGATATTAGCTCCGAAAGTTTGAGTGGTTTTGATAAAAGAACCACAGTCCAGTATTTTTTGGTAAAAGAACCATAGGCCTTTAATAGTAAGTTTTTACCATGATTATTTCTCAAGTATAGCTTATCTCAATCTGCAAGGGTGATAATGTTTGTTCTGCGAATGTGGTTATTCTATATAAACCAATATTTATGTTCTGGACGTTTGGTGATAGTGTATAACCTGTTCTTGTGTCATAATATTTTTATGATGTGGATTTGAGCAAGCAAGGGTGAAAGTAACAGCTAAGAAATGGATTATATGTCAGTTGTAAGAAGAACAGAGTGGAAGAGACTAATGTAAACCAAAGAAATAGAGGAAAGAGGATGTAGTAAGTAGTAAGCATTTTAATCACAAAGGAATCTTCAGAAGTTGTCTTAACAGTTATAATCACCTGCTAACACAAATGTATCTGTATCATCAGTGGCAAATGTTAATGTGGAAAACGAAGACACTGATAATGATGATAACAGCAGTGGCGAAGAACAATAGGTTGGTCAATAATATTCCAAATTAATTAAGTGCAAATACCTCTTGCATTATTCCTTCAAACCTAATATTACTGCTCCAAATAAATAATTTTGATATGCAAATTTCTCAATTTTTTTAATCACCATAGTCCATACACACCCTACATTATCAAATAATTTTGACTATATAATTCAAACTTGAACTACACTCAAGCGTTCATCAGTTCATCTCTTTACAACAGCTTTGAGAAGGTACACAATAATTTTCATGCTTCAAATGTCTACACATTTCGTTATGGCAAGTTTTATCGCTCTCCTGAAAAATTGTGTTTTTGGACAATGTTTTATTTTAAAAAAACCTCAAATGTGGACCATATACAGATCAATAACCATGGAAAATATCTAAAAAGAATGGACAAGGTGCACGAACTCGGAAAAAATCCAAAAACAATTAAACAATTTGATTTTGACTAAAAATGCAAATATTTGATTGAGTTATTCCGGCTATTCTTATACTGATAGTACCGAATAAATTTTAACACTCCTTACTGTGCGTCACTTCTTACATCACGGTTGACGTCGTGCGAGAGCGAGGCGCCAAGGAATAGTATTAATTATTTATTAAATTAAATTAGGTTAAATTAGTCATTCATCCAATTATTGGACAAGACTTCTCATTCTTAAGAAAAGGGTAGCTCGTAGGTTTTCACTTCCGGGGAAGCTGGGCGTTTTGAATATTTCAAACCTTCGCATTAGACATTTAACAATAATCACTAACATTTTTAACATTTAGCCTCAGACAATATTTACATTGTTTATTGTTCATTTCACTATTCACTGCACTGTCACATTATTTAATTTTTTTTTTAATTCAAAGAAGCTTGGCCCCTTTCGAGCTGTCTATCTCTTTATCAGGCTGCTTGAGTAGATTTTCCAAACTTCTCTGCGCCTCGCGGTTTTTGACCATAGAATCACTTGAAGTTTTAAAAGCGTCGCACCAGCGTGCTTTCTAATGACCTAAAATCGTTTGTCTGTTAGAGGGGCTCCAAAGCTTATGTTCATCTTTAGCAAATGTCCATCATCATGACACGGTCTATCCACTTCCATTTAATTTTGTTGGTTTCCTTCTTATCGCGTGCGTTTATTTTGTTCTTTTTTGGATGCTTTTATTACTATTTTTGAGCATAAGGCTAAACAATCTTTCTTCTAAGTTAGCTTTCTTTCCTGTGTCTAACTTTGATGTTATTGTTGTGTTTGGCGTTGAGGGACTATTCCCGGGCTTCATAGAGGAGAGTCAGAAATAAGCGGATCTCGAATATTACTTTCTTAATGTTCAGTGTTTCTTTTTATTGTTCAATATGAAATTTTATACACATATTCTGGCATTTTTTTCATACTCTTATCTAGTTTTGAAAGAGACGAATTGTCCCCGTATGAATAGTTGTAATATATTTTAGGTGATTTCTTTAACAGTAATACATTTTTCTTTAGTATTGAATTTGGTTACGTGAAATTCATAGTTAGGTCTACTTTACTGCATTCCTGAGGTATTTCCGTCAATGATGGCTCGGTGGCTCAGAGCGAAGTCGCTCGTCATTCATCCAGTAGGTCCGGGTGCTATTCCCGGACAATCTCATGTGGAATTTGTTTCGACAAAAGAGTTTAACTGCTTCTTAGGTGCTAGTCCAACCCCTGTGAAGTGTCCTAAACCCTACTCCTTTCCTAAAATCCTTCCTAATTCTGGCCGCTGGGTAGTGAGGCAGGAGTGCGTGGGAGGTGCCTACGCGTAAATGTTACCTAGCCGTCCTCTGAACAATGACATACGGATTAACATGACTTATAAAGAGTAATTGATTTTTACTCCAAATTAATAATAAAAATGCAACGGAAGATTACTCCAAAAAGCGCTCAACGCCGACGGGTTAGGAGACGCGTTGCGTCGTTATAAAGACGCAACAAATGTGATACAAACAAACCAAGAATCGTGTTTTGATGATTCCTGGAGTCTTTTGGAGAGTCCTGGAGACTTTGCAAATACATGGTCTGCAAACATCATATTACAGAGCTTTTTTCGACTAACTTGATTCCGGCTTTTGGTTTATTTATCTGATGGTCTTTTCTAGGATGCTGTTGAAACAGATATGCGAAAGTGCCTGTCTGGCTCCTCGGTTTTGAACCGTTAATTAAATATTTTATATTTACGTGTATATAGTGTTATATATTGTTATATAGTACGTTATTGGAGTATTCGTGAAAACGTTTTTGTTAAAATATTTAATTTATTGTTAATATTTAATTTATTATAAGATAATATTTTTTCATGAGCAGTGTGCATGCTATTTTTGGAAAACCATTTTGTTTGATTTGTTCTGCAGATTTACAAATTT
Organism: Gryllus longicercus; assembly: GCA_038098605.1. Classification (NCBI taxonomy): domain Eukaryota; kingdom Metazoa; phylum Arthropoda; class Insecta; order Orthoptera; family Gryllidae; genus Gryllus; species Gryllus longicercus. The sequence goes on along the minus strand of JAZDUA010000120.1, from coordinate 3,584,806 downwards.
ACTTAAACATGAACATATATATTTGCCTAATAGTTTTCATTTGAAACTGAAATTGACTTCCTTGAATACATTCTAGATCAGCCACTCCCACCCGACTGCTCTGCAGTCGATTGATATAGGCCACACGGGTATGAGAGATCCGCCCAGTGTCACTCCCTAAGGATGGCATTAAAAATAGGAGAGAAAGGCATGATAACGTGCGGCCTATGTCTCGTTTCAGACAATGCTGGGCCCGCGTCCTGGAATTGATAAGGAAATCGACGAAAGTGATCAATCAGGTCTACCAGCCATAATTATTTTAATATTAATGAAAATATTGTATTGAAATTAACACTGGGCTCTTTATTTCTCCCTCACTTTTACACACACATTATCTACCTCAGAATAGTACTTGGAAATATGCGAATTTTATCTTGTACCGCGAAGAATGTTCATTGTATTTTCAAGCGAATCTATGCATCACTTTTCTGATAGATTCTTTTCTGATAATTTCTGATATATTATCAAGAATTCGTTGATAACTCTGATAAATCGTAGACGTTTTTCGTCCGAGGTGACGTAGTGGGTTGGAATGTTAATCGCGCAGCGGAAATATACCTTTTCAACCAGTATCCGGAGCTTTTTTATTATGCCCACGTAATATGGCTTCTGAAGGCCATTATCTCAATACAGATATTGCCACGCCAATTTTATGTATTAATTTATCTCTGAAAAGAGTACAAATAACTTTTTATTACGAGGAAAGGCACATTTTAAGCTCAGAAACTAAAGGATAAACCAACTGCTAATGGGTTAGGGAAACGGTTTCTTAACCAGTCATACTTATATGGGTCATAGAGCCACAATAACTTATCAGTATGTATGAGAAACATTAGCCAACCTGGATAACCGATATCCATAAGGCGAGCGTACTGTAGCAGTCTCGGTGTGGAGGGCCGAGGGTTCGAATCCCCCCTCCGGTATAAATGTTTGTTTCTGTGTTGTGGCATGGTAGATCTTTCCTAACAACCAAGATTCACTTTCCAACCACATGCACAGCCAACGCCATACCCCATCGTCACCTCCACATCCATTGAGGAAAAATGAAACTAGTGTACGTACTTTCCCGTATTAGTAACGATTACGTAATGTTATAATATTGCAATTTCCGTCCATACGAATACATCTCAGCCATCACTTGAAAACCTCTTTACCTTGTAATTACATCGGCAACCAGAAACAATTGGATATTTTTCCTCTCACAAAACAAATATGATTAAATAACGATTCTAACAGTATTCTCGGAAAGTTGTACAGACATTGAGAATACTTTCCACATGCTTCCCTCTATTACTTCAAAGAGAGCTACTATCTACAGACGAATTACGAATCTATCTAACTTGTGAATCAACTTCTCATGCGTCATGAACTTGCGAATCCATAAAAATAAAGATACAAATCTGTATTTTATTACTTTTATTTTATATCTGAAACGGTTTCGATATGTTTTTACATAATTAATACATTTAAAACTAATCCATCAACACAAAACAACTAGTAGTGTTAAAATAGCAAATACTTTCCAGCATTACTTCTAACTTTTGCAATTTTCGAAAATTAAAAAAGTTATTGAATATAGTGTATCCTCTCGTATTACAATTAAACAATTTGATTGTCTGTAATACAGTCTATAATATTGTTTGATTGTCTGTATTACATGAGGATACTACTGTATGCAATAATATTAAATTAGATAATCATTTTGGTATCCCCTTTTTAACAAAAAGTTCAACGAAAATGAAGCCTTCACCATAGTTTTACCTTGCTGTACCATTACCTTGCTGTATCTAAAAAAAATTGGAGCGATTTTTGAGAAAATGTTCTTTTTTGTATTTTAAAATAACTTCAAGCAGACATTATGCGAAAACGTTTTTTAAATAATTGTACATGACCTTCTTCACAAATCTTTTTTAAGAACATTTTTTATGATAAAAATCTTTATAATCAGTATTTTACTTTAGCAATTTTCCAAAATTCAGAGTTTCACCAGAAATAGGACTAGTGCCATTGTTATTACCTTTCTTTGGTACATACGAGAAGAAAATTTAAAGAGAAAATTTAAAGCAATTTATGAAAAAATATTCGTTTAAAAATTGCCTATTCTTAATGCAAAATTATGTGCAAAGTACTAATATTTTCGAATGTTATGTCTAACCATGTTTCAAGACTCATCTTTGAACAAAAGATTCATTCAAGAAGAAATCTCTATTTTCAATATTCTAGTCGTAAGAAGAGAACCAAAAAATTCTAATTTTTGCAATATTCGAAATATAGGGATTGCAACAAAAATGAAATTCACGCCATTCTTTAAGCGGCCTTTACGTAATTAAAGGACAAATTTTAATCAAAACATTTGGAACCATTGTCGAAATGTTGAGGCTTCATATAAAGTACCTCCAAAAATCAAAACATGCATTTCAAACTCCCAGGACATTGAGTTCGTTCAGGAATTGCTCAATACTCACTGCCACACGGCCGGCCATAGATTGACCATAGAGAAAGGATAGTGTATTCGTACCTACTTTCTCTAGGGATTGAATACCAACGCACCGAGTCCCTTCCGCCCACAATTCAGGGCAATGCAGGGGGGCACAAATTGGCATAAAGAAGTATGGTTGACTCAGTGTTGAATCAAGAGGCTTGTGAGTTATGATTAGACATTTCTTAAGCTACACGCGCGATAGCTGTGTTCCTGTAAGGCATTCCTGAATTTTTATTTATAACAAAAAAATTTACAATCTATTTTTTTAAAATAATAAGTGAATATGATGTTGTAGAATTGTTATGACAATGCTTTCCAGTGAAGGTATCCCATCGGTACTCTTCATCTACTTCTTCATTCTATAACAAAAAGCAAGTATTATTTTCGGTTGGCTGCAAGTGGGATAGTTTATTAGCTGAGGGTAATGTTTCAGTTATTTGTTGAGAATCTATATGGGAGTTGTAGGGGTGAGGTTCTGGTTAGTCGATGGATATCTGCACTATTGTCTAGGATGTTGAGGGCTAGGTGGTTTGGATGGTTTCCAAGGCTCTGGAGATAGTTTCAGCTGATAAATTCTATTCTTTCCAAGACAGTGGGCATTTTTAAGTCCTTGTGCAGTGCTGCATTTGTGATGAACCATGGTGCTGCCGCGATCATTCTTAGGGTCTTGGATTGGAATCTCTGGATGATCGAGAGATTACTCTTGCTTGCTGTGCCCTAGATCTGGATGCCGTAGGTCCATATTGGGATTATAATAGCTTTATAAATCAACAGTTTGTTTTCCAGTGATAGTTTTGCGTGGTATCCTAGTATCCAGTATAGTTTTCTTATTTGAAGTAGTAGGTGCTTTTTTTTGGCTAAGATGTGATGCTTCCATGTTAGCCGTTTGTCTAGATGTATTCCCAAGTATTTTACACTTTCCATCTGTACTATTGGATTGTTGTTGATGTGGACAGTAGGGCACTTGTTTTCTCTCAGGGTAAAGGTTATATGGACTGATTTATTTTCGTTGATTTTTATTTTCCACTTTTTGGCCCAATCTTCAATAATTGTGAGATGTTCTTGTAAATGTCTTGATGCGACATTAGGATCGTCATCCGAAGCTAATATGGCCGTATCATCTGCAAAAGTGGCTATGGTTGTTTTATCTGATTTTGGTATATCAGTAGTATAGAGCTGGTATAGGATAGGGCCGAGTACACTACCTTGTGGTACTCCGGCCTTGATTGGATGAAATTCAGATAATTCATTTTGATATTTGATTTGGAAGGTGCGATGGGATAGAAAAGATCTGATAATGTTGAAGAAGGGATATGGTAGAAAATTCTTCAGTTTAAGTAAGAGTCCATCGTGCCAGACTTTGTCAAACGCTTGGGCAATATCTAGAAAGGCGACTGAACAGTATTTCTTTTCTTGGAAGCAATTCTCAATGTAGTTGGTGATTCTATTAACTTGTTCGACGGTAGAATGCTGTTGTCTAAAACCAAATTGATGATCAGGGACTAGGTTATTGGTTGCTATGTGAAGACGTATTCTTGATAGAAGAAGTTTCTCAAATACTTTGGATAGAATAGGAAGTATACTGATGGGACGGTAGGAGGAGGGTTCATGTGGAGGTTTCCCAGGCTTGAGAAAAACTTGAATTTGGGCTACTTTCCATTGCTCCGGATAGTGCCCTGTTCTTATAATACTGTTGAATAATGCAGTAATTATAGTCTTGCCTTTTCGTGGTAGTTCTTTGAGAAGAGGTGTTGTGATTAAGTCATAGCCAGGAGCTTTTTTGTTTGATAAGGCGTTTATGGTTTTGGTAATTTCTCTGGGAGTGAAGTGCGGAATTGGAAGAGTCATTTGGTTTGGGGAGTTAAGATAATCTCTGATTTGTTGCTTTTGGTTAGTATTTATAATGGGATGCGTCTGGAATACATTAGCAAAGAATTTGGCAAAGGTAGACCCTTTCTCAGTGGGGTTTCTTGCCCAACACTTGTTTTCGTCCCTGATTGGGGGATTTGATTTGGTCGTTTTTTTAGCTTCCCTGTGGCATTAAATAAGGAGTAATTGCTATCTTCTGTTGGGGTAAGGTTGGTTATGAAATCTTGAAACCTGTTGTTGTTGAATTCGTTTAGGAGGCATTTTAGTTGCCTAGATGCTCTGTTGTAGTTGGTACGGTCTTCAGGATATTTTGAAGTATGCCAGATTCTTCTTAGTCTTCTTTTCTCGGCTATTTTGTTCAAAAGAACTTTTGGATATTTCACGCAGCCTTGGGTGTAGTGAAGTTGCAGTGTAGCGGTCCAAGCTGCTTCTTGAATATTTTGTATTATATACTTAGTCGCTTCGTCTATGTGGTCAGCTGATTTTAGTGGTAATCGGATGTTTGTTTTCATAGATATCTGTTTTCTATACAAGTTCCAGTTTGTCTTTCTGTTCGTTAGTGACGCGGGAGAGGATTGTAGAATAATTTTGTTGCCGACTGTGATAATTATTGGAGTGTGGTCTGAGGACAGTTCGTGGGAAGATTCTATGATACAGTTAGTGGATGGGATTCCATTTGTTATGAATATATCAATTACATCTGGAATTTTGGTTAGGTCGGTAGGCCAGTATGTAGGTTCTCCTGTAGAAATGGTTTCTAGCTGAAGTGAGGTAACTGCTTTCAGCAGTTCTCTCCCTCTTGGGGTGATGAGCCTGGATTCCCATTGCGTGTGTTTGGCATTGTAGACTCCTCCCACCATGTACCTATTTCCTAGAGACTTAAAATAGCTTTCAAATCGTTGTTTGTCTATTTTGAATCTTGGAGGGCAGTAAATGGCACTGATGGTAATTGGTCCACTCCGGTCCATAATTTGTACAGTCGTTGCTTGAATATCCTGTTCCTGAACAGCTTCCTGTTCTTGATGTTTAATAGTGCTTTTTATTAATATTGCTGTGCCACCATGGGCATTGCCACTAGGGTGTTTAGTATCGTATAAAGTGTAGTTCTTCAGTTTAAAGTAGCTTCTTTCTGTGAAGTGAGATTCAGAGATGAGTAGCATGTCTATTTTGTTTTCGTTGAGAAATATTTCGATTTCTTGGCGATGATTTGCCAAGCCGTTGGCGTTCCAAGCTGCAATGCGAAGGAATTTAGGCACTAGATAGTTTGGAGACAAGCGACGTTATGAGGTTAATTAGAGAGTTTATTTGTTGACTTTGCTGCATTAGTATGTTTTCAAATCTCTCAAAGGAGTGCTGTATAATATTCATAATGGAATGGCTATCGTCGTTGTGTTGATGTCTTTCTACAGGCTTTGATCGCGCAACATCGGCCCATGTTCCTGCTTTTACATGTCTGCTTCTTGAGTTTTCGTGAGAATAAGTAGTTTCAATGTTGCTGTTTTGTGTCTGCACATGCATCTCTTGTTGAAACATTCTGTGTTTACTTGAGTTGTTGTACCCTTTCCTTTTTAGTATTTCTTGGTATACTTGGCAACCTTTGTAGTTGGCGGAATGATTGCCTTCACACAGAGCACAAGTCGGTTGACTTTGCTTTTCTTTTAAACACTTATCTGGGTCATGTTCTTTTCCACATTTAACACACCTATACGGGTATGCATAGTACGACCTGGTATGTTCATATCTCTGACAGTTTTTGCATTGTACTATCTCGCGTTTCAGGCATGGTGGCTCGAAAGCAACAACACAATTTAACAGTCGGTTACTTTGAACACTTCTTTGTTGTTAGGTTTGAGCTCAAGGTCTACAAAAAATAGAGGCAGAGGTGATTTAGTTAGTCTATGGCGGACATTTATAATGTTTCTAACTTTGTGGTTCTTTTCCAGAAGCGCAGCCTTGATATCTTTTACATCAACCGTATGATGTATGTGTCGCAAGACAACTCTATACGCACATTCTTGTTTCAACTGGTATGTATACGTGACTGTTGGCTGATAAATGTTTTATTATTTCCCTGTAGGTGTTTGGAGTTTTCGGCGTTATTTTAATTTTGTCGTTTGCTAGAGATTTTATTTTGAAATCTTCTGTTTTTAAGGCTTCCTTTAAAAACTTGATCATGTCTGGAACATTATTCACATTTGGCACGAAAATTGGAGGTACAGTGGTTTTTGAAAGAGTTTCCTCATTGTTTTCTGTTGTGCCTTCTATATCAAGAGCACTGAATTGATTCTTGGTGGGAACTGTATATACACTAGTATTACTATAGAAGGGTAAGGCAAGACGCTGTCTTTTGCCTTACCCTTCTATTAGCATCAGGGTCGAGGACGTCAGAGTTCGGTCTTTTTGACCGAGCTTGTGTGTATATTTGCCATACATTCTGTGTCAGGTTGACGGGAGCAGATGAATCATGATCCATGCCGTTGCTGTCGCTGCCTGTTGATTCTTCGGATGACATTTCTTGAAGTAAACAGCTTTCCGGGTGTCAGTAGCATGCAATAGCACTACATGCTACTGATCCTACCCGAAAGTACTTCGGTAATCGACTGAGTTTTAGTATAGGTTGTCTTTTGTTAGGTTGATTTGAATATGAAGAGGATGAAACACCGTTATGATTTACAACTGTAACTGTTCACTTAGAGCTAGTGCGCACTGGTTATTATCGCTAGACTTTTCCTTATCTTGGCGCCCTCGCGGGCGAGCAAGGTAAGACACTACGGAGCTGCGGGCACGATCCGCACACCACAGCGGTCAGGCGAGTACTCGCATTCCTGAATGGATTAAATTGAATTATCATAAGCTTAATTGCGATTGATCGATTAGTGTTTTTTGCGGTTGCGTCAATTGCTAGGATCATTTTTCCGTAAGTATAGTGTAAGCTTTTTTATCGATGAGTTGGTGGTGTTCCCTAGCTGAATAACGAGATCCGGCGCCGACCTACCCGTCAGCTTGCGTGGATTTTCACCAGCCAGACATCTCTGACCAGCGAGGAACTACCCGAGCTGGGACAATCTTTAAGTTACCGAATGATCTCCCGACATGTATGGTAGTGTAGTGCATGAAAATAAAAGTATGTGTAGGTGTGGGATGTGAAGGACAAGGACAGGGAAGAAAAAAATCACGCGCGCTCCGTGGCCCGTTTGTTAGGGTACTGCTCCGGAATTCCCATGGCATTGGTAGGTTCCTCGAAGTTTTTGGCCGTGGTCTTCGCGGTAGAGAGGACGATGAGATTCCCTCTTCAGGCTAGCGACTCGTCCTGCTCGGTCAATAGCACCAGGGTGGCGGTGGCGCCTTTTGGCCATGCAGCCGCGACGCTTCTCGACCGCATGTGTTCGTTGAAGTGCTTTTTTTACGCGCGCGGAGATGCAGATATCGGCAGAAGAAATTCAGTTTATTTTGCGGTCGCGACAACTCACGCCTTGCATATGGTGCGAGCCTGTGGCTGACTCCCTTGAATACTCGTCACTTTCATTTACATTACAGTCTATTCGCCTAAACCTGGTCGGGGTGTGCCGACATAATACTGGCTATCTTGATAAATAGTCGGATATATAGTGCGGTCTATGCGCAAGGAATCTCGGTCGACAAAGAGCATGGCGGATAGCTGGTGAGTATTAAGGCCCATTCACAATGCAAATGTAAACATAAGTAGAACGCTTAGATATAAACATTAACGTAAGTGATAGACTGAAGTATTCACAATGTCTAACATAAACGTAAGCAAAATATGAGTTTATATTGGCTGTTAGACACTATAGTTTACTATTGGTTGGATGCGAGAATCGATTTCGAGGTATCGATTGTGTCCATGACCCATATGCGGCTAGTTCGTCTATCGATTTCACTCGTCTTTCGATTCTCGATTTTGAGTTAACGTACTGTGATTGGTTCATTTCTTACGTCTTACTTAAGCATAAGCACATGATCTTGAAGCTTGCAAGCTTTTAAGTTAACGTCTTACATGTTATGCTTATGCGAACGCATTGTGAATGAATCCGCTTGTGGACGTTGTCGTAACTCTTATGTTTATCCCATGCTTATGTTCATGTTTGCATTGTGAATGGGCCTTTACTCAAAGTTCTTGCGGGTAAAGAGCGCCGGCACAGCGTGACCGGAACAAGAGAGCTCCAGAAAAGTGACCGCGCGCTGAAGAAGTCAAAATCAAGTGAGCGATCTGCCCCGAGTAAAATTTCTTCCAGGCTACTCCCCTCCCACGCCTCGGAGGGTTCTAGCATCCGATTCATTAGTATCGAATTAGCGAGTGTAATGGGGGGAGACGAACACTCAATTACTTCAAATCAGAGTGTCATGTGATATTCACCGCCAGCCCCCGGCGATTAAAAGTTTATTCACTGACTTTTGATTTTTTCCTGCTTCAGGGAAAACCGTGGCTCGCAACGGCACGCCGGCGAGCCATTTCTTCACTTAAGCCGGAAGGGGGTGGGGCCGGACCGCATCTTCCCCGAGTAAACCGTTGGCCGTGACAAAGAACGGCAGGAGGGTAGGGGATATACGGCGTGGCAGTAGCAATACTTCAGTGTACAGGGATATTTTCAAAATTCAAAGAGATAGAACAGACTTTCATAAAATCCAAAAATGGCTTGTATATCGGGTAAAAATCAATAAAAGTGTATGATACTAATGTTATTGTTACTTTAAAGTAACATTTAAGGATTTTTTGTTCATTTTTACGTGACATACTAATGGATTGTTGGTTTCCGTAAAATTCAGTTCTATGTATTTTTCAAATAGCGTAATTATATTTTCAAGTTACATATTACATGTCAAATTTCGTGTTATATGATGGTGACGATTTATTGTTTTTATTTGAGTCTCCATTCACAAAGGCAAAATTTCATCTTTTTTGTTTTATCATTTCATAATATTTTTTTACGTTTCGCACTATATTAATTATTACTAGGGAATTACTTTTGAGGTGCCAATTATAGTCGGAAAAAGTAGGGAAGGTTTTGAAAAATATGTACACTCTTGGAATCATAAAATTTCGCGTCGAAAATGCCTTGGCCCGAGAAGTTGATGGCGCTGGACATCCCTGCTTGCCGACAGCGCTATCTAACGTTTATTTTAGAAACTACGTTTTGTATATAGAACTATAATTAAATTTATTTTATTGGAGAGCGTATAAAAAACTTTAATGACCCTTGAGAGCTAAACAGTAACAGTACAGAGGAAAAAGACTTTCATGATTCCTGCCAGTAAAACAGACCTGACATTAACTTTGGTAAACTTTTTCTTTCAAGTTTCGTTAATATAAAATGTGTTGTTATAAGAGGTGTATCAGAAGGGCGGAAGAATGGCTCAGTGTCGAAGTGGTGTTCTAGAACTCGTGAAGTAGAGGGTCTACGTAGATATTTTATTCATTCTACAATGCCTAAAAATCCACTAAATTACAACATGCTATATATGTCGTGACAATGTTATGCATAATTTAAGCAAAATTCTCGATTGCAAATAAGGAATGCAAACAAGCAATTCTCAAAAAGCGGTAATACTCGTAGGAGACCAAAATAAAATAAGCTTCTATAATCTTATAGATAATAATCTTAAATTGCGAATAAAAAGAACGTTAAAATATTGCGTATTATTTTCATTTTTACTCGAATAAAACCATGAAATGGAACTCCTAAAAGCTCGGAAAGACAATTCGTTTAACAATATCACAAAATTATAGTGATATACTGACAAGAAAATGAGACTTGTGTTTGTATCTGTAAATAATTCATTAAATCCCGTTTGGACATCTCTTGTTTGCTTTGATATAACTTTTATTTCTACTATACTACTATATATAAATAAATTTAAAAAATTCTGTGCATAGACCCCCTTATGCTATTGATATATAATGTGAATAAAGATGATGGAACTGTTGATGTTCTGTAATTACAATAATTCTTAGTGTGACAAGGCTTTGAAATCCAATGTCTACACTGAAGTAAATAAAATGGTTTTGATGATAAATGTGGCTCATTGATTCTGATGATGAATATTTCTGAGATCCCTTGCCTTCATGTGGGAGGCCCTAGTTATGTGGGTATTGAGATTTAGTAGCTGTGAAGTAAAGAAAATTCAAAATACAATTTGCCGAAAACGAATTTTGAAGGGAAAATATTCCTAGACTTTGTCATGCTGTTGAAGTTCATTACAATATCATACAAACATCTTGTTTCAGATGTAAGTAGAAATCCATTATGTGTATTGAACGTTTTTTATGCACAAAAAATATAATACAGATTGTAAATAACAAATAATGGCAGAAAATAGCGATTTTTTTCATTTCAAAAACAATTTCTACCAAAAATTAACGCAAAATATGACTGCTTCTAGTTGAACATCAGACTGCCAATTAGCCATATTAGCGATGTAATTTTGCTTGCTACAATATTCTCGTTCATAAGACAGTGGAATAAACTCATTTCTTTTGTTGAGAGAGATTATCGATTTTCTCTCGTAAGCCTCACGGTACTACCGACTTGACTCTGACCTTCGCAGCACTTCCGTGTTTTCGACAGCAGGTCAAAAGGAGATAAGGGGCTCTGCAGCGTTGCCACTTGGTAAGAAAAGAAAAATCGCGGCTAAACAAATTGAACTACTCCTCATTCTTTATTCGACATGGCTCACCATAGCCAAGCCACACGAGAGCGAGTTATCGCATTAGTAGAAGAGGGACACCTCTCTGTTTCAGAGGCGGCGAGTCGGTATGGCGTTGGGGCAAGAACAGCGCAATACTGGCTTAAACATTATCGAGAGACGGGAGAATCCGGGAGGAAACTAGGAACGGGGCTTTAGCGCATTTCAGATGCTGACCAAGATGAAGTTTTGATACAAGCAGCGATGGAAAACCCTTTTTAAACTTCTTCACAACTGTAAAGAACTACCAGATTTCCTGTATGTTCCGGATGCTCCAGAACAATACCCAACAGACTTTCGGAGGCTGGTCTGCGATCCAGAAATGCAGCTCGAAAACCGAAGCTGACAGTAGAACACCAGCACTATCGGCTAGCATTTGCGGAGGAAAATTTACATCGAGACTGGGCTGATGTCATTTTCTCTGATGAGAGTATATTCTCCTCCGCAAATCATGGACCCGTTCGCGCTTTCAGGCCCCAAGGAAGCCGTTATGATTCTCGGTACGTAAAGCAAGTCCCCAGGTCAGGTCGTTTCTCAGTAGCAGTTTGGGGCTGGATGTCATCTCGTGGGATTGGTATGATCCATAGAATCCAAGACCACTTAAATGCTCCTCAGTACATCCACATACTGAGAGATATCATGATTCCATCAGTAAGGCAATTGCATCCTGTGGGGATAATTCAATTCCAACAGGACCAATCACCGATTCGTAAGTCAGCTTTGGTTCAATCGTTTTTTGCGGAGAAACAAGATATTCAGGTTGTTGACTGGCCACCATGAGCACCAGATCTGAACCCTATTGAAAATGTTTGGGCAGAGACAAGACGCACCATGGCCGAAAACTAGCCTGATCCGGAAGCTAACAATGCCGATGCGCTCTGGCAAATAATCCATGAAGCCTGGGAGGAGGTCGCTCACAGTGAAAACTACGCGGCGAGACTTTTGGATTCTCTCCCACGTAGGATGAGAATGGTCGTAGAATCTGGGGGGGTTTGGATTCCTTATTAATGTATTCCTTACATTTTCTAGAATAAGATATTTATAAATAAACAATTAATGTAAAAAATAGAATAAAATATTAACAAATATGTAATTTGGAGAATTAAAAACAAATATTCATAGAAAGATAAAGAGCCTTTTCAGAGTTATTTTGTTTTAAAATCAAAATAATACTTTATTTACACAATAGAGAGAGTACTGTAATACAGTTCATTTGACAAAAAAATCACGGATAAGAAAAAAAAATCAACAAAAAAAAAGAAACGGACCCGCACTGGATTCGATCCTGCTGCATAGAGTCCAGAAACAAACGATTCTACCAATGAGCCAAACAAGCACTTTTGTAACTCAATTAGTTGCATAAATATTATTGGGCCACATTTCGGAACGTTTGAAATGTCTCCAACATATTTCGATAATTACAAATAATGTTGAAAAATGCATGTCTTCTAGCGAACGGAATTAAAACACGAATTTTTGAAATACATATATATTGCTTGCATACAGGGAGTCCTACCAACTACGGGCAACCCTCATAACTTCTAAACGGTTCCCGATATCGGCTTACATTTTCGCTCAACTATGCGGAATCATGCGGCAAGTAATATGGTGTAGAGATATTATTTGAAATATTTTTAGTTTTTGACAAATTTAATCATCTTTGTTTTTTTAAATAGACACAATATATTTTTCTCACTAACAATAGATAGATCATAAAAAGAGGTATGCAATGATGTAACATGTTAATATTTTGATTGTATTTTGTGCATAAAATTATACTTTCTGACCTGAGTTATTAAATTCAACGAGCAACAATTTTTTCTGTAGCTGCCGTCGCAAGTGTCGCTTTTGGCGAACGTGACCTTCGCGGCCTCTCCCCTCTCCCCGTAAAAGTGCCCGCACCACGAAGGCAATCTTCCCAAAAGGAGACAGTTGAAAGGATTGTATATTTATAGTTAAAATCTTATATATTTAACAACAATAAACATATACAATAACAACGATAACAAATAAAAAAGAATAATGTAGTTTGTCCCGGCAAAAAAATAAGGTTTGTTTTAGTTTAAATTTTGAATATATTTTTGCCCCACAACAATTGAACTTATCCTAATGAACAAATTGGAAATGAATTCGAGTTGCAAGAATTCTTTCTTGATGCGTGATTGCCTTCCTGATGTATCTTTTCTTGTCTTCCTGTTGATGGTGATTTTTTTATTTTACGAGCGCATTTTCATGGTCAGTTTTGGCGCTCTGGTGTTTGGATCGCTTTCTGAATACTTTTGCCTGAAAAATCTGTCAACTGAGTTTAGCCAGTGACAGTGCCCAGGTATTATTAGGGACATATACACTTATCACATAGTGCTTTTTTTCAAATTTCGTGTGTGGAGTGTGATTGCATTCAATAGTTCAGGAGCGAGTTTCAGGAACAGTCTTGATTTGTCAATGATTTGTAGCAACACTTGTCGCGCGCCTTCTTAACACTGGCCAGCGCAAAAAATTTAGGCATTTTTGTTCAATCCTATATTTCACCAATATTTATAATCTGATTTCCTCAAATGTATGTTGTTGTTGTTGTTATTATTATTATTTTTTTTTTTTTTTTTTTTTTCGTTGATCGGCCAACTAGGACCACGCAGGCAAGCACTCTGCCTTTTTACCGTGGCCCAGTTTTTATTCATTCTCACGAAGGCAGGTGCTTGCGACAATTCTTTTGGGGGGACCAGCATTTAAGCTGGATCCGGTTTTTAACCCCAAGGTTGTTAGCCCTGGGGGTATGGAAGGTGAAATCATGATATGATGATAATGGGGGTGAAAGGACAACACATATAGACATACACAAACACACAAATACACCCATGCCCGAGGCGGGATTCGAACCCGCGATCTTCTGGTCCGAGACCACTCCGGCACTACTGCCTTAGCGATCTCGGCCATCTGATCGGCATTATTATTATTATTATTATTATTATTATTATTATTATTATTATTATTATTATTATTATTATTATTATTATTATTATTATTATTATTATTATTATTATTATTATTATTATTATTATTATTATTATTATTATTATTATTATTATTATTATTATTATTATGTTCATTTATCTAAGAAGTTGGCTTTGCATTATTACAGAATTCAAAGCATTAGAAGAATACTGAAGATATCTCATGTTGCTTGACGATGTTATCTATGATACCTGCCTCCGTATTGGGTGCGGAAAACATATTCAGATTGTTTCCTTTCACGGAACTAATACGAATGACGAACGGATGCAGGCAGTGCCCGAGCGTTATCTCCGAATGCATCAAATGTCAATTCTACTGAAATAAATGCAAAATTGTTCTAATATTGTGAGAATCGGCGAATTGAGGGGTCTAGTTTCAAAACGCAACATTTTCACCAATGGTGAAAAATTAGATACTGCTTTCGATAGGGGTCCGTTGCAATTACGCGTCGTTTTATAAAATGATTTGTAACAAAACGCGTTTTTTGTTCACTCCAGAGGGCTCCTGAAGATCATGGAAAGATCGTGTTATGAATAATAATATGTTAATATCAGAACGCGATCTTTCCGTAATCTTCATTTCGTTGCAAAGTACGATCTTTCCAATTCAGAACATGTATCATTCTGTAGAAATCAAACTGGCCTAAGGATTGATTAAGCTGATACTGAAAATGATTTGTGTTGTGAACGTCACCAACTACGGTCTGCCGATCTTCATATTTGATAAAAAATTTCACATGATATATTGAAATCGAAATGAAATAATTAACACTATTGTAAAAATACTTAATGTAAACAAGGTATTTTTCACTAAAAATACGTTTTCACAAAAAATACAAAAATACTTAAATTAAATTTCAAAATTAGTCTTTTTTAAATTTTTAGCTCAACTTTCTTTGTAATGACTAGGCATTCCTTAATTATCTTATTCTATTGTTTTGACTTTCACTAGCCAAGGGAATTAAACCCAAACATTTAGCATCAGAATGTTTTAAACAAATGATATGACTTTTTTTGTTTTTCTCAAAACAGTCTGGAATGGAGAAGTCCCATTTTCAAACTAGACCCCTGAATTAAGTGTTATCGGCCAACATTTAATTTTTACATATTTTGATTGTTCCGCGTGAGCTGGGGACTTTTTGCTTAGTTTTCAAATAAAAAATATTTATGTAATGTTTTGGTGTTATTGGTCCTTCTCATGCTGGCTGAAATCTTTTAGAAATCTCCAAAACGTTACGGGTGGTCCAAACACCGCTGCGATAACTAAATCGTTATAAAAATGCTCGAACGGTACAGGACTAACATATCTTATTGTTATCTCCACACTACATAATGCACAATTTTTAATTTTTAATACAATGGATCAATTTTCTAATTTCTTTACAATTGAAATATTCGCCTTCTTCGCGACAGCGACGAATTTTCACCGTTTTATGCATAAAATTGTCACAACAAATGTAAAATGTTATAATTTAGTGGATTTTATTGCACTGTATAATGGATAAAATATCTATGTAGGGTGGGAACCGAACCCGCAACTTCACGAGTGCTAGAACAGCACTTTACCAACACATTTTATATTAACGAAACTTGAAAGAAACATTACGTTTACAAAAATTTATGTCAGTTGAGTTTTACTGGCAGGAATCACGAAAGTCTTTTTCCTCAGTGCTACAACTATTTTGCTCTCAATGGATGTTAAAATATTTTAAACTCTCTCCAATAAGAAAAATTAAATCTTCATAGCACGATCTACAGAATGTAGTTTCGGAAATAAACGGTAGATAGAGCTGTCGGCGAGCAGGGATGTCCAGAGCCATCAACCTATCGCGCCAAGGCATTTTCGACGCGAAACTTTATGTTTCCAAGAGTGTACAAAAAGGTGCACAAAAAGGTGGTGCTGAAATAACCGTATTAAATTAAACACCAGTTACATGAACTTAGCTTCTAGCATATGCCTATAATTTTGTGCTGAATTTTCTTTCTTTATAGTCTGTAGCGGTGATTTATACTTTTTTATCCGACACTGTAGTAAATACAAAAAGTAAATATACAGTAGACACACATAACCATTTACTAAGTAATCCTATAATTATATTCCATTGTAAACATTTCAATGTTTTTGTCAGTAAGTCGCTGACACTTTGAGCTCAGACCTTTGTATTTAGAGGACCTCCGCTCGATATCTACCAGACACAGAGGAGCATATATTGTTAGCACTCGTAAAGGGAGTTCTGTAAATGTGGCAAAGGTATCCGCATTCGGATTATTCTTCAAATTAAATTCGAATTTGACTTGGCGAATCCATCATGTTTGTCCCTAACACTCATCAACGTCCACTGCTCCTCCTTGATACCTTCTTCCAAATCTTGAAATCACTCAGAGCAAATACTTGTAGCCATTCACCCCAAAAAATTCTAAATCTAAGTCTATGTTGTTTAGTAAGTGTTGGGTTTGCTTGATGGGTGCTTTGTCCGTTGAACTTAGGGCACGTATGAAGCATTTGATTTTATCAAAGTTTTCGCATAAGAAAACTGTGCAACTTATCCGGGTACCCCATCTTGATATAACAGAGAATTCAGTAAGATGGACCCCACTGACTTCTTGGTACAAAATCTGACGAAACTGACGCGGGTTTTACAGGAAAAGTTTTTAGAGCAGTAATGAAGTCACTTCTCCCCGGCACAAACGCGTCAGTACAAAGTTCATATATAATACATAGCACACGGTTGAGGTTGGGGTATATGCTGCTCAGCAGCTGCAAAGCCGAAAGCATACACCGTGCTTGATCAGTCACCACTAGTTTCCCTTTTTCATACCTCGTGGCCACAGCTTCATGCATGAATCATTGAATGACTGCATTATTGGGCAGGAATTTGTCTTCTCGAGTTCGTACAACTTATGAATACACAGTTCACCCACTCACCAAATAATGGAGGCACAAACATATTCAAATTACATCCTTGCAGCTCATCAATAGTTTAATCTAAAATGAATCGCACTTCATGTTTGCCGACAGTATTTTATTTCTTCAAAAAAGTTATCATGAATTGGCTGTAATTTTAAAGTGTGTAGAACTTAAAAAGTTTGCCGTACTGGAAGCATTTTTTGTAGCAAATGAAAAGATCACACGGTTAATAATTGATTAAAAAAACCTTCAATGAATAAAAGGCTTCGTAAGAGTTATTTTAATCAATATTATTCTAAAATTTTACAACATAACGGTAATAATACGAAAATTCGTATTTTTCGAGTTGGGCCAGTATTGCAGCCCATCCACGATATATTAGCAGAAATACGAGGTTGAGATTTTATATAATAAGCACTTCAACCAAGAATGTCAATGGTGCAATGGCAAATGAATGAATTGATTAATTGAAAGGAAATTTGTCGAGTTGAATTAATAACTTCCATTAAACGAAGCACATTTGAGGAAAATTTAAACTCACAATTTTTAATATCCTTCGTATGTTTAGAATTCATGAGACAAAATTACTAGACCTCTGTTTTTCCACAATCGTTCAATGTTATTCTCTCCGAAGCTCTTTTTGTTTTGTTTTTTGTTTTTTTGTTGTTTTTTTGTTTAGCGAGGAAAACACATTTGAGTGCATGCTGTCTGTTTTATCAAAAAGAAAACAACAATAACATAAATAACAACAAAACGAAAAAATTGAATAATATTTCATTATCAAGTAAAATGCTGTTTTTAAACAAGATTTAATGTTTTGGAGCAGACTTACGCAAAATAAAATCATAAATATAGAAAAAAATATGCTCATTTTCATATGGCAGGCTTTCACGCTAAAAATTTGTAGTTAGAAACTATTTTAAATCTTCTAGAAAAAACAAGATAATTTACGATGAAGAAACCATTAATTAAGATGAAAATAACTGATGTTCTCGAGCGCATTGGACCCACTGCGAAACAGTCGTACTTCCCTGCGACGACCGCCCCAGGGAAAAATTCGCGAAGTTTTCTAAACAATCCTTCAGGGACGGCAGTATGTCAAGCAGTACGGCCTGCTGAGAGTTTAATTTCTTAACAGTGAGATCTTTGTTGCATCGCAGAGGACTCACTCAGTCGCCGTTGCATGTTATTTGAGGAAGTTTGCATGTTCTAATTGCAATAGTGACTTTGGTGCGAACACTTTGATAGAAATTTCTGCTGTGTAAACTTGAGCATTGATATTAGTTTTATGAAAGTGAAAATAAGTGACCAGGTGTGGCGCTTCGGTGTTTGTTTCAATCCTTTCAATTTATAAATACATGAGAGGAAAAGGATAAAAAATGAGACACACTTCCAGATATATTAGAACAGTTAAGTATAAGTGATATTAAGCTGACCACACTTTTACAATATGTTGTTCTCGTCGACTGCAATTTCCGAAAATTTCGACGCGACACTTCCCACGATCCCAATAGCTCAAATGATTCCTTTGCTATTTGAGACGCAATTCAAGGAGATCACAGGAATATCAAATAAGATTCAGTGCATCCATTCGTCATTTAATATATAGGGAACTAAAATCAAGCACACTACTTTTGTTGCTATTTAGGTATATTAAAAACACGGCACCACAGACTTGTGTTTATTCCAAGGATATTGAGATATTCAATAGATTTAATGAAAGAAAAAAGTAAATGTCATTCACATAACAATGTACATTCCGAAGTTCTCGATAAAAACATTATGAATTAAAACATTACACATTTTTTTAAATATAAAATTGGGTCATCATGAATTTTTACGAATCCCTGCAGATTGACTTTTCTTCGGAAATCCCTGCAGAATGACCAGTTTTTTAAATTTATTTTCGAAGTTTGGAATCATAAAATGAAAGTGGAATTAATTGACTTTCAAATGAATCATTATTTGTCTTTCTACTTTTAAGATTATCAAAGTCATTACAAATTCAAAATATCGATGCTCCCAAAGCGCCGTTATGCTCAAACGTTTAAAAAATTGTTACTTTGAAACTGTATAGACACTGAAAAAACTAGAACAGATTGGCCTCATTAAATTAATCATACTTGACATAAAAAATTACAACGACATCTGAGTAGTCAAGATTAATTGGTGTTCGACTTAACATTGGAATGCCCCACAACACACAATTAGAAAGCGGTATTAGAATCAACACTTTGTTCTCGAGAATTGCCTGCGTTATGAAAGTGAAGAATTTTCAGTTTGGTAACTATGAGTTCCTTTCTATTCTGAGATAAGACTTTGCGATTCTTTGAGACAATTTGTGTTCAGCCTTCGTCAAGGTCTCCTTATCAGATCTTCTAACGACCATTTGCTGATTAAGATATCTGACTTTACATTTTATAATCATTACAGCATTAAAGATATCTATCCGGTCGGCCTTTCAATTAAATGCGACGCAGTTATTTTAAAATATGAAATTGAATTATTCTGCGTCTATAATTTTAGAGCTATTTTATTTATTTATTTATTTATTTATTTATTTATTTATTTATTTATTTATTTATTTATTTATTTATTTATTTATTTATTTATTTATTTATTTATTTATTTATTTATTTATTTATTTATTTATTTATTTATTTATTTATTTATTTATTTATTTATTTATTTATTTATTTATTTATTTATTTATTTATTTATTTATTTATTTATTTATTTATTTATTTATTTATTTATTTATTTATTTATTTATTTATTTATTTATTTATTTATTTATTTATTTATTTATTTATTTATTTATTTATTTATTTATTTATTTAATGTCAAAAACAGTTAAAAACTGTGTGTGACGTGCGATGGGAAGAAATTAATTTGAAGTTACATTTATGATGTGGGATGTGGGAATGTCGAGATTTTCGTGTGAAACGAGTAGTTTCAATTAATATAACATTATTTTATTTAATTATTATAGTTTTCTGTCCATTTTCATTTTGTTGCTACCGGTATGAAAAATGCTGATTTGCTAAATGAGTATCTAATACCAATTAGTGGCCACTGTTGCTTGTTGCAATATAAACAAATAATATTATTTACAGCTAAAATAGGCATCGCGCATAGTTTGTATTAAAAATACATTTATGTAGAACGTGAAAATACTGAATTCAATGGCAGAAATTTATTTTCGTTTAAACGTTTGAAAAAATATATGTATTTCGCCCTTCTTTCCTCTAAGCATTTTTCAAATGTTGGCTAAAGTGTTAAGATCGAAGTTGTCATATTTTAATATTACAAAACCATTAACAATATCGCGAGAAAGTACGTGCTGTTGTAGCACCACTAGTTTGGAAAGAGCATTTTTTTTCATCGGCGAAGATAACTGTTCTTCAGTTTCTAATCGACGAGGGCATATTGTTTACGAAAATGATAGGGCCTAAAAAAACATGCGGAAGCTTATGCTCAAACTTAATGATGAGTAAATAATATTTCTTCGTTCCAGTGTTGTATTTCTACTCTGATAGGGATGTTTAATGTATAAATATATCCAATCTAAAGCAACAATTTCAACATTACAAAGGTAATTCTGAAGTCAAACTTTCATAGTCTATGTCAGGGTTTCCAACTGGTGGCCCGCAGGTCGCATGCGGCCCGCAGTGCCATTTATTGTGGCCCGCAAAAAGTAATTAGTCAAAAGTGAAAGTCCCTTGCATGCATGTCGGGAGAAAGCATTGTGTACGTAGTGCACGCGTCCTGCCGGGGTCAACACTCCCTCAATGTAAAAATATGTCACGTTTAGATTGAAGGATATTTTCCTAGTAAAAAAAGAAATTCGAAATCATCCCAATTTTTCCCAATTTCACTGCGTTATGCTTGGAAAGGTACGCTTGCTTCCATTCTCCACTCCCCCGTTTTAGAGCAGCCCAGCAAACTGCTCAGATCAACAATACGGGGAAGTCAGGTGTGGATCGCCCGAGTAATGAAAATATGGCCTGCAAACATAAAGGTTGTAGTTGTGGCTCTTGTGGCCTTGCAAGTTGGTCACCCCTGATCTATGTCGTCAAGTAATTCGAAAATATTTCATTAGCTGCTTCATTTCAATTCTTTGATGAAATATTTTTCAGAAAAGAAAATAGAGATATTTTTGTAGATGATGATTTTCTAAATACTGTTTGACTACCTGAAAATGCTCCGAATTTCCTGAGAAGTCTCTCTAATATTTTTGAAAATTTTGACACAAGAGAAATCGTACGTTAATTTTGAATTTAATAGAAAAACTCTTATTGCTGGGCATTCGTAAGAAAAACATTTATAGATATATATATTACATCCTCTAACACCTGGTGAAGCCAGAATCCACGTTTTGTGGGTCCTTGAAACAGAAAAATCAATTGACGGCAAGACTAGTCTCTCCATCTGTGGTCAACGCTAGCGCCTAAACCGTTTTCTCTAAAATTGATATCACCCGATCGATCTGAACAAGGTCGAGGCTTCGGAAGTTTCAACAGAATAATTCGATTGTTTAGATTACTTTACACAAAGACTTAAGAACATTTCCAAAATTTTCTCTAAAATGGCACCAATCTTTTAGATCAAATTTTGTCCTGTGATAGCGTAAAGGACGCTTAGGATAATGGTACAGGTTTCAAATTTATTGAAATCCCAGATTTTTCGAAAATTACAAAAGTGCAATTTTTAAGCGTCTTCCTACAACTATAAATATTGAAGATATATATTTTTCCCTTAATGAAATCTGTTCCTTAAAAAAAGAATATTAAATAAGGACTTGTTCAATTTTTTGAAAGTATGAGTCGTTTTTATTTAGTTTTTTGCGAAATAATGCAATTTTAATTTTTTTTTCTAAAAAAGAAAAAAACGCTGTTGCTAGTCGAATTTTCAATGGAAATTATCGGGAATTGCAAAACACTAATATTTCACAAGTACAAAACTGAAGATAAGACAATTTTGCCTTAAACGAAGTCTGTCGTAAAAAATCAGTTCTTTAGGAAAGGTCTTGTACAATTTTTTGAAGAAAAAAAATTGTAGATTTCCCGTAACTTGTGTCTGAAATTTATGAAATTTCTATTTTTATTTCTAAAAAAGCTCTCCAATCTTACTTTCTCGCTATGGAGTGAAGAGAAAGTTATGTAGTGCTGCGCGAAAAAATGGCGAATTTTCAGTAGAAAATCTCTTATAACAGGGCGCTAGTTACGAAAAAGTGAATAAATCCAGTTGCCAAATTTGGAAATGTCCTCTAACACGTGGTGTAGCCAGAATCCACGTTTTGAGGGTCCTTGATACCGAAAAATCGAATGACGGCAAAACCTTTGTGCGTCTGCCCGTCTGAACAACGCTAATGGCTAAAGCGTTCAGCCGATTTTCTCCAAAATTGATATTTCCCTATCAATCTGGCTGATGTCGCTCTCCCTTGAATTTGAAACCGATATTTTAATTTTGGGGGATACTTAAAAAAATATTACGTACAATATTTTGAAAATTTGAGTACTTTCCGCGTAATTTTGCGTGAAAGTACGGGCGAGAAAGTACGTGCTGTTTTAGCACCACTAGTACTTTGTAACCCGTCTCTATAATAAGCCCTTCGTGGACATTGAATGCCTGGAGAAATCCTCCTTGAAGTCTTCTGAAGTATGTCTTTTAACTCTCTGCCTTTCATCCCTTCGGCCAGAGGCTTCTGAACTATTATGAGCAAACATGAATGAATATATCGGAATAATCGTGTTAATCTATGGAGTAAACGTGGGCAAATGATGGAAATAATATTCGACGTACCTATAATATGGCAGAACAGACTTGAATATGATCGTGGACGCCAATTTTCTACTGAAATTGCTAAATTACAGCATTTCACTCAACATCCAAACAATTACGATTCTACGAATTTCGTCAAGAGAACAACAATGCCAGTTAAAGATGTTCATTCATTCATTTAACCCGGGAGTGCCCGCAATAAGTAACTTGCGCCAGTACCCGCAATATATCTCTCTGATATAACGGCAACTTTCTGTGAATGTGAATGATCTGAAGCTCTATTTACTGAAATATGTATTTTACTTAGTTTGTACATGTACCCCAATGCCATTGTTAATGAATCCTACACTACAGAAATTATGAGTAATTACGTATGGTAAGAAAGGTAAACATTGACAAAGAACACAAAAATCATTAAACATCTTATTATCTTATTAAATAATATTACATACAATTGCCACAAATGATTTTGACATGTTTTAAACAAACATTTATTTTACATTTTTCCCAAAAATATTTAGAAAGTCTGTTTTGTTTCCGTTTTGCAAGGTTCACATTTTTTTCATTTCCCTACAGACGTCCCCTGCACATCATCTTTCTCTTTGGGAAGAAATGGTGATAATTAGTCAATCGTAGATAAGACGAATGATTACATTTTCTGTAGGCACTTCTCATAGACACGGCTGTAACTAAATAATGCCATGACACGTACGGCATTCGCCAGGAGCTCAGAATGCATCAGTGCCACTGTATCAAGCACTGTATGCGACTGTATGCTAATACGTATCTGACCGATATCGCGCAGCGATCATGTTTCAACATGCTCACGGAAAATTATTCAACGGAAGGGGAAAAATAAAAGGCCAGGCGTTCTCAGAAAAGTACAATGAACGAATACATGAAATATCAGACGACTAATGCATCGCAAACATTCAGGAACTTAAAATTACCGTGAATTGAATATCGCAGATCTATTGCGAGCACTCCCGGTTCAATCATAAATGAATTAAACAAAAAACATTCATACTTGTTTAATGTGTTAAAGGATTACGTATTTTATTATTTTTAAGTTACTACTGATGAATTATATCCTCTCTCTTCAGCTAAAACTCAAAAGTTTAGATTGATTTAGATCCTCTTCTCTACCAGATCCAAAGATTTCAAAATCCACGTTTCTGCATAGTCACTCATTCTCTCCGTTAGATAGCGCGCATCGTTGTTTAAATACGCATAGCCCGACACATCTTTCTTCTACGAAGCACTTTGGATTATTGTAGTGATACACTGTATAAATGACAGTTCAAAACATTTCGTGTAAATATGATTGTTTGTGTGATGCGTGTATATAGGGGAAACATCGTTGAAATTTTGGCGTGGACTTATTGGACTATAGATTTAATTTTCAAGTTGATAATGTTTTGGTTGACCGTTGTTTCTTTATATTGTAAATTACGATGTACCTTGAGTAGAACATTGGAAAAGAGTGAAACATATATTGTTTATTAATTTAAATGAAGTGACCCGGTAGGAAATAAATTTTAATTTATTGTCTTGTTCAAATTGTAATGAAGATTTACATGTCTTATTATTTTCTTCTAGGTGAGGAGAGTTCTCCTTGCCAGTCATTGGTGTACTTCCAGTAAATTACACCTCCTTTTGTACATATATATATATATATAAAGAAGACTAACTATAGTACTTAATATAATTAATATGATGAGTGAAGTGGGCTACAGCTTTTACCCAGAACCTCCTAAGTCAGATTATAGTGATTCAGTAGAAGGTGCTTTCACCATTGATGCAACTGGAAGTGAAGACACTTTTGGGTTTGTATTGTTTACACAATGACATTGAAGTGGTTTTTGGTTGTCTTAATTTTTTCCTTTCCATGTGTGTATTTAATGTATGCATTTAATAATACTGTGTACAGGTTGGAGTTTGCTGTGTCTCAGTGGCTCAAATTAGTTACAAATGCTGAGAATCTTTTCAGCAAGCTTGTTACAAGTAAATTTTTGTCTGATGATGAGAAAACTCAAATTGAAAGATGGTTGTGTTTGAAACAAGAATGTGAAGAATGTGTAGCAAGTGACGATGCTGCAAGTTTGCGAGGATGCAATGCTAGGGTTCTAGAAAGAATAGGTAATGTTAAATGCTATTTTCATGTTCGAAGGCAGGATTTTTTTAAATATATAAATTGATTTATTGATTAATTCTAGATGTTGTCACTTAGTATGTTTCTTGGCTTTGTTTCACTTTCATTTTGCCAAATTTCACTACTACTCATTTTAATGCAAAAGTGAGCATACTATATATTCTATTCCTACAGATGAATTAACAGAATCTGATTTGAAAACTGAGAAGTCTTCTGATATTGGAAGACAGTCTCCTGGTGATAATAGTTTTGAAAATGAATCTGATACTGAAAGTGACTTGGAACAAAACCCTGACTTTGTTGAAAAGTTGGATCGCTACATGAGTAAATTGAGGGCAAGAACAGATGAAAAAATTGATCACTTAAATACTAATTTGATGACTCATGTTCAAAAGAAAAGGATGACTTCAGCATATGTTGAAGATGGTGCAGGTAATTGATGCAACAATTGTTACAAATTCACATTTTGTTTTTTCAAAGACTTTGTACTTCATTGTCGTTAATTTTAAGCACAGTGTAATTTATTAGGGGATTACAAACAAATATAGTAATGTATTAACTGAGTGTTAATTCAACTATGTTTTCTCCTTCAAAAATTTGCTCCTTTTGTGCTAGGTTATCATCAGTAGTGAACACTTTTGTTCACGCAGATGTATTGGATAGAATTTTAATGTTGTAATTAATTTCATATTTTCAAATATATATGTATTGATATTTTTGGCAGTCAGAATTACATACACATAAATAGAAAAGATGGAAGTATATTCATTACAAAGTTTTGTGAACTACAGTGGATTCACTTTTTGTTAATTTGTATTGAATGTATCGTTAGAATCGATCTACTTGTCTGTTCTGTAACGTGGTTATAGTTAAACAAATGATGTTCAAATGTTTGTAGGTGCAGAAAGTAAAAAGGGTACACAAGATGTAAAAAACCCTCAATATGGGAGAAGTAATTTACCCAGAAGACGCAAAAGTATTCACCCTGGCACAGAAGCTGAAAGTGTAGTCAATCAGTTGAATTTTAAAACTCTTCATGAGAAAACGGTAATTAAAAATTCTGATTTTTATTGCTCCTCACATCATCTGTTTGAATACTGTAGTGTGTACTGTAGTGATACCCTAGTCTTCCTCCAGTGTGTTGCCGACCCCTTTGGTCTTTGGACACATTTATGATGTATGAATCATGAAAGATATTTTACTCTGTATACCTATCATAGTAATTACTCTCTTTGTTATGAACCATGTTCATCAGATTTTTCATTCAATTTTTCTGGTCTTTTGAGCAAATGCTGAGATGGACCCTAGTTTTGCTTGTGGACTTAAATGAAGCTTCACAATCTGTGCCCATTTCCTTGAACTTATTGGAGAATGCAGTTATTTAAATAATCATTCTCCATGTTCTCAAGACAGTATGTCAATTCCATCATTAAAGGCAAGATAAGGGCTAAGATAGCAAGATAAGCTAAAATAGGTACCTGATTTGCCTTTGCAAATAGTTTTTGTTACATGGAAAGCAATGTTTTCCTACTAACTTGCCAGAAATGCTCATTGGTATCAGCATTCATAAATAACTTAATATGTGTATGAGTTGTAGAAATTCCAGAGCTCAAGGAACTGTGCAGATTGCACTTCTCCCCATAGTATGTCACTCAGTTTTTTTGACATTAAATAAACAAATAAAAACCAAACTGGACATTTTTATACAGTAATAAGATAGTTAATTCAAGAAAATGTTGAAATTTTGAAGTGGGGTGTACTTTTACTGTTAAAAGATATTGGAAGGATAAAGAATGTTATTGTTATAAAATGTTCTATCTGTTATTGTCTGTGAATTACTTGTATGATTTCAGAATGCTCACTGTGGTTCATCTGATGAAAATGCAAGCAGTAACTTGAAGAATAAATCCACTAACAATGATCAGTCATCTCAAGAAAAAAGGGAGGAGGAAGCCACAGCTTTGCCTTACATACCGTACCTGCAAGATGTGAAGCCTGGTCCAAGTGAGGAGTTGCGTATGCTGTCAGCAGGAAATGAAGCCAAGCAGAGTCAAATGTGCCAAGTCCTCATCGATTTGGAAGGTGCTCAGAGACGGATTGAGGAACTTCAACGGACCATACAACTGAAAGTAATTTTGAATTGTACTTTATTGATGATATTCTGATTACACCAGTTATTTTAATATCTCAGCACTCCAATTGAAACAGCTGGCTTGGTTGCAATTGGAAGTAAAAGTATTTCATTTTAAAATTTGGAACATGTCAAGACATATGTAATGCTAGCATGTTGAGTATTCATCATTGTTTGAAAGCTAAACAAGTTTTAACAATTTCTTGTTGTATTTAATCTTATGTTAACATTGAATTTAGAAAAGGAAACAATACTGAACGCCTTGTTGAAAAAATCTAATATCTCTAAATGTTTCTTACAGGAGCAATTCATAGAAAATATGGTGAAGAATGATAAAATGAGAGCAACAGCTAAGCAAAGATTTAGACGAAAACGTATTAAACTTGAAAGTGAATACTATAAGACAAGAACACTTATTGCTCAAGCAGAAAATAATCTTATGATAGCTCATGAAAATAATTTGAAGGATGATGAAGTAAAATGTCAAAGGGAAATAGAAAGATTTAAGAGTGAAGCAATTCTGTATGAGAAGCGCTTAAAAAACATTGAAATCATGAAACAGATTGCAGAAAATAGTGCTAGAAAGTGAGTTTCTATAAATATATTTTTAATTATATTGTTGAGAATGCTAAGTTATCTACAATAGATAATTGAAATTTTGTCCTAATAAGAAGCTTATATTTGTATATGCACATTCGTTTTGAAGGATGTTAGAACTAGAAAATAGTTTACAAAAATCAAGATGCCAAATGGATCGTCTGAAGAAACAATTAAAGAAAGAGGAAGAGTACAAACATATGTTGGAGCAGGAACTTTTACAAGATCAATGCAAAATTAGAGAATTAGAAGAGAAGTATATGTTCAGTGTGCAACATGCAAAGGTATGCTCTTTTAAATAAATTTGAAAGTGTGAACTTTTTTAAGCTGACAAAGTAGAAATCATAATATCCAGCTAGATTTACAAAGATTCGTGTGCCTGTTGGGCATGTGCTGGCACAAATCAACAACAAGGGGAAGGGAAAGTGCTTTCCTTGTTTTTCTCCCTTCTTGTCAAGCCTAATGATAGTTGCTTTTGAAAATGATGTAATTTTAATAGCATGTTAAACACCCAAATGTAATTTATCAAAGTGTTCATCACACCGTCTTTTGTGTTACCCCCAAATGTACCGTAAAAATCCTGTTTTGCACCTTTCATGTTTCCAAAAATCAAAGAAAAATGATGGGAAATTACTTTTGCTTGTACAATAAAACAAAGAATTCATTATAATTCTGAATAATTTAATGAAAAGTCGTTGGGGTTCTTTGGTCTTGCACGTCAAAATACACTAATTGTTATGATCAAATGAACTAAACCTTTTTTTAAAACCATACACCAAAAATGAATGCATTATATCTTGAAAGAAAGTAATAATAGTAGTAACTACCCAGTAAACCTACTTTTGAGAGAAGGGAAAAAGCATTAAATAATGAGTCGCTATCTGTGATTGTTTCAACAAGATCATTTGATTAAGAAACAAAAATTCATCAGTTGCTGCTGATTGTTGCAGAATTGCAGACTCTCTCATAGCGAAATAGGAAGTGAAGTGAAGTGCTCATTTATTAGGTTGCGTATTAACAGTGATGGGTCAGCAATCCATGAAACATTTCTAAAAAGTATGCATTCCACATACATTAATAATTTTCCCTTCCTTTTCAAAATAGGATTCAAAGTGATAGTTCCTAGTTCAGAACAATACTGAGTAATTCTGACTTTTTTTCTGATAACAGTTGAATATTTCTATGCCTTGGGGGGGAACAAACATACAAGACCATTAGCCATCCTATCCTTTATGTTTGTGTGTCAGGGAGAAAATGTGTAAACATAGGAAAATTTTAATTCCAAGAGTGTAAAAGTGGGGATGGTTTTACATTGTGAACACAGGAGTATTGAAGGGACTGGTAAAAAATTGGTGTAAGGCAGGAAAACGTAAGTTCTGCGAACATAAAAGTGGGGTTTTACTGTATTCAAACATAAGTTGAATAGTTTGCTAGTGAGCATTAATACTCTTCATGTATTATGTTAGTTCAGTTATTATGTACTTTTATATAGTTCTAGGGGGCATTAATTTTTTTGTGAACATAAAATTAATATCTTGGATAATGAATGGATATCTTGGTGTGTTAGCCTAATTTATCATAATTTTACTCTGGCCAGCTGTATTTTATGTTGCCGGAGCTTCATCTGCTGCTGTAAAGTCTAATTGCAATCAAATAGAAAACTTTACTATTATAAAAACTAAAGATACGTTTGTACTTGCCTTGTGGAAATATATGCCAATTCACAATATATTAACTTTTACCAGCATTTTCACAATTGTTGAATAACTGCTGCCTGTAATTATGAATAAATAAACATGACAATCCTCTTTGTGGCTACCAACAAGAATAGCAATCTACACATTTGAGATGAATGCAAGTCAAAACATCCATCATATACTTAAAAAAATTTCTTAAATATATG
Source organism: Gryllus longicercus (assembly GCA_038098605.1). NCBI lineage: Eukaryota > Metazoa > Arthropoda > Insecta > Orthoptera > Gryllidae > Gryllus > Gryllus longicercus. The sequence goes on along the minus strand of JAZDUA010000120.1, from coordinate 3,555,228 downwards.
TTCCAAATATGTTGTGAATATCAATGTGCTTTTTAGGATAAAACTTCAAAAAAGGCTGAGTGTCGTTTAAAATGGATTCAAGAAGAAGAAGAACGTGTCCTTAGTATGCGTGAGTCTTCTCAAAGATTCCAAGAACAGTTAATTCAAAAACAAATCATGCTTGAAAGACGAGAAGCATTTCTAAAACAACGACTCTGTCTAGAAAAGAGCAAGACAAAGGTATGTCAATAGTAAGTGGTAAGGTGTGATATTTTTGTCTCGTCATTGCGTGATTATCAAATTTTTATAATGGAATATTCGTTTCAAATAGACTGAGAATAGTATTAATTGTATTTGAAGTATAAACAGGAAATTCTTAATAGGCTAGGTGTTGTAACAAAATATCTATGTGGATGTAAGTGTGAGTTAGTGTGAGCAACGATTCAACAAAATGTATTAAAAATTCCTTGAAAGGTTTCAAGTAGTGCCATATTTTTTCAACAGCTGGGAGAATAAATGCAGTTGGTTATCTGACTGGTGACAAAATTTCCTAGGCTGAAGATTGGCATGTAAATGTTGCTTGAGTAATACCTTGTTCTAATTCTAAAATAGCTTCTTAAATTGAGAATTACAAAATATTTAATGCTTGTGATGTATGTTAATAATTTGCCCCATTGACTTTGAATGCACAATGTCCATTTCTGAAAATATATTGTATATTGTTTGTATTGAGATAGGAGCATTTACTGAGAGGATGCTTGAGCAATGCATCATCTATTTCTGTTTCATTACTATTTGAATGGCTTATTTTAGAGCTGTTGCTATTTTGAATTCTTAGTGGTCACATTCTCTGTATGCGTGTGCACTGTTTCAAGCAGAAATGTCAGAAATAATCTATTCTAGAGAGTGATTGGTACAGATCTTTTAATAAAAGTGGTACAATGTATGAGGAGATTTTTGATCCAATTGAAAAGTTACTGTTCACTGACTCTTGACATTCATTGGTACTGAAAAGCCATTTGTTTGTACTTTTAATTGAATGATTTATTGCCTTCAGCCAAGATTAAAAATTAAAATACTTTTAAATATATTATTTCAGAATATCAGTGAAGTGAGTGCTAGAATATCTCAGTTACATCAAGTGTTGAAGGAGAAGTCTGCAGACTGTGAGAGAATTGATTATGAGAAAGAAGCTCTAAGACATGAGATTGGAAATCTGCGACGGACACGTGATTGTCTTGTAGATCAGAGATGTAATTTGGATGAGAAATTTCAAAAGGTAAAAGAGTTGTTGAATTCAGAATATTGATTTTACTTACATTTGCCCTAAAATTAATTGGTGTATGTGCTCTTTTCATTCAATAGAAAACTTTGTCCAATGTGGAGGAGAGGAAGCTAATAGAGTGTGAAGAAGCCATAGAAGCAATTGATGCTGCTATTGAGTACAAAAATGAGTTGATTTGTGGTAGGAATGCACAAGAATTAAATAGTTCTGAAGTTCCACGAGAAAAGGTGCCCATAGAGAAATCAAGTGTGATTGTCATCTAGTTGCCCAAATTTACCTACCCAACTACTTTTGCTCTATTTCATTGTGAATCTCTTCTTCCATTTAAGGGTGAAGAGCTACTTTTGGCTAGATTAATGCAATTGTCTCCTATGGAACTGAGGTCATTGTTGTACAAATATTTCAAAAAAGTTATTGATCTCAGGGAAAGTGGAAAGAAGATGGAAATCCAACTTTCTGAGCTTGATGTAAGTTAAGAATGTAATTATTGCAAACAGAGGAAAATTCCATAATGATAATGTTTACAAATCAATTTTTAATGAAATAATAAAATAACTTTTCATAAATGGTATAAATTTAATACAAGTTAACATATTTCATTATAACAACATTTTTAATGACCTGACAACATTTGTTCATGAAGAGAAATTAGAAAAAAACAATTGTTTCTTTTTCAATTAAAAATTGAAATTACCACAGGAATAAAAGACAATGGTTATCATTCTTAAATATCATTGTTTTGTATCTTAACTGTTCACTTTATAAAATTTTCAGATTCAAAATGAATCTCAAAAGTGGAAGATACAAGCACTTAGTAATGCTCTCCAACAAGCGCATTTGAAGGCAGAACGTCATATAGTAATGCTTCAGAAAGAACATGAAGAAGAAATGGCACTAATGTTGAGATATTTTGCTGAAGAATCTTCTGGAAGTTCAGGACCTGAAGTACCAGAGAAATCAACAAAACCACCTAAACCTCAACATAGAGGTAACATGCATGTTTCAATTACTCGTTTTAAAATTGCTCATGTACAAAACAGAACTAATAAAATTATTTTTCAGGTTGCTGGAAAAATGGTCCTAGTACCACAGTCACCAAAGAAAATGGGAAGCTCATTTTTCAACAACAAAAGGCTCGAAAAACTCCGAAAAGATAAATTATCTTATAGAATTATATATTTGTGAATTTTTAATTTTATTTTGCAATTCTAACAAATAGCGTGATCAAAAAGTTCAGAAGTCAATTAATTTTTTAGAAATGTACACTATGCACAGAAATCTCATGCAAACCAATATTGTGCGTGCAAATTTTATCTGTGTAATGTATGGTAATCTTCTCCGCTCTATCTCTCTGATTTTGTGTAATTCAGGATGAAAGTTATGTATTTACTTGATAAGAATAATGGTTTATTACCGGTTAGTTTAGGGAAAAAAATATTGTCTTGAATATCAGCAAGAATTATACATTCTATCAAAACCATAATTCCTGAAAAAATGTTATCATATGGTGGCCAATAATAATAATAGTCATGCTAGTTATAATTCTTTTAAAAGATATTTAAACTGAAAATACTTGACTCTTCCTTTTTTTTTATTATCGAAAAATATAAAATATTGTATTAAAAAGGTAAATTAATTGGAGCTTTGCAATTTATCATGTACAATTAATATTAATCCAATACTGTGTGGCAATAATACACAAAAATTGAAACGGTTGCAAAAATTAGAAACCAATGGCAAGTAAAAGACCTGGAGAATTACTGAATTATGTCTTCAAGAAAACTTGTGCTCAGAACTGAATCCAATCTATGGATTGGAGGGATGAAATGGTCTTTGAATTATTTTCTTTCTCGATATTGATAAAAGATTTTTAAAGTAGATGAGTTAAAAAACTGTAAATTTAGAGATCCTTAATTCTTTTTTCATTTAACTTTATTACCCTGAGGGGAAAAAAAAGCTCACAACTATAAAAACTATTTTGTTTAGTAAATATTCTCACAAAAATTAATTACAAATAAAATTCTTACTTGTTTCATTAATTTTCATTAAAAATCACTTCAAAAACAGCAGGAATTCAGCATGGTTCAGCTGAATTTGCATAGTTTAGAGGGATAAAATGTTTGTATTGCCTGTGGGGACAAAATGCTACCCACAGTCAGAACTGTCCCCACCCTTGCAAGTTGGTGTGAGTGTTAACAGCCTAGTTGCATAATTCAGGCATAATTCTGGACTAAGGTCCTGAACTTATTTTGACATGATCTTTGAAGAATTTTGTTCTGACTTTAAGCAAGTATCGTGGTGGGAGACAGATCCTGTCACCATGCACAGACTTGCTTTCATCTCTTCTTCAAATGAGATGGGAAAATATTAACTTGTTTACACATTCAATATTTTATAATTCACCTGTATAAAGTGAACACATAAAAGTCTTTAAATTTATTTGTAACTAAAACTGAATTTGACTTCAAATTAGTAATATTTGTGTTCTTTCAATTTCTTTGATGTTTTGAATTTTCCTAGTTGTGCTGGCAAGCCATTAATGGCAAATTGCTTTAACTGTTTCATAATAAATTAAAATAAATATGGATCCTTGGAAAATGTGTATTAACTGCAGTAATATACCTCAAAATATTAGTGTTTCTGAAACCAATTGAGTAATTTGGTGGCCAGTTATATATATATATATATATATATATATATATATATATATATATATATATATATATATATATATATATATATATATATATATATATATATATATATATATATATAATTATATATAATTATTTTTGTGTTAATCCTCCTCCAAAAGCTTATTATATATACAGACTGGACTACTAAGCTTTTGATGGAGGATTAACACAAAAATAATTTGCATATAATGGTAGCATGCATTGAGAAAGGGAAGTTTTTGATCACTCTATTAATGCCAGAACATGGTCATAAGAAAAGTGAGAGTTAATGGAAGTATATTAGTCATTGTAGAAATAGTTCCTTTGTGTCATCATGATAATTAAATCATGGATATTTAATGTAATATTCTAGTTTATTTTGTAATGTAATTATTCTTTATAATTGTTGTATAGCAAGTCATATCAGATATGGCTTTGTACTTCTTGAGAACATTTTGAAGTATTTAGTTTCAATGTTAAAATATGTATGTTATGGATCAGTTAAACTTGTTCAGAACATCAGAATCACTTGATTTGAAACGTCTGTCAGTTGCTTTATTTAGAAAGTTCAGTGAAGGGTTTTTTCCCCATTGAGATTACTTGAACAGCTTCAGCAAGATAGAAATAATTGGAAAAAGGTAAAGTTTAGCACAAAATGTGTTCTAAAGTAACTAGATGAAATACCCTACTAAATATGAAATGATAAGTGTGAGAGTAATAAAACAAGCAAATATGGATCATATTGAAGAAGGAAGTCTGTTATATACAAGAGGATTTGGTAGTATCGGCAAAATGTTGTTAGTTCATTAAAGAAGTCAGATCTTGTGAAATCTATGTAATTTAAGCAAAAATAGAAGCACATTGTTTCTACTTGTATCATGAATGACAGTCAAAGGGAACTTGCAGAGAAAGAGAATTTAAATTCCAGATATTTGTGCCTTAATTTTTTGTGAAGATAGCTTTGAAAAATGGAGTTGTTTGTTATCCAAGAAGTACATGTTTCTTCCAGCTTCTTCATAATCATTCTTTTATTATTGAAAATAAGCGGTAAAATTTTTTAGAACTCTGCTTACAATTTTTGTGAAGAGATGATTGATATTACAGATTGTGATAAATGTACAGTGTTTGAAAATATATTAATTGTCTGTTTTTCTATATAGTTTTTTAAACCAAAAAATGTTTTCCTGTCAGAGTTTAAAAGTAGACACATACAAAAACCGGTTAAGACCTTTTGCTCGAATTATTATTAACAGTAAGTAACTCGTGTTGTAGTGCTCAGAAAACAAGTGACAATGAGTAGTGTTATTCAAAGCTCTGCAAAATCTGTATGAAATGATCTTATATCTTTTTTATCCTTCATTACAACATGATTTGATCTCATCATAGTTCTAAAGCTAAAATTCAGTGTTTTAACATTATAGTATTCATTACAATTTTCCAAGTAATTTTCAAGAAATTCTTCTGATAACACAATTTCTGAGGTCAACATTTTAGAATAAGTACTACCAATTTCTAAAGCGCACAGAAATTGAAAAAGCAAACTATGCATCCCATGGACAAGTGAGGTGTGTCTCTAATTTCTTTATACCCAGGAACTCAGAAAAAATACAAAAACAATGAAACAGTTTTGATTTTGGAAAATGCAAATATTACTTTGTGTTTTTGTCTATTCTCATAGTGTGAGTACTACTAAAATCTTATACTCAGTGCATCAATGCTAAAGTCCTTATGAAACAGCAACTTCTTTTTACATTATTAGCATGTTAAGACTGTTTTTATTGAAATATTTAGTTTATTATAGAGTTATGAGGGTGTGTGCTCTACATTTTGGGTAGTTTAGTTTGGCAAAATTTTTTTTGGTACAAGTCAATTATTATTTACAATGTTGAAAATCCCGTTCACCCAGTATGCCTTAAAAGAAGCCAGACTCCACAATAATTGACATTAACGAGCCTCTTGAATACCCCCTTTGCGAGAGCAGACACTAATGTAACAGAGAGGTGATATATCCGTAACCATAAGTCTTAATACCAAATATTAATTTGTAATTTAGCAATACTTTTTAACTAAAAATTATGAGAATTGTTGGATCCAATTGCTAGAATTAATGATTTAATATCAAAGACATATTTTTTAAATTATTTAAACTGTTGGCATCTAATGAACAATATTCATGTCTTCACTTAAGTTTGCATTTATGAGATAAATAGGTTTCAGTTACTCAACTATCATTATCAAATATGCTACATGGAAATTAAGATTCAACTTTTTGTTTAACTTTGGTGCAGACTTGCATCAAAACTACTCGTATTTACATGTCAATCCATTTTCATGTATGCTTTCTGTGCTTTTATTTTCTTGCATTCTAAACGTTTTTCCGCAATACAGTGACCCTGTTTATGAAATACTTCATTAAATACAATTACAAAATTGCATTAAAGAGGATTATTTGTGCTACAAGGGTACACCATTATATGAATATTTTTCTAGCTACATCTAATTAATTCTTACAATGATGTACAAAGACCTACTTTTCAACTCAAATACAGAATATGAATACTACAGGTTTCATGCACCACTTACTAACAGGGAAAGAAAATTCTGACAAATTAATTCCACTGATCACACGAGTGAATATAAATAAATGACCAGTAAGAGAATAAACTGAACTTTATTTCAGATATCAAGATTTTTTTTTCCATTTCTCTAATATGCATACTTGACATCAACATCACAGCTGACATTTTCTGATGTTTCTTCATGTACCAATATTGATGTGAAAGAGAATTTGTTTGGTTGCATGAAAATGTATGTTAATTCCAGTAAATGTTCAATCAAATTATTTAATCAACAAGCTATCTGTCACTCACACTTCATCATACATTCATCAGCAATAATTGGTTTAAACATATACAATCACAATAGTAACATCTTTTAAAATTATAATAATTAACTCAAAATAAAAATGCTCAGAAGTGTTGATATTGTAACTACACTACAACAAATATGAAAGTATGTCACTTCACACTAGTTCTTGCTACACTTGCTGGAATAATGGTGATCTATGTATATACACTAGTAACGAAATTGTTGAGCATGCGAATAGCATGAACTTGTCACCTTATTCACTTGTTTTGAACATCCTCTGCTCTTGGATACACATGAAAGCCCTCAGTACAAAGATGGCAAAAAACACTGTCAACAATGTTCAGTTGTTGTAAGTTATATTGCCATCACTGAAAGAGAAGCAATCTCTCTCGCTATATGTGTAGTTGTGATATAATGTTTCACCATCATGTATCACAATTTTAGTCAATTTTTTTTGTAAGTTTCACTGAATTTACACTCCTAAATACTATAGTTTAACATTTAATGTTCAACTCACATTGCAAGATGTCTTAACTGAACACAATTTGTTTTTACAGTTTAATGGAGATTGTCCCTCTATGCACTGCACACTGAAGTCAGCACTTTAATCATTTATACAACACTTTCACTTAAACATTTTGTAATTGAAGAGTTTCCTAAATTATAGACAATCTATATTAAATGCAATACACAGAGAAAGAATAGCAAAATTAGAAAACAATAAAAACAACACCAATTTAAATTGAGTCTAATTTCATAAAAACAAACTTAAGTCATTTTTGCACTAAACCAAATTATATGGAGAGATACAACAGGGAAAAACAGTAAAAATAAAGGTTATACAAGTGAAACTGATATTCAAAATTATATTCTTCATGCATGCAAAAATACTGCATTAGAAAGCTTGTAGGTAGATGAAAACCTCAATAGTTTATAATAATAATAAACATAAATGTATGTTATTCATTAATATAAATAAATTCAAACAAAATGTACATTAGAACATGTGCACACTACAAATTACACTGAAAATAACAATTAACAATTATACTTTGAAGAAAATTTGCTTCAAATTCAAATTTTAAAAAAATTGTTAATTTGGTATATCCACAATCACAGGTACGCCACAAGACGAGATATGCTACCAGTGCATCAAAGCTAACCGAGCAGCATTTATCACAATTTATTCACAAGTATGTTCAAGATAAACCAACATTATTTACTGTTTTAATAACAAAACGTGCTAACTCATTTTGCTGTGACAAATAAGCAAATACAACAAATTCTCATTGTGTTCTGATAAAATTGTTAAAATTTGCATTACCGACAAGTGTAATTAATAATAAAAAATTAGAAAGATGGTAGAGGAAAACTTAAACAGAAAATTACACAATGTAATTGGCATATTTGATCAAATGAACTTTTATTATAATAGGGAAAAAAAGAAAAAAACACTTTGAGGTGTTCAGCCAACAGTTGTATACTATGTTGCCCCTTACCTTGTTTTGTTCTGACAATAACAAACACAATACCCATATACCTCCATCCAATATTTTAGATATTTGTTTTCAAAATTATGGTCATGTTCTTTAGCAGTAGTAACTGCCTTAGTTTGTTGAAATTCTACAAAAGGGTGTTGGGCATGGGTGTTGTCATCTTGTAAGTGCACATTACAAGGCTAAGGCAAACTCTCATTTTAATAATGTATAGAAAAATTATCATCCTAACAGTATATATGATCCTGGTGAATAAGCTGACGAGTCAAGTTAGTGCTGAAAATGACACAAGTATACTACAGGAATCTCCTATCATTCTCTACATTTGCTTAATCATCAAATAGTTAAATTTCTTCGGGTTCCTGAGATGCATGTATTTACAAACATAACATAAATTTCATAAAATTATTAAACCTATTTTAATTTAACTTGTGGAATTATTAATGCTGGTTGCTATCTCAACATTTTAAGTCCTTATTCTTGATTTTAAAAGGGCTTGAAGGAATTTTTAGCGGAGGAAAGTCTATCTTATGTATTTACCATTTTCTGCCTTTCTGAGAATTCTTTCCATAAGTTGATTTACTTTTATCTGAGAAAAAAAAAGGAGTGAAACAGAAAATAAATTCTCGTTCAGAAGTGTGATTGAATAAAAAATTTGAAATCAAAGTTTTGATTTTCTCTCGTGTAGTAATGAACCTTATGATTTGCAATAAGTTGGACCTGGAAACACATTTAATTTTCAAAATTAATTCAAATCAATTTATTATATTGTGACTCTTACCTTCATACCCATCATGTTTGGAACCTATCATAATGGAAGCATTTCATCAATGCTGTTACTAAAATAATAAAAAATGGGACTGGAAAATGAAAATTTTGTGCTCAGTTTTTACGTGTTAATAGTACATCTGGCAGTATGATATTTGGATACATTCTTATGGCCTCCACCGAAAACCACTTCTTGCTTCCACACAATAAAGAAGTTGCAAATGTGATAGTTCTCTGATACCTACCATTTGTGAACAATGAAAGTTTCTTGCCTTTTCACATATCCTGTCATCATTAACAAGGTATATACATGATCCCCTTCATACACTAACAATCTGGGTTTTATTAGATTTTAGGATATGTTGTATCATTTGAATTTATAACATCCTGACTTCAAATTATCTGAACGTTCTATATTTTAACTAAGCACGATGATGGCATCACATCACATGAAAACCTTTTATCTCTATATACTTCCTTTACACAATTTTACAGTAGACAAAAAAACATTTAAGTTATCTGGGTCAGTTATTACTTTAAGGTTATCACATATCAGAGGTAGGTAAACTGTTTTTCCCCCACCACAAGGTGAAGGTGAAAGTGAGTAGCAAGGTTTTCATTCAATAAAGAAGAAAAAAAAAATTAAATGTTAGACAAACTTCGAGATATGAAGTTTTCATAAGATGCAAAATCAGAGAGTAAAATATTGACTTAAAGGGGAACAAATTTTTTAACAAATTATTCAAAATTAATGCTCACCCAAAACCTCCAAGAGAAATATCAAAATAAAACCACTGGATTAATTGAAAGGGAAAGTAACATGTACCTTACATGAAATACTTAATTACATGCAAAAGTAGACTAAGATATTTGTAAAATTCTTTTACATGACAGTTTAGTCAATTAGTTCTCTCTATTTTAAGCAACTTCTTTGTTAGCCTAGTTCAAGTAAAATAATAATTATTTATACAAAGGATAAAAATAGAGTGAGAGATTTGAAGTCCTGAGCACATTTACCCATGGGACGTGACTCCCCCAAATAGATAATAGTGATATCTCACATATCAAACTTTTTTCCATAAATTTTTCTATAATTTTAGAAATACCCACTGAACTCCTGAACCCCCCCCCCCCCAAGAGAACTATCAAAATAAAACACTTGTACCAACTGAATGGGAAAGGAGCAATAGGACTGTTGTTCCTCTGTATCTGAGAATAAAGAAACACATTACAAGTTTTTGTGGTACTGCTGCTGTTTGCAAGATCATTTTATTTGTCTGGCAAACGCAATAAGTTCCTGGAGCTTACTTCCAAAATTGAAATTATTGTAATATTAATTACAAATAGTTGGAAGACGTACTGGGGTAATTGCCATCTATTCGTAATATATTAGAGGTTTTCAGGTTTCTATCTTGCACTACAATAATAAATTAATTGTAAATTCTGGTAAATCAATCATTCAATTAATATATTTTAGTTAATCATGTTATGCCAAAAGCCAGAGCCTTGTCAAGAAATTCAACATGCACAGTAAAGTGACACCACATCTGACGAGTAATTTATGATTTGTAAATACAACACCTTTTCACTTGTATTCCATGTAGTCCTCACAAAATTACACTAGTTCTTATGTTGGCTAAATCAATCCATACTTGACTTCTAAAATCCATGAGGTTGGTGGTATGACACAGTACAAGCAAAATTGATGTCAATTCCCTGTAAGTAAATCATATCTGAAAAGTACCTTAATAGTTGTTAACTGAACACCTCCAAGACTGATCCCTGGTAAATCCTTGAAATTGTAATATAAAATTTCAGAAATATGTACATGAAAGAGATGTCAAAGTAGGGATAAAAGGAGCCGAAAACTGTTACCTTGCTACTCATCCTATTAATTACACTGTTAGTAAATGCATACCTTGATATTTAAACATTCCTGCCAACATATGGTGACTTAATTATAATAACCAGTGTAAAATAATTAAGAACTGCAGTTAAATAATTAATTAATAGTCTAATAATTGGTAGTATGGTGATTTTGTACTAAACAAGAACAATTACCACAAAAAATATGTTTTCTTATTTGCAAATTCAGTTAATTCTGAGGAAACACAATTCCCCCCCCCCCCCCCTACTTTTGAAGACCTAATAGAACTGAGGCATGTCAATTGCTGTCGTAATTATGCTTAGGCCTAAGCCAAACTTGGGCAATCCACTTCTTTTGTAGATTAGCGGTGTTTGTACATACAATTCAATTTTATACCCAAATTCAAACCAAATATGTTCCAAAGTGCAATCATGAAATGCAAAAACATTGAAAAAAGGTTGAAGGAATATACAGTATTAATATTAATCAAAAAATACTATTTAAATAATGAAAAACAATTAAGTCACATTAGATTAAAATGAATGAAATATACAATTAAGAACTGTTTAACAGAGAAAGCCAAAGGTTGATGACCACTGATGATAACTTAAGCCAAAGTCCTGGCCTCATCTTCAGTTCATCAACTGCATTCTCAAATGAAAAATTTAACAAATATGGACTATATTTTTTCCATAGAGATGCACAGCACTTAAATGCTTTATGCATGTGTGTATGTAGAAGTAGAATTTGCAAAAAATTTGAATTGACAAACTATGCATTCAAAATTAAATAACATTGAATGTGTTCGCAGTAACAGCAGATAAGTATAAATAAGTTCTAATAAATAAAAATGAAATACAAAATGCATTAATTGCAGTAAAAGTATATTAACAAAATAAGTGAAATATCTTAATTTATAACTAAAACATAGATCTTATCTAAAACTAAAATAAACAACTATTTTAGAAATGAATAAATAAGTAATACAATGTACAAGTGTTAAATTTAAATATGTACAATTTCTTAAAAAAAAAAGAAGATGAGTTTACATGATACTATATAGAATCAACTCATTATCTATTAAAGATAAAAATAAAAGAAAGAAGAAAACAAAGCGTTACATAGTTTCAATTCACAGAAACTTCATTTGTGATGTACTCATATTCATCTTGTTTCAAATTGGCTTCTCTATGAAAAACATTACTTAACAGTAAAAGTCATCTCATGTTCATCTGGAAGTAAACAAAGAGAAAAAATTGTTGATTAAAATCAAATCATATTGATTCTTTAGCTACAAAGATTAAAGATTAATAAATAAAATTATCATGCACACAAAAAGAAAAATACAACTTCTTTGGTCATTTAAACAAAAAACATTGAAATGAAGATAAACATAAAGAATATCATAATGAAAATGAAATAATTATATGCAACAAGGCACACATTACAAGATGGAAATCTTTTCATTAACATTACTGAAAGACCTCATTAATTTCAATGTCCTTCAAATTAAAGCAATTGACCAAGTTCTATGAAATCATTTAAAATCCGTATCTAAAGGAAATGTTTACCATGACAAAACTATTTTAATCCGAAGATTAAGATCTATTATCTCACTTTTCTTGTTTAAAAGACAACACAAAATACCTAATTGCTTAGACTTTTCTTAATTTTTTGGGATACACAAAGTAATGAATTGTAATATAATACACAACATTAAAAAACTTATCACAGCAAAAATATACACTTTAAATGAAAATTGTTAAACAACAATATTTATCAAAACTCAATTATAAATTAGCACCAACAGTACTCCCCACCCCCAACCTCCACAGACATTAATTTAATGAGGTCTTTACAGTGCAGTTATTATCGACAGTTTAAAATATTTTCATTGTGAGCTGTGTTAGATGCTTAACAACACAGTAAGGGGGAAATCTAGCAAAGCTTATTCATCGAGCTTAAAAAAGTATTGCAGGTTGGTTAAAAATATTATATGATTATTTAAATTAAAAATAAATAAATAAATAATCTATTATTCTCTACAGCTTTACTAAACCAAAGGAATTGGCAAAAGAGGAAACAAGTGATAGATATACCAGGAAAATTAATGTATTTTTTAAAATCTAAATATTGTGCATATTTGAAATAGGATTATTAGACTTTTTACAGGATAATACCAGCTTTCGTTTAAAAATTTACATCAATCAGAAGTTTGATAAAAACTAACACCACAGTCAGAGAGAGGGGAAAAAAAAGAAAGGTCATGTGAAGACTGAAGATCAAATCTGTGTAGCATCATTGAGACAAATACAAATTCCAGCAACATTTGCCATTTGAATATAAATCTTGGAAACATTATTTTTCTTTGAGGAACTGTAAATTTTTGCATCTCACACTGAGAAATCATTGTAAAGTACATCCACATTCACACAATTTACATGCACACAAGAACAACTGTTCCATTTATTACATTTTGACCAAATTATCATTGAAATTCCTTGTACCAGCTAATTTTGGACAATTAAGCGTAAAAAACATGCAATTATTACTGGTATCAATTTTTTTATTACAACCACAAATAGATGCCGAATATTAAACTCAATTCTCAAAAACTAGTTATGGTATCAAAAGCAAAATATAAATAACATGCTCTTAATGCAATTTTCCATAATAAAAAGGAATTAGAGGAGAGAGTGAGAGAGAGAGAGTGAAAAGAGTGGAGAGAGAGTGAGAGTGAAAAGAGTAGAGAGAGAGTGAAAAGAGTAGAGAGAGAGTGAAAAGAGTGGAGAGAGAGAGAGAGTGAAAAGAGTGGAGAGAGAGTGAAAAGAGTGGAGAGAGAGTGAAAAGAGTGGAGAGAGAGTGAAAAGAGTGGAGAGAGAGTGAAAAGAGTGGAGAGAGAGTGAAAAGAGTGGAGAGAGAGTGAAAAGAGTGGAGAGAGAGTGAAAAGAGTGGAGAGAGAGAGTGAAAAGAGTGGAGAGAGAGAGTGAAAAGAGTGGAGAGAGAGAGTGAAAAGAGTGGAGAGAGAGAGTGAAAAGAGTGGAGAGAGAGTGAAAAGAGTGGAGAGAGTGAAAAGAGTGGAGAGAGAGTGAAAAGAGTGGAGAGAGAGTGAAAAGAGTGGAGAGAGAGTGAAAAGAGAGAGTGAAAAGAGTGGAGAGAGTGAAAGAGTGGAGAGAGTGAAAAGAGTGGAGAGAGTGAAAAGAGTGGAGAGAGAGTGAAAAGAGTGGAGAGAGAGTGAAAAGAGTGGAGAGAGAGTGAAAAGAGTGGAGAGAGTGAAAAGAGTGGAGAGAGAGTGAAAAGAGTGGAGAGAGAGTGAAAAGAGTGGAGAGAGAGTGAAAAGAGTGGAGAGAGAGAGTGAAAAGAGTGGAGAGAGAGTGAAAAGAGTGGAGAGAGAGTGAAAAGAGTGGAGAGAGAGTGAAAAGAGTGGGGAGAGAGAGTGAAAAGACTGGAGAGAGGAGAGCGAAAAGACTGGAGAGAGCGAAAGGAGTGGAGAGAGAGAGAATGAAAAGAGTGGAGAGAGAGTGAGAAAGGAGAGAGAGGGAAGGAGCCAGAGTGAGAGAGAACCAGTGGGAGAGAGAGAGAACAAGAGTGGGAGAGAGAGAGAGAACAAGAGTGGGAGAGAGAGAGAACAAGAGTGGGAGAGAGAGAGAACAAGAGTGGGAGAGAGAGAGAGAACAAGAGTGGGAGAGAGAGAGAGAGAACAAGAGTGGGAGAGAGAGAGAGAACAAGAGTGGGAGAGAGAGAGAGAGAACAAGAGTGGGAGAGAGAGAGAGAACAAGAGTGGGAGAGAGAGAGAGAGAACAAGAGTGGGAGAGAGAGAGCATGAACTAAAAAACTGTCAACTATGCTGAGAAAACATCTAGCTTTGCAGATTTCCCCCTACAAGAGACAAAGGATTAACAGGTAAAAAACAACTTTAACAATTTCTCACTGCTTCAGAAACCTAAGCAATTTTCAACAATTACATTTGCAAATTTAACTGAAACTCCAGTAATCAATGAATTGTTGGGAGGTATGTTTTTAAGAGGTTTGCCCTCATTGATATCTTTGTTACAATGGGGTAATGGATAATGGAAAAATACGTGTCAGTTTTTATTTCCCCAGCATTTATTCTAAGGTAACAAAACCATTAACAATATCTGGGGAAGTTTTCATGAAAAATTTTGATATAAAAGAAGATTACAATTATATTAAAATGAAACTAACAAAAGGATTTCATTGTATCAACCCGTATAAATTGTAACAATAGACCTATATTCAAGTGAACCTAGACCTATATTCAGAAACAAGATTGGAAATTAACAAAATTAAATACATCAGAGCTTCAAAATTTTGTTTTAAATTGTACAGAAGTGGATACTACTGTATGTTTTGAAAGACTTGACATTAATCCAGACAATAAGCTACAGACATTAGGCTATTACTAAACAGTAGAGGAAACCACTTCTAGGGCTTCTGATATCATACCACCTGTCTCTTCCAGAACAAAGTGTATTGGAGCTTCTGTTGGTTCTATCACTAAGCTTTCTGTTTGTTCAGAATTTAGCATCACCTGTAGAAATGAAAGCACAATAGAAAAACAGAACTGGAAGCAATTCATAACTCACATAAAAATACATATCTTCCATGGCAAATTATAAATGACTATATAGCATGTTTCTAAATTTTTATAAATAAACACATTGGCCCGAAAGACCTAATGATATTTAATTATACCACACAGAAGAGCTAAAAAGGATTTATTATTAAATCTTCTTTATATCTAACTACCACTAATTATGAATTAAAGTTGTGGCGTGTCTTATATTATTGATCATTATTGTGAAATAGGGCAAAATGCCTAGGGTTTAAATAGAGAACTTGTGTAAAATGGAAGTATAAAATATTTGGGAAAGCAGGAAAAATAAAGAGTATTTAAATTTTCCTTGACATAGTTTTTGAGAAAAACATTTTTAAAAGTTTTAAAACGTGTTGTTTTCAAGCAGCTAGGCATTCACATTCCAAGTCTTTTTTTGCCTACGAAACCAGCAATTGAGGACAATTTTTTCAAAACTTAATATCCATAAAAAGTTCAAAATTGAGTTATGACATCAAACATCGAAGCAAAAGGAATCAAAACTAATACTCAAAACTGAGCTAAATCAAAGAATTACCTGCGCAACTTTATTTCAAACACCCATTTTTTAAAAACTCAACATTTACACAATTTCCAACATTATTCTTGTTTTGAAGCATTTTAACAATTTTGCTAAAACCTCATTGTTAATTGTACATCACAACACCGTTTTTTGTGTATGTTTCAACAACAATGAAGAAAAATGTGGCTCGATTTGGCACTGTTGAGAGAAGTGCCAGGAGATATAATCATGGGTGCATTAAGAGGTTTGTAAACAGAGTGGCAAAAATGTGGAAAACAAATTTCACTGATTTTTTTCAGTTTTTTCAGATCAAAATCAATTTTCCCTATTTATACCAAAATTAATTCAAAGAAAACCGATTCATCACCCAATTGTGGTTATAATCATTTAAATCAAGTGACTTTTGTATTAAAAAAGAGAAAATGAAATAAAATCACCATTTAAAAACAAAACCTTTTATGAAAAATCTGACGAATTTTTCCTTTTTTACAGCTCACCCCATTTCAAATAATAAAATGCACTAGTTGATTAAGTTCAATGGCAGTTTAACACTTACTGAACATTTGGAAGAAGCTGAGTTCATAAAAATACAAAATTAGACTACACACAACTATACATAATGATACAAAATATCAACAATATGAGTTTGCAATAACTGGTTAATTTGGTAACTAAACAACTTCATAATATTAGATCCATAAGCAAGTAATATTCTTCATTAATGTAAAAAATATTAATGTCGTCACTAATTACTATAAATGAATAGTGGTACATTTCTAAAGAAATAAATTATATATGTTATGTGTTATATGTTATATGTGTGTTTTTCTATTATAAAATTTATTTAAAACTGCCACGAGAACAAAGAAAACAAATTATTAAATATTACTGCAAATTGTATGATGTAAAAACTTTTGACACAGAACGTCTTAGGACTTTACTACCTCAAGTGGGTGTCCATTAGCCATTGTAGAATCACGACCATTGATGAATAATAAAATAAAATTGGTACACAGGATTGGTCATTGTGGGTTAAGAACAATTAGTTATGTCAACGTTTCAAAATATTTAATTCCTTCGTCAAGGCTGGAGTATAAAAACAAAAGAACAGTGTATGAGAACAACAATTTCAATAAACTGATTCGTTAATTAATTAACACAACACAAACAACAAAAATTTATAAATTTTATAAATAATAATATAATAACAAATTCAGTCAATACATCTACTTTTGATACCTTTGCATAAACTTTCCTCGGAATGTTGTCAGGTTACATTGCTAATTTAACATTAACTTGACCGGGAGCACATGGTGGGGCATGAAGTGCCTGTAGTGTGTGGTTCATTCAATTCAACCAGTTCTTATTCATTTGCGATTTTTTGGGCCTTAGCGCGATTCACACTTGACGCACGATGAACCCACATGCTTCAGTAACTTCGTGTGGAGTTGGGTGTGGGGGCGTGAAATGAGACTATCTTTATGTTTATTAGTAAGGTGTATACTTTCTATATTTTGGTGTTTTATTCATCTTAGCTTATACATTTTTGTTGTTGTTTGTGTAGTGTTAATTAATTAATCAATTTAATGAAATGTTTGTTGTCCTCGTGCACTGTTCATTTGTTTTTACAGTCTAGCCCTGATGAAGAAATTAAATATTTCGAAATGTTGGCACAACTAATTGTTTCTTTACCCACAATGACCAATCCCGTGAACCAATTTTATTTTATGGTGTCCATTACTTTCTCCCCATTAGTTTTGACATCAACTGCCATATCTACGCAATAGGTCTCAAACAGTATATTTTAGCAACACTTTCTCTGAATTCTCACAAGAGGACTGCTGAGTATTGCAGGGCTTAATACTCAGGCCCCTTCTATTTGTCACATATACATAACAACATTGAATCAGAAGCCGTGAAATGATATAGCATGCAGATAACATATGTGTTGGGTTATAATTCAATGAACAATTGTTCCATTGATAATCAATCAATCAATGCCTTATTTTCCAGGATGAGGCTCAGGCTATGAGGTTGGCTCATCCACCTGACAACGCAAATTCTGTTATGCTCTGTTCACAGTCAGGCAGAGAAAGTAGGTACCACTCAGGGGATAAAACAGACGATTCGAATTTGGCTCAGAG
This sequence comes from Gryllus longicercus, assembly GCA_038098605.1. NCBI lineage: Eukaryota > Metazoa > Arthropoda > Insecta > Orthoptera > Gryllidae > Gryllus > Gryllus longicercus. Next base: position 3,537,008 of record JAZDUA010000120.1, on the reverse strand, counting down.
GCTCGTAGTAACATTCATGCACATGATATAAACAGCAAAGCATTACATACAAATTAATATCTAAGAAAATATTTGAAGAAATCAATAATACTACATTATCACGTAATTGTAGAAAACATAACAGCTGTTTTACTGACAGGATAGCAGTGACCTTAACAAATATTTAACAACAGTTTTAACACATGGCGAAACCAATAACAGATATAGTAACATTGATAATCAATGTAATTTCTTGTTTATTTCTATGAAAAAGGATTATATTCATAACGATTCAGATTAAAAATATTTTGTATATCCATAATATTTTTTCAACTTTCAAACTAATACTACATTATTATATATAAAAAAGTCTTCCGAAATTTGATATTTATATTCCGATATTTGTTGAGTATTGTGACAACTATACGTAAGTCTGCCAGTCTAATTTATGACATATATAAGTATCGGTAAATCACAGAATATAATTTAAATCCCATACTTCCTCAGTATTTTCACTATTGTATGATATTTTTATTTTTAATTTAACAAGTGCAGGACAATGTTTTGCAGGTAGCATTCCTGCTTTAAGAGTAAAAGTGGACGTATGATACCATGAGAGCAACACAGTCATTGATTGTATATTATTTCCAACAAAAGAAAAACAATTCCCACCTTATCCCTCCTTGAAACATTTTTGAGGGAAAGAAGATCTAGTTATTTAAGCTAAAACTACACGTTGTCATTATCACTAATTGCAGTGTTGCCTGTTATCACAATTGTATCATATTGATTGAAATTGATATGATTGATAAAATTAAAGTTAAGCATTATCATATTACTGAAATTATATTATCTCACATTATTTAATATACATAGAAATCATTGCCTTTCACTGAAATATTGAACAATTGAAACGAGAGATATTGCAGTTTGAAATTCAACTACTAATTAAGGACAATTCTACGTCAAACACCAACATAAGATGGCTTTTGGAAATGTAAAGAAGTTTTAAAAATAGTGCATATGGCTAAGTATCTATTTTTATTTTCCCCGTATATACATACGCTTAAGCATCGTTTTCTAAAAAATGGCTCCAAATTTTTCAAAGAAAATTGCAGTTTAGGATGAGGTTTTACCGTTCTTTAATATTCATAAAATAATATTTCCGTTCTATTATTACAAAACCGAAAAATTAAGAAAATTTCAAAATAATGTACTTTGGGCGGCGATAGATTGCAGCTGGCAAGAGTATGTGGCATGTTCGTATAGCTAGCCACGATCAAAGGAAATAGAAAACTAATACGGGAAAGTCTGTGACATTCTGTAGCACTACTATTGTTGGTATGGAATTTAAAAAAAATAGTTATATTCTATCAAACCCTTAAAAGTATTTATATGTTATCAAAGAGAGATGAATAAAGGGGAACACTGCAATTAGTGAAATTAGTAAAAGGGATATAAACTGGTGCAAATATGCCAAAGAGAACAATCTTAATATCTGCACACAATACTCTATCTCCCACTACCAATTTCTGCTTGAAGACTGAATTACCAATACATTTACAGGGATAAAATAGGTTTAAGAACAGTCTTTGTTATCCTAGATGTAAGCAATGCGGATGCCAAAAACTAAAGTTTCGAACAAAATGGTAATGCAAGATTAAGAATTGTGCACTTCATTTATATTGTTTCAGAAATTTGCTCTATACTGCTAACCAAATTTTCGCACAAAAGTTTTCAGAGATTAATGATTGAATCTGTACATTCATATAATGTGACCTAATTACACTGGTCCACAAGGTTTTCTTCTCAAGAAATCTGATTAGTGAATCTAGTGCGTTTTTCATACTGAATTCAGATATGTATTCAGAATTTTTCCATCAGACACAGTTCTTTTGTGACAACTACTTTTAAAAATCTGATTTTAACATTCTCTTTGATCTGCCATGGGAACTTTTACCTTATATGTAGACATTTTATTTGAGCTGAATGTAAGGAAATTATATATAATATTTTGCTGAAACACCAACAGGCAATACTGGGCAATTCATTCATCTTTTGATATGCTTAGACCAGTTAATCTAGCACTGAGGGATGTCAGTATTAAGGTACGTATGAGCTTGTTAGAACTAATATCACTAGTGATATATTTCCTTTCTTTGTGTTTAGAAGTGTACACTGTAAGCTGTGTTTTAGTATTTTGTATTTTCACCATTCAAGAACGTGTGTAAATCATGCAGATAATTTCTGCTGTATTTGTGGTGAGCTGACTTGAAAGACTCAAGAGTTGAAATTTAACGCCACTTGTGGAAAACTCTTATCAACATTACTTTGGCTGTCAAGTTGATGATTTTGAAGAGGTGGGCCCCAAATATGTTTTATATGTTAAGGCTGTTGTCTTGATAAAAAAAAGTACTTAACATATGCCATTTGAAATTCGAATGATTTGCTGGGAACCGTAGAATCATCTACGTGATTGTTATTTCTGTTTGACAAATATTTAAAGGAATCTCATATTCCGGACCAGAAAAATGTGTCGTGTGTTTATTTAGTGAATCATGAAAAATATATTTACCTCCACTGTATATTAATTTAGGAGGAACGAAACTTTTCTAAAAGCTGTGGATAAACTTTTTGATGGATTCTTATACTTGAAATCGAAATTTTCAAAAGTAAGTGATGCTACATTCGATGAACGGATTTTTTAGGATCACAAATGCAGTCCTTAATGGCTGACAAATACTTTGAAGAACTGTTAAATCCACTGGAAAAAGTAGCCTGGCAGACTTTCAAAAATGTATATTGCAATTTCCTTGAAACCATAAAGCAGAACACTATCACACATAGTGGCTGGTCTTCTGCATTCCTACAACGCTATGGGATATAACATGTCCTTGTAAATTCACCTCTTAGACTCTGACTTTGACTTTCACCTGGGAAATCTTGGGGCAGTCAGCAATTAGCACGGTGAAAGTTTTCATCAGGTAATTTGTACAATGGAAAACATGTACCAAGGCAAGTGTGGTTCTAATGATGGCTGACTACTGTTGGACCAAGAAGAGAGATGTTTCAGAGACAGAATATGAGAGAGAATCTTCATTACAACTTTCTAGGAACAGAATGAGTAGTCACAAGTCAAGATGAGTAGTATACCATTAGAGTTGGATAGCTAGTTACTGATTTTATTAAAAATTATAAAAAGTTCCAATGAATATCAGACAAAACTCATGCCTGATTGAGAAAAATTGAAATAATATTTGAAAAATACTCCTAGAATCTGTTATTTACATTCTTGTAAAAGAAAAAAGATAAGTTCATTTTTGTAGACCAGTGTTATATGCTATTAACATGACCCTTCTACAATTAAATAAGGTATATTTCTAATTTTCATCATGGATTTCCTTTTATGCTGCATCCTGTCTGTGTGCTTTTTCTATTTGGAAGGAAACCGATTCTAAGTCAGACTCGAATATCCACAAATTTAAAAGCACACAACTTATCAGTAACCCAGATACGTCTGAATTATTTCTGGGGTGAAATTTTGGATTCCGTCTACTTTTATCTAGGTGTAAAGATACTAAAACAATAAAAATGCAATTAAACCTTTAATAAATTGTTCATTTTCCTGAAATTGTCCGTCCTACATATAGGTCATCAGGCAAATATGGGGCACAAAAGAAGGCATATTGTGGACAAAATAAAATTTTAAGTTTAACGACTTTTATTTGACACAAGTTAGTTAATAATCACTCTGTTATTGAAAATTACTTCAAAAGCGAGTAAATTAATTTTTGTAATTTTTATAAAGATATGTAGCGTAATTATTTTTCAAAGTAAACACAAATGTTTATGAACGATTTTAAAACAGAACTGTAATAATGAAAACTTTGATAGAAGGTAAATTCACATAATACGATGAAGTAAAATAATAAAAACCAAAACTACAAAATGTATGAAAATATGAAAACATCTTTGGTCAACCTTTAACATTTTCAGAAGTATAAGTAATTGTCCAAACTAATAACCAAAACATCACCATCACCACCACCACCACCACCTGCAGGACGAAAGGCCAGGGGGGGGCCTGTTGCAGCAGTAAACCTAAAATACTTCAGTCTTCCACGTGTTCCTGTATGATCCACTTCTTTCTTGATCTTCCTATATCTCTCTGTCCAAGTGGCTTATATTTTAGGGCAGCATTTGGGAATCTTCCTCCTTTCATTCTTTTAATAGGTTTTAGCCATTTTTTCTGCTTCTTTTTAACTTCTGTTATGTTCATTGTATTCAATCTTTTCCTTATGTCTTTATTTCTCTATCGATCCAGTCTAGTATAGCTAAGGAGGTTTCTTAGAAACCTCATTTAAGCAATCCAATCTTTAGTTCTCTCTTTGTTTTAGGATCCTGGTTTCTGATCCATATAATAGTATTGGTTTGGCTGTCATGTTATGTATTCTTAATTTGGTTTCTTGTGTCATGTCCTTTCCAAAGTGTCTTAATTATTCCATTTATTCTATTACATTGCAAAATTTTGTGTTGGAGGACCTGGGAGTTTAGTCCAATGTCATTGCCTAAATATTTGAATGTTGATACTTGCCCTATTATTTTCCCTTCAATGACCATTTTCACTCTTAGTTCCTTTCCTTAGAATGCCATTGTTTTTGTTTTGTTTTTTGTTGAGATTTTCATGTCATAGGTCTTTGCTATTTTATTCAGTTCATGTGTTGCTATTTGGAGTTCATCTTTTGAATCAGCCAAAATTATTTGGTCATCTGCCAACAGAACTGTTTGTATAGTTTGTTTTTTGTTTAGTTGTATACCTTGATTTACTGACTTCTCCCATTCTTTCATGAGACTGTTGGTATAAATATTATGAAGGTTGGGTGAAAGGTTGGATGATCAAAACAATTATAAATTAATACTACTTCTGATGACAATGTGATACAAACTTGTTTTGAACATATCGGTCTACACCACCTATATGTCTGTTGTATTTCTAGATGGGGTGAAGCTAAGGAACGTTGACAAACTTCTCTCTTTGAGAGAAATGTTTTACGGAATGAATTGGATGAATTCCAGTAGCATTGGTTAATGAATTATGTTGTTGTTCCACTAAAAGACTGTCATATATCTTTTTAAATGTTTTAAAGTCAAAGTTTTCTCATTGCAGAAATATTCAAGGGACATTTTGCAGTGCGATTTTTGCACACTGTACAGGTTGGCCTCATTTTTCTTTTCTGTAGTTCTTCCAATTATGCACGTGCTCCAGAAAGTTATCAAAATATAAATGATAGGGAAATTTACTATCTAAGGCTAATACAACACAGTACCCTAACACAATACTTTCCGCTAAACAGAAATCTTTGTATGTATGATTAAGGGTTTTGGATTTCCTTTGGTAAAGGATACATGCAAATTCATTCGATGCGACTCCAACGCAAAATTTTATACCTGAATCTTATGGGTTTTCCTCTAATAAACTGTTTCAGCCCATGACAACTATAGTAACGCACCTTTGATTCATAGACTAAATGGTTTTCCTCATGTGGAGCATGCTCTAAAAATTTAATATTCAATGCATCATACAGGGGACTTGTCTTCTTTATTGAGATTGTCATTGATGCACACATGAAAATTTGCTATAATAATTTCAAAATAATCTCTAAAAATCGATGTCACTACGAGTTCATTTCCAGTGTCAAGTGCATTTCCTGATAAATCCTATTCACCTTGTACATGTATTTCCCCTCTTTCTCAAAGAGTCAAAATTTCATTCAGTGTAAATGAACTGGAAAAAAAATTTGCAAAGATGTTTTAAAATACGATTAAACATTAATACAAATAGAAATCAGACGATAATCCACGTTGAAAAAAAGGAGTATATTTTCCCAGTGACCTACATGTAGGACACAAAGTTCCCACTCATAATATCCAATGAATAAAAACTAAATTTGTTTACACTACAACACTAATATAATTGAAATGTTTTCTTTTTAATAAAATCAAATGGACAATGTGACAATGAAGTGATTTTAGGACACTGAAATTCACGCTTGTGCAACTGAAAACACCACTTCAGAAATGAGCAAGTTGAAACGTGTATCGGTCATTTGAAGCCTCCAGATGGAATCTGAGCTACTGCCATCTCTCGAAAACAAAGAACTAACTCAATAATTCAAACACCTAAATATAGGACATCAGGCATATCTGAGTTAGGTAAATTATACTAATTTTCATCAGGTTTATTTGTAGTTTTTTCTCTTAAAATATGTAGACCTTGCCATGTCTACATATTTTAAGAGAAAAAAAACTACAAATAAACCTGATGAAAATTAAGGTAAAAAGTAAATGTCAAATACATGAAAATAATTTTTGTTCTGAAATAATTTATTCTGTAGTTCACGTTGTCCCTCATACGCAAGTTGAAGTACAAGTAGTTCATTCTGTTGTGTCATTCACAATCAATTAAAACTCAAGCACATTAAATAAAAATTACTAGCTAGATTTAAATTTTGAAAATTAAAATTTGTATAAATAAATCACCGATTCATAAAAATGTTACTATTTAAAAATTCACTGAAACGGCAATCTTAATAACAATTACAAAGGTGAATGTCCATTTCCTGTCCTGTCCATTCCACAACATAATGGAAATTGGAAAAAAATATTAGGTTAATTAAATCCTTAACTCCTGTTTGTTACCATGGAATGACCCATTAGCAATTGAAAATTTACTTTTTATCGAAGTTCTGTGAATAGTTACAGCATTGCAATTATTATTACTACTGCAGAGCAGAACTATCAACATTATAATTTTATTTTATTTCATTGTTCTTAATGCTGCTCTCTTTAAGGGATTATTTCAATGAGCAGAGTTGGGCAAAATACTTAAAAAAAAATATATGTTACAAAACAGTATTTTAAAAAACTTTTGAAAACACAAAATACAACCAATAGTGATCCAGTTTCACAATTTATTTTTCAAAACGTGGTTGTGGCTTACAATTATATACAATTGGACACGTTTCTCTTCAACACAACTAGTTTTTCAACCATTGTATCACTAATATTTCTTCTTATAATTGTAATTGATAAGAGTCTCATTCCATTAACATCTAATTTTGTAACAAGATCATCGAATTTTGTTTCATTGTTTCCTTATTTTTGCGCTCTTGAAGAAATCAGATTTTAAGCTTGTTTGTTTGAACTTCTTCACATTAGTATCAGTGCTGTTCTGTGTCCTCCTAGGTGAAATTGATCTTCTGAACCACACATTTTTATAGTTCTCAAATTCACTCATTCCAAGATGAATTTTCTAAAATGTGAAAAGAAATTCCCTAGTAAATAGAATGATAAGTGAAATTCACAGTCTACTGTACACCATTGTGTGCATTTCAAAATGTATAATATTACTGCTTATGATTTTCTGCTTTAAGTGTGTCTTACAATTTGTGATTGCATTACAGGAATCAAGTATTATTGTCTGTTTGGCAGGCTTACAAATTTCATTGCCAATTTCGCACCTAACTCTTCAATAACAGTGAAATATGATCCAACTAGAATAACGCATTTGTGAGAATTTAACAATTTTTACACTCATATCGTAAGATAACACGCAAGCACAAGCTTTTAACTAGTGCGCACAACCACCTTCCTGACAGGTGGTGATGAACAATGTGACAATATAATGTCTGAAGTGGTCTCCAAAATCTGTTAATCAATATCTCAAAGTGCCTCCAGTAATACATTTTTTTTATTAACAAACATTTTGAGTTGTCACAAATGTTCTTTTAAATATTGCTGCAGTGAATGAAAATTTGCTTCAAAATATCAAAAATTTATGTTATTTACGTTTGTGTTTTCCAAGTATGGCTGCATATTGAAATTAAAATTTTCCAAGGGCAGATGAATAAAAAGTATTTTTGTATTTTGAAAATACAAAACACTATCAGAAAGATTTTGGAATACAAATACAAAATACATATTTAAATACGCATTTCTGACACAAAATACAAAAATATCGAAAATAGGTATTTTAAATAAGTATTTTCGATACTGCACTCTGTCGTGATTAATAAGATTATCATGAAAATGTCAATTATCTGATTAATACATGTAGTGTAGGTGCGTCCTATCTTGCTGTTTATTCATATAATTTACTCTATACTGCATTATAAGAGCTTGGATATCACAAACAAGGATTCCAATCATTCTAAAACTAAAGTCTAAGGACTGGAGACTAAATGTACTTGGTCAAAAGAGAGTATTGATAATATTTATTATAAATTGATATCTGTTGTATTAATGAACAACTTATTACTGTACATGACCTTTACATAAACTGAAATGTAATTACATTCATAAACATCTACATTCCACACAGACACATTCTGATCCTATTTAGAGTTTCTACTCATGTCAAACACTTAAGGAACAGGAAAAACATTCAGTATGGGAAAAAATATTTCAAAAGTTACAATTTAAAACACAAAGTATGTTAAGTCGATCAAATAAATCTTATGGAACCTTTCACATTGTTGCACATTCATTATTACAAGACTAATCTTAATTCTATATTAAGGTCATCAACAATAATTTGTTCTATTAACAATTTGCATCATTTATATCATTCTCATTGCTGTATTAAAGTTGTTGATGTCAATGGCAATGATTGGATATGAAAGAAACATTGCTCTCCAATGCTCAATAAAATGGCGCAGGTCCCATTTTCATGAAAATCACTGATTTTTTGAAAAATCGTGAAAGTTCAAATTTTTTCAGACTTGCTACAACTACAATATCCAAGATACAAATTTATTTTTTTAATGTAAAACTACTGTTCAAAGACAGATCTTGAAATAACATTCTTTATGAGTACCATTTTTCCTACTACAACTACAATTTGTATATACGATTCTGGTTTTTGAAGTACTCAAGGTACTGTTCAGAATTGTCAATGTGTTTTCCAAAAAGCTATTTCTTTCCCAACACTGTGATTTTTCCCGCTCTGTGGCTTTTGCTCGGGCCACGTAGTGATTTTTTTTTTTAATTTTTTATTTTTTTTTAATTTTTTAAATTTTTTAATTTTTTTTTTTATTTTTTATTATTATTATTATTTATTATTATTATTATTATTTATTATTATTTTTATTTTTTATTATTATTTTTTATTTTTATTTTATTTATTTTAATTTTTATTATTTTTATTTTTTTATTTTTTATTTAATATGGTTCGTCACATCAAAATGATGTATCAATATTGCCATTCCATTTCAGTTCTTTAAGAGAAGAAACAATTAGGGGAAAATAAAAGAAAATTGTGATTAGAGGTCTATGAGATTAGAAATATATTTAACTTCATGTGAATTTATCACACAGGAATTTCTAGTTAATGGTTATCAGTGCAATTATGCAATCATCAAATATTGAGTCACCACATGAAATTCTGTTAAGTCAGACTAAGTCAAATTAAGACTGAGTCAAAATTTTCATAGTTTATTTTTATTTAAGCGACATTTATTTGCTGGAATTTATTACTTAAACTAGGCGTAAACAGTAAAAAATTATGGGATATAATAAAACTCCCACCTTAATTATTCATTATAATGAATAGTGTAAGAAACAATTTAATTTCTTTAACACTAAATTAATTTGTTTTCTACTTCAAATTTTCTCTTATTATCATGAATAGGTTTTTAAATCACGGTCCTCTGGGGGCAACAAAGCAATTTTAGAGACTCTGAAGGCACCACGAGGCGAAATTTTGTGCTTTTGACAGTTGTTGCCATGTCCCATGAGAGAGTGAATTTTAGTTCCTCTGATATATGTTTTAACACACTATATTCTCTGAATCCAAGAGCAAGTTTATCAAAGATTAGGTAGGCCACTATGTTCCCAGAAATCACACTAGGGGCATGCATCCCACCTCTACAGGCATCTTCCATTCCTGTGTCATGGAAGCAGGTAGTTCTTTCTTATATCTTCAGGGTTGTCCACCCCTGGCTGTCATATTTGTATTACAGCCTTTCATCATTTATTTTATTTCTACCAAATAATTTTGTATGATGAGATGTTCTTCATAATTATTATTATTATTTTTTTTCTTTCCATAAAATACTTCCTTATACTATATAACTGATGGTGGATTAGTTGAACTTCATAGTGCTTTAATTATTCAGCTCCTGTAGCTTGTCCCAAATCACCAACATAGTACATACCTAATAGCACCACATTACAAAAATCTGATTGGTTTTAAATTTTTTATTGCTTATGGTGACATTCTACTTAAAAAATCTTTTTTGGTAGCATATCCTTAAACATAAGTAGTAATAATAGGTAAGAAAATCCAAGTCCCAATATTGCTTCAGTGGTTCACACTTTATGAAACAATGCAAGTGCCACAGGATACGATACGAGTGCCTTATAGACTGAATTATCAAAAATCAAACCAATTTGAATCTTTACAATTTTAAGTGATACGTAGTTGCTGAGCTTACAGACACATGATTTGGAGTCTTAGTATAAGCCTTCCAAAAATAAATTTCTCTAACTCTCTCTCTCTCTGAACAGAGAGAGTGACCTTCTGAAACAGCCACTCAATTAAGCGATCACCTGCATTTATGGAAACTTTTTCCTCAGCTCACATTAGATTTTCTAGAAGGTATGTGTAAATATTACCACCTAAGTGGACCCATGGTCAATAGCCGGACCCATGTCTGATCAACCCACATCACAACTTCCTGTAACACTATGAAAATTAACACACAAAGCAGAATAGAAATTACTGCTAATTCAGTATCTTCCTGATTGGGTTGATTACTATAATAAGATTACTTATAATAGGCATCTAATGACTTATCTCACGGGGGTACTAATTTCAGGTTCACATAAAAATAGATAATTTTCAGGAATTATTAAGGACAGATTTTGGTGGAATCCATAGTCACCAATGAAGAGAGATTTCTCAGAATACATTAATTACATTTCTTTCTACAGTAAAATTCAGATATTTAAAGAACTGAAGAACAGGGTTAAAAAAAGTAAAACAGTCATTCTATATTTTGTCAGTGTACTCAGTGTGTCTGAGGTCATTTTTGCCTTATTAGGTGGACTTACACAGATGGGAATTCGGTGGTGCACAAGAATGTTGTGAGACATTTCAGTAGCAAATCTCATTATCAAGTAAGTTTACAGTTTTGTTTTTTAAACAAAATGAACATCAGGGAAGTCTCCTAATGTTTTTCACAGAATAATACATCTACTGAACTTCTTACATAACATTATTTGAATCAAATACCTACCTCTTCAGGTTCGCCGTAAACAATATGCTGTACGGCTGACTCTGTATCATATTCCGTCATATCCTGTTCTGATGGAGTTATCACTATTTGTTTCTGGTCTTCCGTTACCTTTATAAAAGAAAAAAAGAAAAACAATAATAATTATAATAATTTCCCCTTTTCTTTGAAAATTGTGTAAATAAAAGATGGGGCAGGAACAGTATGAATAATGTAAATCTAACTGAAGAAGAGGAATAAACCAGGGCTTCCGCAGTCACAGATATCTAAGTAGTTTAGCAATATGTTAAAATTCAGTACACCATTCACTCCACATCACACCAAGTATTTTATTCTTTTGACAAATATCTTGACTTCAAACCAATCTTCTGTTATATCAAATTCCAATATGATTATATGAAATTCAAATTGCTCTTTTGAATTTGGATCAAGAGATTAATTTAGGCAGACCAGAGAACAGGGATGGAAAAAAACATGTTTAAAAAAAACAAAAAAAAACAAAAAACTTTTTTTTTAAAAAACGTTTTTTTTTGTTTTAAAACAGTTTTTTTTTGTTATAAATAAAAAAAACATAATAACCAAGCGAAAAAAATCGACAATTCGATTCGATACTGAGACAATTCGATATTTACCCGGTACGGTGATTTCAGAACACATCGAATCATTGGAGTTTTCTTTAAGAGCTGTGTTTTAGTAACAAAACAGTATTTTGTAGTGATATTCTTCATTTTACAAAGGTAAATATTAAACACAATCTGTATTCGGACAAAGGAATGTACGAGTGGTTAGGAAAATATTACATTGCTCGAAATCGTAACCTGTGCGAATTATTATTGTTTTAACATACTTATGATTATTATTGTTTTGATGTCTCTAGGTGTGAAAACAAAAACATTTTCAAATGTCTGGGCGAAAGAGAGACGACATTTGGGAGGATTATGAAGAAATTAAAGAAGGAACATCATACTCGCGTGCGCAAGTAATCATTGCAAAAAGAAAATGGCTGGATTGGTAGCACGCATGAAGAAACATTTGCAGAACGAATGTCCTATTGTTTCTGAAACACAACAAAGCTCGTCTAAAGGTATGCATTGATGTCGAACCGCATATTTAGTTACATTTAATTTAATTCTTATTTATTTTTTTTATAAGATTTAATTTGATAAAACTTAAATTTTTTCTTTCTTTTTTAATTCAGAATCAGGGACTAAGCGACCATCAATGTCTGATTCGAATCAACCCACCAAAAAAGTGAAGACATCAAACACCATGAATAATTTCATCCACGCCACCACAGATAAACAAAAAAAAGATTTGGACGAACAAGTTGCTCGTTTTATTTTCGGGACAAATTCTCCTTTTGAATTGGTAGAACACACACAATTCAAAAAATTTGTTTATATGTTGAGGCCTGGCTATGATCTACCAAACAGAAAGAAAGTTGGAGGTGAACTATTGGATAAGGTGTATGAGAAGGAGAAAACAAACATGGCGACTGCTCTAAAGAACCAGATTGTGTGTCTTTCACTTGATGGTTGGTCTAATGTAAGAAACGAGTCAATCATATCTTCTTGCGTGGTTGACAAGATGGGCAATGCGTACTTGGTAGATTCTGAGGACACATCAGGACATAGTCACACGGCAGAGTACATGACTTCATTTGTTGAAAGTACCATCACTAAAACATGTGACATGTACGAGTGCGACATCGGTAGTATAGTAACCGATAATGCACCTAATATGTTAGCGATGCATAAGAATTTATCGAGACCCAATGCGAACATTATCACTATTGGATGTGGAGCGCATAATTTGAACTTATTGGCCAAAGATTTCGACATGCCTACTGCAACGAAGCACGTTGAAAAAATTGTTAAATACTTTCGTAATAACCATTTTGCAAGAGCAAAATTTGATGAACACAAAGACGGTCACAATCTTGTACTTCCCTTAGAAATTCGATGGAACACGATGTGTGCGTGTTTAGAAATTTTCCTGGAAAATTGGCTCACATTGTTGAAAATATGTGAGGAATACCCAGACAAGATTGACAAGGATATAAAAAAATTAGTATGCGACATCTCCATCAAAAGAACCGCGCAAGACCTAGTTGCTATCTTGAAACCAATCTCGATTGCTTCGGCCAAAATTCAATCTAATACTTGCAATATTGCCGATGCTGTGAAAATCTGGAAAAATTTGAAAACTGAATTGTACGCAGTCCTGAATTCAGCTCAGAAAAAAATATTTGTCAAACGATATGAAAAAGCATTGTCAAGCAGTCATTTCCTCGCTTACATGCTTTCCCCGAAGTACATGTTAGACGATTCCATTGAGTTGACAGAGCAGGAAAAAGAAGCTACATTTGATTATGTAAAATCTAGTTTCGGCGATGCTGGGATTGACCTGACAACAAAACTATAGAAGCTTAAACTACGAGTTGCCCCTTTCACAGGCGCACTTATGGATGTGCAAATGATGACAAGTTTGACCGCTATAGAATGGTGGAAGAGTATTCAAGACGTAAAAAACATCTGTTCAGAAGAAGAAATGAGAATAATCATGCAACACCTTACAGCCAGCGCATCATCGGCGAGCGTGGAGCGAATATTTTCGATATTTGGATTGGTCCACTCAGATATCAGGAACAGATTGGGAACAGAGAAAGCAGCTAAATTAGTTATGATTTATAAACAACTAAACTCTTAAAATATAACTCCATGTCCAGCAAGTTTGTCACCATCGAGAATTTGGATTTTTTGTTTTTGTTTAAACAGATTTCTGTTATATATTATATATTAAGTTTATTTCAAAGTTAATATATGTTAATATATATTGTATAATGTTTATAAATAAATGATTTAAATATCCTTTGTTTTTATTATCTTTATAATCTATCAAATGTTAACAAAAACCGGAAATTTTGCCAGGAAAATTAAAAATTTTGGGAGATTTTACCTTGCGTTTGTTTTAAAACAAATGTTTTAAAACATGCCAACCCTGCCAGAGAATAATTGCCAAAAGAGAAAACTACACAGAAGTTATTGAAGTAAAATTCTCCATAGGGACACAAATGACTTTATTTAACAGACTTTCATCCTGGAATGCAGAGGACTCCCAACATGAAATTGAATAATTCTCAGGAAAGTGTCTACCTCTTGAAATTTAAATTTAAACTAATGTTAAAAATTTGAAAAATGGAAAATGAAAAATATATTCCTGTTAATGTATTTATCCAGCCACACCAATGTAATAAAAATCTGCAAATGCATTGAAAACAAAGCATGAAGAAAAAAAAGAAGGAAAAAGGAAGAAAAGAAGAAAAAATTATTTGCAAGAAAGATGAATAGTTTTCAATGTCAGTGCCAATGTTCAAAGTCAATGAGTCACTTGGATATAATGATGGGCTTCACGAAATCACAGGCTTTTCAATAGCAACTTGCTTTCTCAGCTGGAACTTCACATTCTTTATACCTATTGAATAGTATGAAAAAGCTTTACTCTAACCACTTCCATTTCTTTAAGCTTTGGTTTATTTTTTGCGTTTAGAGAAGTCCTGATGCAAACAATGATCTACCAGCTATGGTATTGTCATGGCAGGTGGCATATTACAGTAAAATTTGCATTTTTTTTTTATCTTGCCCAATCAATATGCTCTGAATTTTTATAAAGTTTATCCCTTTCATGTAAAACACAAGGAACAAAAATCACTATACAACCTTTAATGTCATCACCTGAGCAGCAGACCCCGACCTGGAGAGAAACAGGCCCATTCAAGGTAGCCCCAATCACCTGAATCTGTTTCCTCTGCACTTTCCCTACATTTCCAGGGAACTCCCATTTTCTCTGTATTACTTTTAGCAGGCCATTGCACGCAAGTATCGATTGGATATTAATGTATATTACACCCAACAATATATTTTCCTTTGACCTCTCTATATCATACTAGGGATGTGAAATCAATTAGTTATGTTCATTTACAGAAAACACAAGTCACTTTAAAAGGCATGTTAACAGTATATAATAATTTACTTATAAATACTTATGAAGTTAGCTTCTGAAGCCCTGACTTACTATTACCAGGGCTTGGATTCTGATGACATGTGACCTTCTCATAGATGCATTCTAGACATAGCTAACTTGTAAAAGAATGTTTATCATGATCCATAGGTGATAGAAATGTATAGTTCTTAGATAATTTTTTTGACCTTTTCAATTTTCAGGTCTGTTTTTTTAATTTTGAGTCACTCTTAGGCATTTTGTTTAATTTTCGTGTTTTTTGTTAGTAAATGTTTCATGAATTTACAATGACACCCAGAAAGCCATTACACCAACATTGTAATTGCTGGGACATTGGAAATAGAAAACTCAGAAAAATGTACTTGCTGACTATGGAAGTTTTGTAGGCTGTTAACCATTTGACTATATGTCGACTATGTGAAAAATCAAAGAACATGTGCCCAAGGGCATGAGATATGAAGGTGTTCTGTTCTTCGTGACTGACGTGGTTACATTGTTAAAACTGACACAGCAATTAAAGAATATCACCCAAGATGCTACATGTGACATCTGGTTCAAGCTTGTCAGAGAGTGGCGTAAGAAGTTAGAGTGAATTTTCCCAAAGTTGACAAACTTGTGTCTAACACAAAGATGATGTTTGTTAAGGCTCCATTACACAGAAAAACTTTTCAAATCACAAGCTCCTAGCATTCCGCTACCACCGCAGTCTATTATTAAGTGATGGGGCAAGTGGCCTGTGCATACTACTTCGACCATTTTCAAAAAGTGAAAAATGTAAACGACTCACTCAATGCACAAGATGCAAGGATAATACAAAGTGTTCACAACAGAAAAATAGAACTGAGGAACTGCTTCTCTGTCCAAATAGATAGCGATATGGAGGGAATGCTTGCCTACTAATGTAGCCAAATCTAGTAGTGGCTCCTTGTTGTCCACAATTACCTGTCGTCTGGAGAGAGATGTGCCTTTAGAAAACATGACAGATTTAGTAAGAACAACTGAAGACATGTTGCAAAAAGTGTGTGGTGATATTGGTAAGCCACTGTGAGAAAAAACTTCAGCATGTTCTTGACAAAAATTCTGGATATAAAGTATTGTGCTCCATTAGTAGAGTGATAGATTTTGTAATAAATGGCATCCAAGAGGAATTAAAATTCAATGATTTACCACACTTGAAGTATACTCCTGTTTCATCAGTTGATGAGGAAACAAGCTTTTTAACATTCAAGAACCTAGGGCCAGACAATCAGTGTTCATTCTCATTTAACAATCTGTGCATGATCACAGTTATTTATTGCAACACTCATTCTGAACGAGGTAAAAACAATTCCCCTTACACACAATACTTATTATTTGTATATTATTTTCTTTAAAAAAATCAGCTATATATCATTCTTCTGCCTCCAAAAGATATTTTTCCTCTATTCTAGATGATCGTAGCTAAGGCTTACATTTCCTTCTAAAATAAAGACTTTATATTTATTCTAAATTCAAAAATTCATTGAATAAACCATTTCATTTATTTATTTATTTATTTATTTATTTATTAACATACAGGCTAAATAGCCCAAATAATATACAAGAGTTAAGTATACAGTAAATATTACAATTGAGAGTCGCATATTTTGTATGATTATAATCTAATGAAATTTGTTTAATATCGATAATTTCGCATGTTTTTTGAATACATAAATTGATGACGATTCAAGCGCAGGACATGTCACATTGTTACATAATTGAGAAAGTCTGGGTATTGGTGAATAGTATCCATAAGATGTGTTAAAATGTTGGACATTCAGTATACGATCATATAAATTTCATATAAATTTTTGAGTATTTAAAAAAAATTATGTCATTTTCCCCTTATTTTTAAATCATTTTCAAAGAATTTCTACATTAAAAGAATCCAAGCCCTGATTATTACACTTGATCTGCTTCAGCACACTATCACATCAAAAGCACATAATATTAATTTTGTGACAATCTTGTTGACAGAAGATCAAAACAAACTAATGAATAACAGCAAGAAAAAATTGATATTTCTTTCTCTTACCTGATAACCAGCAGCTCGGATAGCATCAACAAGAGCACTCAAACTGTTCTGATTCATAATAGTATCATTATCATCATCAGCCTGCAATCATGAAGTCATTCAAGTGAAGTATATTTCTCAAAGTACATATCAATAAATTACATTCTCATTAGTATTTAGTGCAAAGATAAGATAAATAGCAAATTTTCTCCAATGTTGGGTTATGTATGATAAACAATAAAAAAAACATGTTGGGGTGGAAAATTTAATCCAATTAACTATTGGTTTTGGTTCGATTTCATTAGATTCAGAATTTAAACCTACGATCACAGCAAGATGTTGGAATAGATCTAATTTTGAGCGTGGTCAGTTTTCTCTATCAAATTCAGTTTTTTTGCAAAATAAAAATATGAAACACTCACACTCTTATAGAATTAATAGGCATGTAAGGAATACTTCTTTCTTATTAGTTTAACTAGTTCTATCACTCCTATTTTACACTTGTATTTATGAGCATAACATAAAGCATGTAATGTATTGTGCAAACAGATTTGAATACAAAAAAAATATTAAAAGCATCTGTAAGCACTGTTTTACACTTACTGTTATATGATTTTTAAAACAATGTTTACTTTTAAAGAACTTACATAAACAGCTAAGTGGACTGAAATGAATCATTTATAAGTCAGTAATATATTGTGGCATGGTAAGTTCATGATTTCAATTTTATGACGTCTTCACTTATTTGAAGGAATTCGTTTTGCATTCCTTTCTGCTTGTAAGCTGTAACTGAATTTTCCCTCTTCAGTAGTCCTTCAGTAGTATTCTGCCAGCATGTATTTGTTCAATTTCCCTTTATATATACGTCCCATTTCCTTTAGATTCTTTAGGAATATTTCTCATTTCTTATTTTTCACTCACCATTTCTAGGTTCCCAGGGAAATAGAGCAGCTGAGAACATCTGCATAGTTGAGTTCATATTGAAGATTAAATCTTACAAACAAACAAGAATTCTATTCGGCATGTTTTGTAGTCTGGATCCTATGTGTCAATGGCACGCGCGCACACACACATGCATACACCCACACACACACATCAACATCAGCACCATACCACACATTTACCACAGTAAAATGGCGAAAGGATAGGGGGCATGATGAAACAAG
Source organism: Gryllus longicercus (assembly GCA_038098605.1). NCBI lineage: Eukaryota > Metazoa > Arthropoda > Insecta > Orthoptera > Gryllidae > Gryllus > Gryllus longicercus. The sequence continues at coordinate 3,518,517 of JAZDUA010000120.1, read as the reverse complement.
ATGTGTCTCCCTCAAACATAATATTAAAGGCGTATGAAAGTAACAGCCAACCTGTCCCATCGCAAGGAGAAACAATTCATATTCCAAGATGGGAGAGCCATGATTGTATTATATTATTTCCTTTTCTTCTTTAGGCAGCGTGTCCCGAAATGGCGCGTTTTCTCCCTAACAAGAGCGTCCAAGGTAGAATCCCGCTGGGAATTCCCAGGGGGGATAGATGCTTATTCGGTGCAAGTATTTGAAGGTGGCGTAGATTATCAGGCCTTCGGCGACGAGCACTTAATAGACTGTACTAATGTAGATACCTAACTGCCATCAACTTTCATCGAGAGATTTTTTAATGTACAAGATTTCATAGACAGAGTTGGCTGAGCTTTTTTAGCAGGTTTCTTGTATTTGGTAGGTATGATCACTATCCCGCCTTGCAGGGGTGCGTTATCCACAGGGAGGTCCACTGGGGACACCTGGCAGGCGAAGTTCACGGCTTGGGAAGGATCTCGCATAGGTTAGCAGCTTGCTACTACCATCGAGGCTTTTGCTTTCAAGGCACTAGAGAAGGGCCGAGAAATGTCAACAAGGTTCCTCGCCTGGAACCGACGTTTGGCCTCAGGGGACACCACAGCAACTCTGCTCTTCTGGTCTTCTCTTTTCCTAATAAAAGTAGCATTGCTTGGAGTTGGATGGACGGTCACCATTTCAATTTACACAATGCGGGGTAGCACAGGGTACAGCATTGTGCATGGTTTTCCTCACTTTCTGCACACCGGGCTATCTGCCTTGCACCACTGTTGTGTATGACTGCACCTTTGGCACAGCACTAAGGGTTAGGCACATATTGCTGTATGTGGAGGTTATAAAAACTGCACGAGATCCTTTCAGGAATAGATGGAAGAACGGAAGTCAGAATCAGGGTAGAAATGGGGATTTCTTGCCCATGCTCATTCCTCTTGATTCAGTTAACATCAGTCACATGCTGGCTCCTAAAAAAAAGCCAACTAGTTCTTCCTCACTCTTAGCAGCAAAGTCCTCATGGTTGACCACTCCCTTGCAAATGTTACGAGTAGGGTGTGTGGTCACTTCTACCTACACGACAGCTATCTGCTTAATTTTCCTAATCTTTCCTATTTGTTCATCCGCCCATGCTTAGAAAAGAATGGTACCATTCCTTTGTCACACCAGCATGTAGTTTCCCATAATTTATTCCATAGCGCACTCTAAACAGACAGCACAAACCATTTTAAAAGATTTACCTTCCTTGGCACATGCCACGAGGAGGAAACGAGACTTCTTCAATCTATCTTCAGCTTGAGAGAAAAAAACGATGTAAATCAATATTTCGTTCCAGACATCTCTTCCTTGCGGAAGAGGGTGGGGGAGGAGGTTTAGTATCCACGGAGATGGATTGGTCCCCACCCACCATAGAGCCAAACAAGGGGTCACTCCATCAGTGTCAGAGTTGCTACGCTGATATAGTGGGGTGATGACAGCGCTGACATGCCGTGGATCACCCTGGAGTTCGGTAGACCTAGTTCGAGCCAATTGATCAGGAGTGGGTTAGCTCACGACTGCCCATCTAGAAGAATCAAAGGCCTAAGCAAGTGTGTTGCAGCCTACAAGGAATGTTCCCCAAAATACGTAGACAACATACCCCTAGGTGCAAAGCATGAAGTAGCACAAGGAGTACTTAGAAAACCAACAGGTCCTTCAACTGCCGGGACACACATTCGCTCCGACACGGGTGGCCATGCACAGTAAACATGAGTGAGCCTTCAGCACACAGTGGGACCAGTGAAAAAGAAGAGGAAGAAGAAAAGAGACAGAGGGGGAAAAGAAGAAGCGTGAATGATGGGGGAGCAGAAAGATGACTGGTGAAAGAAAGGAATACTTGAGTCCCCCCTGCAACCCCCGACAGGACGTGAACCGACCCACCTCTATATTTGTTGTTGATAGATATTAATCACATAGGCCAAAGGTCAAAGTCTACTTACACATTGCCTAATAGGCAATGAAAGTTGGTCTTAAAAGTATTTTGACCTATAAGTGCTGGATAATGCTGACAACACATCGAAAGTCTCATAACTCACATCATCATCTACAATATTTTCACTTTCCTGGTATCATGCCTAGCAAACTTTAAGTGGATTCAAGACTTTGGCCAACAAGTCTCAATTTTGGATTGCAAAATATACATGATTACAGTTCAGATTACCTGCCAGCTTTCACTGATTAATTTTCACCCTGGTACGGAATGATGGAAATTGACAATTGTGTTGTGGAAAGCAAATGAACTGATGTGCATTGTTGGGGGAAAAAATTCTCTTGAAGTCTAGCACACACTTGAGTTGGTACGGCATGGACAGACGGATGGCAGTTTTTGTGTGGGTCGCACACGCTAGGCCAGAGCAGACACACAGGAGGCAAGCAATGTACGCTTCAGACAGTTTTGCAATCAGTTTAGCTCCTTGCTCCATGTCTTGTACTGTGTGATATGGCTTCATAATGTTAAGTGAAGAAGCACTCGCTTTGTGTTCATTTTTAACAACGAAAGAAGCAAATGCCAAGGAGTCAGAGAAAGCTGATTCTAGGTTCATTAAATAAACAGAACAAGAATGACAAAAGGGGAATTTTATATATTATATCCTGACGGGGTGAAAGGTGAAAATAATTTTTTTTTTCTTTTTTTTTCTTTCCCATGTAGAAATGCTCTTTATGATATTACCCATTTGAAAAAGTTAACTAAAAAATATTCATGAGAATAATTTTCAAGGCAATCTACTATATGTAAATGACTTACCTCTATATCTTCTCCACTATTGACAATTTCAATTGTTTGTCCTGGCTGCTGCATAATCTCTGCGGCTTCTTCCTGAGTAAGTACTTCAAAGGTGCCATTTACTGAAGGTTTCACGAACTGGATTCCTCCCGTTGCAGCCAATTCCAGTAGACCTTTAGTAATGAAATAGTACAATGCATTATTCATTTTAAGTAACAAAAACCACACAACTACATTTGGCCCCGATGCTTCTACAATTCATCATAACCTAATCTTTTAGTTTTTTTACTTTAAATTTGCGAGTTACATTTTTGGGAATTTTTGAGATGATCACTCAATAAGGTCCCACAAGATCAATTACGTTTCAAAATCTACCAAGTAAAAAGTACATTATTGTATTTTCACTCATTCTTGAATAGGGAAAGACAATATAAAAACATTGATTCTAACTAACCATACTTAATCCCCGAATATAAGAAAATCTCATTATTTAAAAAAAATCGTATTTGAGAGAGGAGAAAGAAAAAAAAGGAGGGGAAAACAGAAGCCATTTTTAAAAGTGTCTAATAATCTCCAATCCTTTTTAAACACACATTTCATTAGTTAGTGAAAACTATTTCATCAATTGTTCAAGTTACCTTGTTCGGCAGTCATACTTTCTTCATTTATTTCCACAGTTTTTTCATGAATAATTTCCTGGTCAGTGGATGAAGCTTCAAGGAGATCAACAGAACTTTCTATTTCTTCTACTTCTTCGTCTTCATGCAAAATTACTCCACTTTGCTGAACATACTGAACTTTAGATGTAGTGGTCACAGCAACATCTGCAGTAGGACAAATACAATATCATCATAAACCATTTTCATTTTAAGTATTTTTTATTTTGTTTGGTATTGTAACTATCTTAAAAATGGTAGCTGTTGAACAGGACTTAAACAATTATATGTTCTTGTTTTTTTCTGTCAAATAAATTCTACCCTCTGAGTAAATATGCAGAAACTCGATAGCACATTTTTCAAAGGACTAAAAATGTTGATCATAACTTGGAAACTATGTTATTGAAAAAATGCTCAATTTGTTCTTTTCACAATTCCTCATTCAGAGGACGGAAGGAAATAGATACTACTTTATATATAAATGTCACACAAATTGGCAAGAGAAACTGAATGAAAATCAAATTCCATACATATAATACACAAACATGAAAAACAATGCACGTTAATAAAGAAACTAGCAGAGCTACAACAGCACACACTTTCTCATATTTGCAATATTTCAGAATTTTCGAAAATTCCGAGTTCAACAGAAACGACATCTGGACCATTTTTCAAGAATCCTTTGCTCTATTGCAGAGAAAAATTGGAGCCTTAAAAAAAATGACATTTTTTAAAATTGCCTTTACTTCAATTAAAAATTACACATAACCTACTATTTTTTTTTACATGAATGTATTTAAAGATCTAAATTTTTAGAACAAGATTTCTTTAAGAAAAAAAAAAAATCACTCATCATTGCACTTTTGCCATGTTAATTTTTTGCAATACTCAAAAATACAGAGTTCTCAGAAAATGGAACATGTGTTTTTTTTAAACATTCTTTGTTCTATTCAATGAAAAAATCTACTATATTTCACGCAAAATTACATGAAAACTACTTGTACTTTCAAAAACTTATACCTGAGATTATTTCAAAATCTGTCTTTGAAGAACACATTAAGGGAAAAATCTCCATCTTCCATATTGTTGCAGGAAGACATCAACAATATTTTAAACTTTTGCAATTTCAAAAAATTGCAAGAATTCAATGAAAAAGAGACCCACACAATTTTTTAGGAGTCCTTTACTCTATCCAAGGAAAAGTTCTATAAAAAAAATTATAGCTATTTTTGATGAAATTTTGAAAATGTTGAGGTTAATGTATAGAATCCCCCTTCCCCCCAAAAAAATCAAAATATCCGTTTCAAACTTGCAGAACCTCAATGTCAGCAGATAAATTTGGAGAAAATGGTCTTAAAAATTTAGCTGCTAGCATTTATCACAGACAAACATACATTTCGCTGACAACCAATTTTTCGGTATCAGAGACCCACAGAACATGGATTACGACTTCACAATCTGTGCAAATAGTAATGCATTACATTTCTTTCACATTCAATTACAGAGCACAAAACAATTTGGGACACACTGAACAGAAGAATAGTAATTGCCACTTACTGTTGGAATTCATTTCAGACTCTTCTGCTTCTTCCGAATCACAGTTTGCTTCTTGTTCATAATTTGGTTCTTGTTCAGGACCTGGAGGTTCCACTTCAATAGTCAACTGGCCATCTGCAGTAACCCGCTGAATAACGGTCGCAACTACTGGAACCTACAGAACCCAAATTATTTAATAATAAAACCCAAACAGATTTTCCAGAACTCATAATTCCTTGAAAATATCTCGTGCAGCACTCATTTCAACACAAATTACTGACTTGTATTTCATTAACCTAAACTTTTGATCATAGAATGCATATATTTACGTTCGCGAAAATTCGTACCAGCACACGCATATCTACATATTCGTACTACACATACTTCTGTCCAGGAAAAGTTATGCCCCCCGTATTGACATCCACATGTCAAGTCTGTCGTTTCACTCAGAAGACTGTGCCCCTTTCTTGACATGCAGAAGTATCGGTAGAGGCTCTCTACAGAAGTAGTCTAACATTGCTCCAAGAGATGGCTTATTTGTTTATTATATGTGAACGTGTAAGTGCGGGTGTAATAAGCACCAACCAACTGTAAGGTCCGTTCGCAGAACTTTATTCAGCATGTAAACAAATGCACGTGGTTGTCACTAGTTTTCATTCGCTGACTAACACCCTACGCGTTTTCATGGCATCGTGCGCTATACGAGTTAGATCCCTTTCAAAATTGAAACATTTATTTCTACACGAACGCAGTAGAAATAACATTCCCTCCTGACTTGAGAAATCAGATACCCCTCCTCCGTGCACATGTACTGTGGCTATCAATGTTGTTTCCTGTGACTCACAACACCACAGTTCCGAATAGGATTTTTGGCCAGTTGCAGTTCCGTTCTTGAATGGGAAGGTTCTGCAAGTGTTTGTTGTATTTGACTTGTGTCACCAAGTGACGTAAGTTAAACAAAGTTGGCCCTTGGACCGACATAATACAGGGGCCCCCAAATTAAAGACATGTCATGAGTGAAAATAATTACCATAAATTATTACAGACAAGTTATCAGTTTTGCTATTTCATAATATAATTCAAAATTATTTTTTTGTATTTCCTTCGGATTTACGAATTTACCAATAACAGCAGAAATAGTATTTTCAACATCATCGTTTTTCGTTATCAATTCATAAAAATCTTAAATTACTCAGTCTTGTGTCATTGCACTTCGTAAATAATTGTTATCAGATTTAATTTCGAAAACGTACTTTCGGCGATGGCGACTGTGACGGAAGTGTCAAAAAAATGTCAATACTGTGCACACATCGAGAAGACTTGATAATAAAGAGCAATGTTCAATTATTAATAAGTTTGCAAGATCTTAAATAAACATTCGTTTTGGAATTTGACTCTAAACGAATTCGCAAAGAAAATAACTGAGACATTTTCTGTGACAACTGCATGGTTTTTTGATTGGTTTTTGTGCTTCTTCGTAAATTTCATTGTCCAAAAGGGCAAATAAAACTTGTGGGTGAATAACTTTGAAAATTGTCACTGTATTTTTCAATACAACGAATAGTCGCTCCAACTGGTTAAGGACAGATCCTTAATTATATTAATTTTTCAAATCATCATAGTGCTTCTGAACAGTCTTCAATTCTTTGCAAGCTCCATCCAGTGAATTATGTGTCATTTGCGAATCCAACTGAGGGCTTGGGAAGCATTTCGAAACAGTGTTAGTTGGCGTTAGTATTTTGGAATGTAGTACATGGAAAACAAATTCAGAATTTTCCATTTCTTTTTTCAAGTTACAGGCCTCACTTGCTTCAGATGTTTTGTCAGAAAATATAATTCTTTTTAAAGCTTGCAAAATATTAAAATATCCAAATCTTTTAGCTATTAAGGAATCGTTCCGCAATGACTATCATAAAGGGTAAAGTCGTTTTAATGTAAGATGTGCTATTTATCTAAATCGATTAATATAGTGTACCGACTAATGCTATGACTAAAGAAAATAGAAATTCGTTCTGGCAAACGGTAAAATGTCTGGGAACGGGAATGGGACCATTCATGACATTAAGCACAATATTGACATTATGAGCACCAAACCGCACAAACAATGCATTGTCAATATTAATTAAATAATAATAAATAAATCAAAGAATAAGAAAACACTTTTCTCTCTGTTTGTGATGCACAGGTGGGAAAAAAAATCCTGGAGAGACTGCGAATTTATACCACCAGGAACGGACCGACGCTTCTTTTTAATTTATTTATTTATTTATTTATTAACATACAGGCTAAATAGCCCAAATAATATACAAGAATTAAGTATACAGTAAATATTACAATTGAGAGTCGCATATTTTGAATGATTTTAATCTAATGAAATTTGTTTAATATAGATAATTTCGCATGTTTTTTGAATACATAAATTGATGACGATTCAAGCGCAGGACATGTCACGTTGTTACATAATCGAGAAAGTCTGGGTATTGGTGAATAGTATCCATAAGATGTGTTAAAATGTTGGACATTCAGTATACGATTTTCTCTCAGTGTATAAAATGACGTATTGAATTCGAACATTGATTGTAATTCGTTACAGGTGATGTTGTTGTTAATGATGTTGTATAACATACAGGCATCTGTATAAATTCTGAATGATTCAAGTGTACTAAGTTTAGTTATTTTAGCTATTTCCCGATAGTCATGATCCAGCGATGGGTTTCGTATTTTTGCTTTGAAAGCTGCGTATTTAAAAAATTTGTGCTGGACTTTTTCAATTCGTTCAATATTTTTAGTAAAATGTGGAGTCCAAATCGTGGATGCATACATCAAAGTTGGTTTGATAAGAGTATTATACAATGATACCAAGGTCTCGATTTTAGAAAAATTAGAACTGTGTCTCTTAACAAATCCTAACATTTTTAGACTTTTATTTACAATGTAATCGATGTGTGGGTTGAAGTTTAGTTTCGAGTCTAAAATAACTCCTAAATCTTTAATATGATTAACATGTTCTATATCAACTGTTGCTATGTTATAATTAAATTTAATTGCATGTTTTTTTCTAGATACTTAAAATTTTACATTTATCGATGTTAAGATTCATAAAGTTGTTTTTACACCAGTCAGATAAGCTATCTAGATCTTTTTGCAAAAGAACACAATCCGTAACATCACTTATTATTCTATAAAATTTACAATCATCTGCGTAAAGTAAAAATTTGCTATCAGAAAAAGATACATTTATGTTGTTGATAAAGATCAGAAATAATATTGGCCCTAAATGTGAACCTTGTGGTACACCTGAGGTAACATTTATTTTTTTTGATATAAAGTTTTTATATTTTACATATTGTATTCTATTTGACAAGTATGATTCGAACCATTCAATTAGGGGTCCTGTGATTCCAATGTTTTTGAGTTTTTGAATTAGTAAAGGAATATGTACTTTATCGAACGCTTTGGAAAAATCTGTGAATATTACATCAATTTGTGAACCATTTTCGAGTGAATTATATAAATCTTGAGTAAGTATCATTAAATTTGTTGTGGTTGATTTACCGTTTAAAAAGCCATGCTGTTCACTAATTATAAATTGATTAATATAAGGTTTAATTTTAGATGTAAGAATAGACTCAAAAACTTTAGGAATCACATTCAATATGGATATCGGTCTATAATTATTAACTGATGATTTGTCGCCTGATTTGTGGATAGGTGTAATATAACTTTCTTTCCACACGCTAGGAAAAATGCCTTCATTCAGGGACTTACGGAATAATTTGTAAATTGGTATATAGAGGGCTTCAGAGCATTTTTTCAAAAATATCGATGGAATACCGTCTGGTCCGGAGCTTTTGGTCTCTTTCAAAGCACGCAATACTTTTAGAACATCATCTGGTGAAATATTTAAGTCATCAATGGAAAAATTAGGAGAATTCTCAGATTTTTCAGTATCTATATCAACAACACCAATAGAATGATTTCGACAGTAAGTTGACTGAAAATAATCTGCAAGTAGATAATATTCCCTTTTTTCCTGTTTCTTACCTATTTTTAAATATGTGTTTAAACATTCAACATGGACTCCTGAAAGGCACAGCTGTCTTTGAATTATTGTCAGTTTTTGCAGCACGAGGTCGCGTTAAGCAAAAATAAAGCGTACAATAACATCTTAAAGCAACTCTCATTTGATCAGGAAATTGTTTTGTAGGTAAAAATTACCTATTTAATAATGAAATTTACTTTTTTTTTCGTGGGTCGCCGGACATTGTCCTATCGGTTTCTGTGGAACTTACGCCGCTTAATAAAACATAATTTGCTATAAACTCCGATTTAAACACAGTGGCACATGAAGACCACGAGCTAATCTGAGAGGAAGACCACTGTCATCAACTCCGTTAAATTTTTATATTGGAGCTCTCTATTAGATGAGTGTCTCCCACTCCTCCTTGCTCGTAACCTTAAAGTGCCACTGTAATTAAATCGGAGTGTAGTTGCGCGAAGTAAATTTTATTTTATTTTTACGTTAAACACAATAAGTAAAGCAGTGGCTGGTACGTGAGGTTTGAAATATTCGCAAGGAAAATCCCTCAAATGGTGAGAGCAAAGTGGTTTTCCAAACAATTGACCCCTTTCAGAAATATTACCAATTACTTTCTCTGAAGAATCATGCACGTGCTGTTTAATTTTTATGAGCAAATATCGTTTTCTATAGAAAAATAAAATTAGACTTAAATTTAACTTAAAAACTTAACTCTCCACCCAACGCCAATACTCTAAAAAATCTGTATATTCACCTAGACACTGTCCTTCCTAATGATACTAATCACACAGAAATCAAGCACACTGTTACACATACTATCAAACAACATATTGAACACCACTCGCACCCAAAGCCCATCTCGTCAGAACAATTAACTGCTAAAAAACTAAAAGACAAAATCTCCCAAGACAATATTGTTATAACGAAAGCGAACAAAGGCAATTCTATAGTGATTCTGGACAAGGAAGAATACAACAACAAAGTACTCGATTTTATCAATGGCAACAACGGCATCTCACTCCTAAAAAACGACCCCACTAACAAACACCACACTTCCTTAAAACAAGAACTCGCTGAATCTAAAGCTCTATTCACTCATCCACAGAGATTTCTTCCACGCAATCCACTCCCTCCACGATTATATGGTTTACCTAAAATACACAAATCTACTATCCCCATTAGACCTGTAGTATCATACACTAACACACTAACACACAGAATTGCTTACAAACTCAACAAAGACTTCAAACAATACGTCAGTTACACACCTCAACACACAATACTCAACAGCCCTGACCTCATTAACAAGATAAAGGACTTTCCAGTGCCCTCTAACGCCAAACTTGTTTCTTTCAATGTGGTAAATCTTTTTCCCAGTGTGCCTACATCTGACTGCAAGAATATTCTTAAAGACAAAATTGACAGATCCCAATGTGCCGTTCCCATCAAAACTGAACTGTACAATCTAATTTCCTGTTGCATAGATGCCAACTACTTCAAATATAATGACAAATTCTACACCCAAGATTCTGGACTACCCATGGGTTCACCCCTCTCACCTTTATTAGCTGATATATTTATGGACAACTGGGAAAACATATTGTTTACTTCTGGTCATCCACTTCTAAAAAATCTCCTGTACTGGCACAGATACGTAGACGACGTGTTAGCACTATGGACAGGCACCACCAGACAACTTTACATTTTTACACAGTACATCAACTCCCTACACCCCAACATAAAATTCACCACGGAGATAGAAAATGAACAAAAATCTTTAAACTTCCTTGATCTCACCATCACACTAGCACAGGACCATCATGAATTTAACATATTCAGAAAACCCACACACACGGACACAATCATACACAACTCTTCACAACACCCCCCCACACACAAACACGCAGCCTTCCATGCGATGGTGCATCGATTAATTTCCATACCTATGTCCCCAGAAAACACAAAAAAAGAAATAAACACCATAAAACATATAGCCAGAATAAATGGATACGACTGCAACATGATTGACAAATTCATAGCCAAAAAAGCAAATACACTCAATATCCGCAAACACACTACCCTCACACCAATTGACAGAAGCACTACAGCCACGTACCACACAATCCCTTATGTAGGACCCCTTTCTCTCAAAATAGCCTCCACACTCAATAAATTCGGTCTGAAAACTTCTTTCAACAATACTCATACATTATATAAAACACTATCGAACACTAAAGACCCAATCCCACCTACATCCTTATGCGGAGTCTATGCTCTCACGTGCAACAATTGCAATGCCATATACATAGGACAAACAGGCCGTAAATTCACACAGAGAATCAAAGAACACGAACAAGCATGGAAAAATAACACTACCACAGTCTCACACTTTGCGGATCACCTAAATTTAAACAAACACACATTTGATAAATACATAAATTTCCGAATTCTAGAAATTGAAAACAGATACTGGAACAGAATAAAATTAGAAACCATACACATACACAACGCCCTCAAAAAACAGAACATGACATGTCTCAATCAGCAAATACCTGAACTCTCGTCACCTCTGCTAAAATTAGCACAAAGTGTACACCCCTAACCCACCCCCAGCCCTCCCCACTCCACTCACCTTCGCTCGCCCGACCGTCTCTCAGCCTCCACCAGCAACCCCGCGGTTTACGACCCTACACCCGCACCCTACCCCTCTTCCCGCCCCCTCCCAGTGCCGACCGGCGGTGTTCTTAAGCGAGACACACGCCCAAAAAATTCGCAGAACTTTGTTTTCGGCCCAGAAGCTGCTAGGTATGTACGACCCAGTTTGCTTACGTATCTTACATACAATAACCTCTTACCTACAACCTGTTAATATTTGTATTTAATAATATTTGTATTTAATAATATTTGTATAATATTTGTATAATATTTGTATTACATTTTAGCTCTGATGATGATCGCAACGCGATCGAAATGATCATAAGTTGATTAAAAAGTTTTGATACCGGACAATATCTTTAGTCATTTAACTTAAAAAGATGCACTTTCATGGATTTAACGAAGAATACTATGGAGTTTCCCCGAATGACCTCTCCAATGAAATAAAATTCATCAACTTTGAAACGAAAACTATTCTCGAATTATGGACCAACGACATCAGCCAATGGAATTGTAAAGGACAGCATGTCTTTTAAATTCAAATCAACCAATAGTCGACCAATAAGCTCCTCGAAACCATTCTCTCTTCGCTTTTCTCGTGGTTTTCTGTCTCTGTCTGTAGTTTATTTGTCTCTTTTTTATACATAAAAGTGAGAAAGAATGAAGTCTATTGTTTCTTTTTTATTCCTAATAATTCAGAGAATAATATTTCTATCCCGACTCTGAATGAAAATTTCCCGCAAAAGACAACAAACAAACATACCCCCTTCCATTTATATTCCCCATTCTTTCCCCACAACGAAAAAATATCCCCACTTTGGGAAAAAACTCCCCAATCTGGCAAACCTGGTGAGCTGCGCGAAGGACGCAGCCACTCGAACTACACGGCAGAGGGATACATACAAAGACTGTTTACATACGGAGTTAAGTTGATGGAACGAACGTTACGAGGACCAATCAATTCCAAAGACTGGGAGGAAATTTACAACAAAGAATGTGCCGCATGGTCGTTCCATCCAAAATTTAAAGTTTATGACGGGTTTTCAGATAATTTTTGTTTTCTAATATGTTATTACCTTTATAATGAAAAGTTAAAACTGTCAAATATGAGGGTCATAGCATCAATGGTTTTCCTACAACAATCAATAAAGTATTGGCAAAATTTAGACGTAGGGTAAAATGAAAAAAAATATTCTGGAAATCACAGACTGTATAGCAGAAAAATGAAAGATATCATATTTTATCAAATTGTCATATTTTAAATGGGCAAAGTATTAAGAATTTTCACTTTAAATAAATATGAAAACCAAATTATATATTTATAATTCCCAAAACTATATTTTCGCACAATTTTTGGGCAAGGGTAAGATTATTACTTAATTATGCTGTCTTCCAAATTTCATGTTGGAACGTTGAGCCATTTCCGAGATATTCAAATGTTAACTTTCTGCACACATTGTTGAGAAAACACAACACCGGGATTAAACGGGTTAAAGTTGAAAGTCGCGTGCGATGCTGGGGATAGGGGGCGCTTGCTCAATTCGTTGTGAACTGTATCGCGATTTTGGGGAATCGGAGAGAATCTGTTTGTTAAACGTGTAGTCGAGTTCTCATCAGTGAGTGAAGTTCTGTGTTGTTGGTGTGGTTGTGAAAATCGATCACAGTGATAAAATTGATTCACAATGTCTAACCTGTGAATAAGTTTATTAGTTTGTGTGGCAATCCGTTGGCTCTACAGAAGTATAGCTAGCGCGCAGAAAGAAGAAATGTGACTAAATATGTAATAAATTGCCTATCTTAGTAGTGGATGACTTGATGTCATCAGTGCAGATTTAACACATCGAAAATGACGTATATAGTTCATACACCTGAGTCTGGGACAGAAACTGAAGACTAAGTGCCATCAAGAATTGAAAAACAGGTCACAATAAGTAATATAAGTATTTTTTTAATTCCTCTCGGTCATTCACCTGTAAGAACTCTATGAACTTGTTGCATCCGAAGTCTCATTTCAAAACTTAAGCTGAATGTCATTTGTTACCTGATAAGGGAAATGTCTTTGTCTCAGCATAGGTGGAACAATTAAACGACTTGCTATGTACGGTAGTATCCAGGGAACGTAGACCACGAATCTTAAATAACTTTTCGAATGGACTCCGATAAAAATGTTAAACAACAAGAAGTTTATACTACTAAAAATTGTACCAGGAACACGCAGTGTCCACGGTGTGATTCAAATGTGTGAAAATAGAATTTCTGTCAAAACGTACTCTGGTTCTTCTGAAGATCATAGAGAAGTTCTGCATCGAGATCCGTGAATCCGCCGTGGAGATTCGCCGTGACGGGCAGCGCAGTGACTCGCAAAATGTGTTACCCTGCCTTCAGAGTTTATTCGCTCCGGTAAGTCGTTTCTATTTCGGATCTTTTATTGGGGGCAAATTTGGATGCTATTATAAACACGAAAATATTCGTTTATGTAAATGCTTTAAGTTATTTGTACTGCAATTATATGTAGTTATCAATTTTGTTAATTACTTGATTATTATTGAATGTTATTAATTAGATAGTTGAACACAAATGTGACTATCCTCAGTGTTATTTGAACAGTTCGAACTGTAAATTCAATGCATTTTTCTCAGTGAATCATACATCGAAATATAGAAAATATTTATTATGATCACAAATGTTTATACATAACTGAAGGATACATATTTTAAAATCTATATTAATTAACTATTTTAATTAAAATGCAATCTGTTTTTGGCAATGTCAAAAGTATTTATAGTTTTATTTATAGAGGAGAAAGTGATAATAATAGCCCTCGCTTTTATTGCGACTTGAAAAATTAATTAAATGCTTTATTTTCAACATTTGTGAAAACTTTATAAAATATATAAACTTTATTAACTGTTCAGAAGGTGGGTAAAATATCAATAATTCAAAAGAAGTAATGTTTGAAAAACTAGTGGGGGCTACAGAGTGGCACAGACTTTCTCGTATTAGTTTTCTATCTTCTTTGGTCTGGGCTTGCTATTCGGACTTGCCACATACTCATGCCAGCTGCCATCTATTGCTGCCCACAGTATTTTCTTTTTTTTTTAATAAACTTTTGTTTCCTAATAGTAGAACTGAAATATTACTTGAAAGTATTAAAGAACAGAAAAACCTCGTCCTAAATATCAATTTTCATTGAAAAATTTGGAGCAGTTTTTAACAAAATGGCATTTGAAGTGTAATTGTAAATGCGAAATTTGAAGCCCTTTATCACAGGAATTTTTTGAGTTTTCCAAAAACTACATTGGAAGTCGTTTAAAGCACCTTAACTCAGAAATGCAACAGTGTTTACAAATTGCTGGAAAAGTGTTTGTTAATGGAGTGAGAGAAAAAGCAAAAGAATATCCCCAAATCAGCATAATGTCATATTAAATAGTGCATTTAGTACTATCCATACAAAAATTTTGGAGCTTTTAAAAAACTCAAAAGGTTTCTGTGAGAAAGAACTTTAAATTTCGCATTTCAGTAACCCTAAACACCAATTTCTTACAAACTGCTCCAAATTTTTCAACAATTTCCTTATTTGACGAGGTTTTACTCATCTTTAATATTCTTATTTGGGTTCTACCGCAAGGAAACCGAAAAATCGAGGACATTTCAAAAAAATGTACTTTGGGCGGCGATAGAAAAATGTACTTTGGCAGCTGGCAAGAGGATGGGGCAAGAATGCAAGTTTGCCCGGACTAATGAAATTAGAAAACTAACTAGTACGACATAGTCTGTGCCATTACGTAGCTCCACTAGTTTTCACCTATACATACTATAGAGAATTATGTAATGCTGCGGAAAATCTATTTCAAGATTTCAATGGTAACACGGTAAAGGCCCATTCACAACGCAAACATAAGCATAGCGCATAGACAAACATTAACATAAGTGATAGACTGAAGTATTCACAATTTCTAACATAAACGTAAGTAAAATAAGAGTTTCTACTGGCTGTCAGCCATTCTGGTTTACTATTAGATGGATGTGAGAATCGATTTCAAGGCATCGACTGTGTCCATGGCCCATATGCCGTAAGTTCTATTGACTTCGCTCCAATTACGATTCTCGATTTTCCGTTCTGTGATTGGTTCATTTCTTACGTCTTACATTAGCACATTCATTTTTGGAGGTACTTTACATGAAGCTCTCAAGACATTTTCAAAATTTTCTCGAAAATGGTTCCAAATTTCTTGTAAAATGAGTACAAAATACATTTATAATGATGGCGTAGGTCCGAAATTTCACAGATGCCTGAATTTTTGAAAATTCAAGAGATAGGACTTTTTTTTGAGTCTTCCTACAACTACAAAATTGAAGAGATTTTTCTTTTAAGTAATTTTTTCTCCATAATTAGTTTTTTCGTTTAGGTCCGGCACATTTTTTGAAAATATTATTAGTTTTCGCGCAACATTGCGTCTAATATGTGCAATATTGAAAAAAAAAACAACAGTTTTTCTCGAAAACGACTCAAGATGATTTTTGGAGGATGGAGAATGCTAAATGTACTCTATAAGATGACAAACGCTATTTTGCTCTATTCTTTTGTTTTTATCAGAAATTACATGAATGTAGTATTTTGATTTGTCTCTCACGCCGTTAATATTTTACATTGGAGGCGATATGTTCATATTATTGTATTTATGAGCACAAGCGCTTTAAAATGCCGTTTCTCGAAAAATCGAGAGTTCTGTGAAAATTAGCTCAAATTTCCGCATTTTCAGAAACACTCAAATCCCATTTTCTCTCTCACGCCGTTAATACGCAAATTTCTGGCGAATGCATGAGTGGCAGTGCTTGATACGGCTTCCATTTTCGAAATTTCAATAGACTTCTGTGAAAAAGAGCTTCTAAATTCGCATTTATAGTAGCGCTTAAATGCTATTTTCGTAAAAATGGCACCACATTTTTAACGAAAACTTCTATATAGGTCAAGGTTTTACTCTTCAATAATATTCTTAAAGTAATTTTTCGGTTCTGCCATTAGGAAACCGAAAAATTGAGCAAATGTGAAAAAACGTTTGGGCGGCGATAGATGGCAGCTGGCAGGATGGGGCACGACCGAAAACTAGCCCCCAACCCAATTTTGAGTGTTCAGCAATCTTGAGGTGCCGTAAGGAATTCAATCTGCTTTATTATGTGATAACTACGCTACGTTGCCATTTTTTTCATATCGCACGCTACGTTGCATTGTCTGATAATACTATAAATGTATTTGCATTCGTACATTAGATTTTTTTTCGGATAATCCGAACATTTCCGAACCTGAATAAACTACACCCCCAAATAGTTCGTATTACAGGAGTTCTACTGTATAACATTTTTTTAATTGATTTCATAATTTATACTATAAAATATCTAAAAATATAAAATTAATTTTGTGTGCAATTACACATCATTTTCCCCTTTTAGATAAATACTAAAAGAGTTTTTATAGATATCAAGTAGAGACCTACTTTTTTATTAGGAAACACCAACAGCAAACGGATTAGAAAGAAAAGTAATTTTCCAACCACAGTAATAAACTAAAATGAAATGTGACCTTCTATGAAGGTCAGTGTAGAAGTAAGTTTGCACGGTTCCTTTTGACGAAAAATTCCAGAGTTGTGGCTGGATTGAATATCCGGTATTAATATGAATATCTGTTTCCGGGCACGTCAATTCCTATGGTCATTAGTCCCGATAGCATTGTAAAAGTTTTATCCAAAGAGGTGACGTAGTTTCTCCTCTGCTGGATGGTGTGGCACAAACCAGGTCAAATTAATTAAATTGGTGATTGACAGTTGTATGTGACGCGAGGAAGCCACTCCCGTTTCCATCGAAGCTGCCTATCAGAGTGAAAACTTGTGGTCAGGGGGGGCCTGTACTTAAGGCTTTGAGACGATCCCGAACGCTCGAGATTGACGAACGAAAACGGGGAGTTTTGGCACCCTCGAACTTTAAAGCAATCGACAGCACCATCGATCTTCTGCGCATCTGAAACTCCAACTGCGCATGCGCAGAAAATCCTTTATAGTTTAAAGTTTGAGGATGTAAAAACTCCCTAATGGTATTAGGTAGTTTATGCACTTTCGAACGGTAAAGCAATCGAAAGCACTATCGATCTTCTGCGCATGCGCAGTTCGCGTTTTGCATCACTTTTTTCTCTGCCCATGCGCAGAAGATCGAGATTGCAGTCGATCGCTGTCCGCTATGGCGTGCAATAAAACTTCCTGTTAGGGAGTTTGTGCACGCCATAGCGGACAGCACTATCGATCTTTTGCGCATGCGCAGATGCACTAAAGTGAACCGAAATTTGAACATTAACACAAATAGTGTCTATGTGCCTAGTACGTGTAGTTATATTGATTTTTTTAAATGAAATATTAACAGATGAAATGAACATGATTGTCACATGAAGTTAACAATAAAACACAAATATCCATTGACGCGTGTTACCAACATGCGAAACGTCGTGATTGAAAAAAAAAAAAAGACATTGACTGTCGAAGACAAAAAGGATATTTTTCATTGGCGAAATATTAGTTTGTATATTTAAAGGTACCTATTACCTATTCATACACGTTGGACAATTACTAAAATATTTTCATTACCCCGTTGCCTAATTGCAAGAAGCTGCAGAATGGTTTGCAAGAATTGCAGAATGGTTCCTTATTCAGAAAGGAGTGAGACGAGGTTGTATATTGTCACCAGCATTGTTCAACATACATAGCGAGCACATAATGAGAAAAATCTGAACTTGACATGAAATTCAATCCATGCAATACATATTTTAAAAATAACTGCACGAGTTGCTGTAAAAACAGACCACTTTTGTAGAGCCAGTGTATTACACTGGAACGATTAAAACTAAACAACACTTCGAATGTGTATTGTTACGGGTTATGTAAATAAAAAATCGGACTATTTTATTTTGTTAATAATGATTTTTTGAAACTCTTTATTACTTTGTATTTGAAACAATTATATTGTAAGTGGGGTCCTTGTATTAAGTTATAAATTTATTATCTTTCTTCAGGTTTTCCAAACTTTACAGCTCCGCTTGGAACGAGGTTACGTAAATCCGCCAGTTCCTTTTATTTCCTTCCTACATCCTTATGGGAAAATGACTGTAAACCTTCCCGTCACCAACATTTGATTTTCTTTTTTCTTTAAATATATTAATATGCTCTCGTGGCGGTCGCTAGCCTTTCACCACTGAGGTCCCGGGTTCGATTCCTGTAGAATTCCCGGAGAACCTTATGTGAAATTTGTCAACACAAAACGAGTTTGCATGCTTCACAGGGGCTAGTCCAAGTCACTCGTGAAGTCGAATCGCGAACGTTCGAGATACATCGCGAAGATTGGTTAAGAATACGGGTTTCTCGATACCTTCCTGACGTAGCCATTCGAGACATCACGAATGTGAGATATGTCGAGCGGTCTTAAGAATGGGTTCCCGTCGCTGAGTTGCCACTGACGAACTGGCAAACATTAGCATCGTACACCGAATCCCCCTCGCCTGCGTTTCTGCCTTCGCTGCACGTACACCATGTTCTGTGTTGTGAAAAGGTGTAGAGGATAGGCGTTTCTCGTTCGATTCTTGTGTTTTGTGGTAGAGCTTTTTGTAATCGTCGGTATTTACTTAATTTTCTGTTAGTTTATTTTTAATTATTTGTTCGTTTTTATTAGTTTTAAGAGTTATTACAATTGACTCGAAATATTGGAGTCACAACGGACGAGAGGCCGCTCCCAGAAAAAATCTGGAACTACTCAGGAAATTATCGGGAAAAGGGTGTATGTAGTATTACACAAACAAGTTACTATGAAAGTGTTCGGGAGTATTTTGTTAAGAGAAAGAGACAACTGAGGTCCATTGATACTCGTTTTGAAAGTTCTTGCCCGATTAGCTGCTGTACAGAAACAGCAAGAATACGGTCGTCAAAATTGGCAAGAGATTATAGATTCTTGGGAGAAGAAAATCGCGATAGAAAACGACGGTGAAGAAAGCGTTATTAATATAGAGAATTAAAGTAGCTCGGGTGGTAGTCCTACAGACATAGCATGTGGCAGTCAAAGTGTCAGTGACTAAGACATGAGAGCTGTATTTTCTATCGCTATATAATGGTTACTTTTGTAAGTACTATTTATTTTATGTGTTTTAGTCTTGGGAACACGTGCTCAGTCATGTTCATCCTATGCTAAAGTAAAGGATGGCCGTGGATCAGTGGTACGCAACCTGCCAACGTCGCTCTCCTCCACGCGCAACTATCAATCACCTACTTCATGAACGTATTCATACTGTTGTATGATAGACAAAGGGCACCCCTTTGCGAACGCGCCAGAAACTACCGCGACGGCCTTACTGGAGGCCGCTCGACAGACAGACGCTGGACACGCGGCGACGAACGTGCTACGCTCGTCTTCTGCTATTACTGTGTATTGCAAAGTTAACTAATAAACGCCATTCCAATTGAGTATTGTTTGTCGCTATTCATACAACACATAGCTATTACCACTGTTAATCGGTCTCTACACGTTGGCTTGCGTAGGGTTTACCCAATTGAGGCACCGCCACAGCAGTGACAATGCTCTATGATTCAGACGTGTGGTAATTTAGTGCATACAAGTGTAAATGTGAGGAGAAAGGAAGAGATAATACGACAAAGATGAAAGAAAGATCATGCATGATCTGCAGTGTTTAGGTTGGCCTACTTTTTTTTGATACGTAAGTATCAAAAGTTCGATTACAGCAACGTAAATATTTTTGCAGGTTCGGAATAAAGAATGGCGTCGGCCAGGTACCAGAACGATAGTTTTGATTTAATTCGTGATAACCCGCAAGGTAGTTTAAATACGTTTTTGCTACATTCGCTGAGACATAATGCATTTTACATCGGCGAAGAGGTAAATCGAAGTAAAACTGAAACGATTCTGTGCAAGCGAAAACTTGTACGGGCGCGAGATCATGGAGACCTACTAAACAAAAAGAAAATCTGGCAAAATGGATCGAAATTCGTTGAGAGAATCGGAAAGCTTTTCGGTCAACGAGGATAATGCAAAAGTAAGAACACATTGGAAGAAATGGATTCGGTCATTCTATTTGTTCGTGGCACTAAAAACATACATAAAAAACGTGCAGAAGCAAGCGTTTTAGTAACATTTGGTAGGAACCGAAGTACAGGATGTTTTGCGCGGAGGAGGAAATGTATTTCGATTTAACAATAACCGCACTGGAAAATCATTTTGTACCGCAAGTAGAAACACCGTACGAGAGCCATGGTTTTCGTTGTTCATCTCAGCAGGTGAAATGAATCGTTGTCAATTACGTACTAATTCGATTACAACAACAAACATTAAATTGTGATTTTGGTGACAGAAACACCGAAATGCTTCGAGATCAAATAGTTGAGAAGTATTGTTCAAACGAATTACGCCAATTGTTGAAAGAAGGAACAGCATTGACACTTGTACGGACAAATGAAATTTCACACGTATGGGAAATAAACACACAAGCACAAGTTGGGACATTAAATGAGGTTAAAACAGAAGACATTAATCGTGTAAATTTCAAGCAAAAAGGAACAAAGTAAACACAAGGGGTGTATGAAGACTTGAATAGTAAATATTATCGTTGTAACCGTACAGGACATTTTGCGAAAGACAATAAATACCCTATTCGATGAAGTATTTGTCAGAAGTGTGAGGGGTAAAGCGTACTTTTATTATTGTAAGACTGATAAAACACGGGTCTGTAAAGGGAAAAGGAAGCAAAGACACGCGACAAATCGAAGAGGACACCGGGAATAGCGACAAAAAGTCAATAAGCAGCAAGTTTGTTTCAGAATGCGTGAACAAATTCAGGCTTTGGGGTTAACTGACAAAAAGAAAATTGGTTTTATCCTCGGCGGAGTAAAATGTAATACGATCGTCGACTCTGGTGCAAAATTATTAGCAAAGAATGTTGAGGACAGCTTAAAAGGAATTGGATTTTAACTCTTACCGCTCGAAGATAATTTTGTACTCTTATGGAAGCAAAGTACCAATAATGATTTTGGGTGCTTTTACAACCACAATTCAACTAATGGAGGACCTGAGCTAGAAGCTGATGTGTTTTTCATGGATGGAATAGGTGAAGCGCTTCTGGGAAGGAGGACAGCGACAGGAAATGCTCTCAATCTAAAAGTAGTAGTGAAAACTCAAGAAAGGAACTTTATCGAGGAATTCAGCAATATTTTTGATAGAGAATTGGTAAACTGAAGGATTTCCAGTTGAAGATTCCAATTGACAACTCTGCAAGTCCAATCGCTCAGCCAGTTCGAAGACAACGGTACAATTTAGATCAGCGAAATTTGATTTCACGATTGAATTGTTGAGAAAGTTGAGGGCCTCACGTCTTGGCCGCCTCCGATACATTTTGTACCAAAGAACAAAGAGTGAAGGTCATTAGTAGATATGAGAGCTAACCAGGCAGTTCTTAGATAACGATATCCAATTCCCACAACGTTTACAAAATCTGAATGGATCGACAATATTTTCAAAACTAAATTTGAAGTGGGGTTATCAAATCACACTGGTTGAAGACTCGCATGGTAGTACGCCATTTATCACGGAAATGGGACTTTTGTGTTATAAAAAGTTGATGATTCGATATAGTTGTGTGCCGGAAATAAATCATCGTATTATGACTCAAGTTTTACAAGGATGTGACGTCACGGTTTTCATGGATGAAATCAGGGTTCATCCAAGATTATACAAGAACAAGACTGAAGCAGGTTCTGAAAACATTTAGAGAAAGGGAGCTTACTCTGAATAGAACAAAATGCAAAATTTGAGTCTGAGATGGTATATATGGAACACCACATCTCAGAAAAAGGCATCAAGCTTCGGAAACTAGTCAAGAAACGATACAATTTCGTCGACCGAAGAACGTGGAAGAAGTAAGTTACGGGGCTTATCAATTTTTCGGGACGTTTCATTCCCGATTTGTCTTCTAGGAGTGAACCTTTACATGAATTGACGAGAACGAATGGTGTATTGAGATGGAAAAGCCAAGAGGATGCATTTCAGGGCTTGAAGGTGTGATACGACCAGAAGTTTTAGGACTTTATGACAAGAATACAGAAACCAAAGTGAACGCAGACGCAAGTCCTGTAGTTTTGTCCAAATACTAAAAAGGAGAGTCTCGTGGAATTCGATACGCGAGTCGGACATAATCTGATGTTGAAAGGTGACATTCCTAAACCGAAAAGGAAGCCTAGGCTTTGGTTTCGGCATGTGAGAAGTTTCATTCATATCTTTACGGAAAGGATTTTGAACTTTTAATAGACCACAAACCACTTGAACCAAATTTTTCGTCCAAAATCAACCCCAAATCAACGCGCTCCTCTAAAGTGTGTGAAGCCTATTTTCGTCCTGACGACACCCCAAGAGCTGTTGAGTGCTGCGACGAAAACGGGAACAGACTGCAGACTTCTTTGGGAAGAATAAAACTGAACAATGCAATACCGCCAATACTTCCCAACTGCCCTATGTATTTATCATCGTACTCAACTGCGAGGTTAAGTGGTAAACAAAGACGCGAAGGAATTGAAAAAAAGGACTTGCAACTTGCAATGGCGAAAACCTATCCACTGATAAAGAGTTCAAGAAAAAAACTGTTTCGAGAATTTCACCGAATGGAAGTTACATGTGAACATGAAAGTGTGTGAATGTGATAATTTGTTTATAATATGATATAATGGGTTTGACAGTAAATATTGTTTTATAAAACAATGATTAAATATGAAAAGTTTTTCATTGAAAGAACAGAATTCATTATTGCACTACTTAAAATTTCATTGTTCTTATTTTAAAATTTTTACAAGATCAAGCTATAAATATAAATTTCACCAGTATATTCTATCAGCCATAATTTTGTACGAGTGCTGAATTTAAGTATTATAAAGATGATTTCAAATAGGAGCATAATGCATACGGGTTAAATAATATTGTAAATGTTATTAAAACTGAGCTGGCTAATATAAATTCGAAATAAATATAGCGTTATTAGACAAAGATAGAATTTTGATTAATATTTAATAGAATTGAAAGAAATATGAGTATTTCAATATTTATTATCCCTAGATTTGGGATTTTTCAGCTCTACTTATAAAACAACTGATGTTTTGTCATTTGCTTTTGGTAGTTAAAAAAGTATTCTGATTGGCAAATATATTTCACTTCATTGAAATATAATAATTTAATCCTTAACTTTCCTTCACCTTATTGATTTGCTTACTTTCATTAATTACATTGTTGAACTTAACCTACAATTAAAAGTTGCATCAAAAATCTCATATTTCATCTTCAAACTGTATGTATTCCAATAGAAATTTTGGGAATGTAATTTTGTTGACTAGTGCTATCATTCATGTTTTAGTAAATTCTTTCAACAATAACAAAGAGAATGTTTGAATATCGTTGGCTGTATCTAGTTATTTAATATTGCCCGTAAGAATGTAATATCCGCTCCGAAAGGTCTTGTCATTGATAAAAAAATATTAAAAATTTGTGCTCGAGAAGTGTATGTTTTCTTCAATCCACACTTCGTTATATTTGAATATTCCTCTCCAGCAGAGCAGTCTTACAGTCGGCAGTGGTCTACAAGTGCTGACGTCGCAGATCCAGTTATGAGGCCTGAAGTATTAGTAGGTATTGCCCTGGCCCGTTCGCGGGCTGTCACGCCAAGTACAGACAGACAGTGCTGCAAATACTGTAACAGTTAAATTTATTCCAGTTTGCTTCTTAGTAAGAAATGATTGCTGGTCTGACCATCTAAATGATTTTGTGGTTTCAGTGGTATAACATATTCATTACGTTAACATATAGTACTTCAGCATATGGGTCTGTTGTACCAAAGTTTGCAGGTTCATACATGATTTTTTAGGGCAATCACGAGTTTTAAGGGCAAAAAATTCCTTCGTACGCCTTCCTTCAGGGGTGAGTACAGTTGGCTGCCCCATGCTGTAGATTTACAGTATTAAAAGATCCTCAACCCTAAGAGAAGCCCCTGAGATAATTTTAAAATCGGCAGTTTTATCACCCAAGTAATATCTCCTTTCTCTGCTAGATAGTGAAAGGACCATTGCGAAATTGTGTGGTCAAATAGAAGAACAGACCTAATGGTCTGAGTCTCACCATGTAAAATAAAACAATGAATGAAGACCGTCTGCTAGAATCGAGATGTGGGTATTGAGGCTGCAAACTTACAAGTTTAAAGTTGTATACAAAAAAAGGGAAATCTAATATAGCAGATCCGTTGTTATGATTATTGGGAACACAGAGTTAGTTCCTTAAAGAGACTTCCTTCTTTGAAGGACAAATACGCAGAACAGGAGAATTGTTCAATGGATGAACTCGCAGATGTCACAAGACAGGAAGACAATTGCAACAGTTACAAGAGTGTATGGAGGCAGAGGCTTGGATTTCTGAAATGAAGTATGAGCTCACAGTATGAGTTAACTATAGTTGAAAGACTTCTTGTAAGAGACACACAATCATCATACATCATAGCACATGAAACACATTGGGTATTGTCAGGATGAAACAACTACGTCATACAAAGGCTTGATGGAAACCAATGGATAAAGATGCTGAAAAGTAAGTGAACAGTTGCCATGGGTGTCCGCTTCCAGATCCTCCATGACCGATGACAAGAACTCAACTGCCAGAAAAACTGTGGCAACAAATTTCCATTGATTACCAAGGACAAGGAATTTTCTTTTCTTCTGGGAGCTTTTTACAGTTTCAGGGGAAGACGATTATCGATTATTCACACCCGGTACCCACTATGCCCTGTAGGGGACACGTTAACTTTTAGACTAGACACTCACACACTTGCAGGCTCCTTGGTCTGCGGTGAGCACCCGTAAGGCCTTCCGCGCAAACACGCAAACACACACACACACACGCAAACACACACGCAAACACACACGCAAACACGCACACACACACGCAAACACACACGCAAACACGCACACACACACGCAAACACACACGCAAACACGCACACACACACGCAAACACACACACACGCAAACACACACACACACACGCAAACACACACACACACACACAAACACACACACACACACGCAAACACACACACACACGCAAACACACACACACGCAAACACACACACACACACACACACACGCAAACACACACACAAACACACACACACAAACACACACACACACACAAACACACACACACAAACACACACACACACAGACACACACACACACACAAACATACTTTCTCCCATTGTTTCTAAATGCTTCACAACATTATACAATTACATATACCAACAAAGTGTTTTCAAGCAGCAAATTATTTTTTTGCT
Organism: Gryllus longicercus; assembly: GCA_038098605.1. Classification (NCBI taxonomy): domain Eukaryota; kingdom Metazoa; phylum Arthropoda; class Insecta; order Orthoptera; family Gryllidae; genus Gryllus; species Gryllus longicercus. Next base: position 3,492,453 of record JAZDUA010000120.1, on the reverse strand, counting down.
CTGCAACTAAAACTCAGATTCTTAGAGTTAACAATCCGGCACTCATATCATTGCGTCGCAAGGGCCGAACTCTGACAGGCATAAAAAGGTAAATGCCCTACTCAAGTAAAAATATCTTCAATAATCAAAATATTTATTAGAAACTCACAGAGTCTCCAGTCCATTAAGATCAACGAGGGAATATCAATTTTGAAGAAAATCAGCTGAACTTTTAGGTACAGACGGACAGACTAACGTTTTGCCATCAACTGATGTTTCTGTATCAAGAATCAACAAAATATGGATTCTGACTACACCACAAGTTAAACGATTTTTTCCTCTAAATTTAGTAAGAGGATTTATTCACTTTTTAGTTACGAGAGCCCGACAATTAAAATTTTTTTGGCTAAAATTGGCTGCTTTCTGGAGCACGATTACATAACTAACTTGCTTCTTATGACGAATTCATAAGGTGAGAAAGGGAAAAACAATCCAAGCTCATGTGACCGAACAGACAGTACCAGTCTCACCATCATCCAGTTTTACTCAAAACTGGTGAAAGTGCAGTGAATAACAAACAAATTCTCTGCCATTAACAGAGGTGTGCAAGTGCTTCATCACCATCAGTCACGATTCTTAGAGGGGCAAACAATGTACACAATGAGCAATGGAGAGAAATTTTGAGATGTACACAATGAACAGTGAGGCGATTGGTTTAGACAGGCAAATAGACATATACAATGAACAGTGAAACAAATGGTTTAGAAGGGCAAACACATATACAATTAGCAGTGGAGTGGAAGATTTTGAGCTGTATTCAGCTATTAGAAGGCAAGCAGTGGAGCAGAAGGTTTTCAGCTGTATTTACAAATTAGAAGATAGCAGTGCCCCCTCCGATTTGACAATTGTTGAATGTGGAAGTAGAGCACCAACAGACAATTTTCCCATTAATTTACCTCTGAAATTGGAATTTCACATCCATCCTAATAGTATCGAAAGATCTTCAGAACCCCACTCTTAGGAGATAAAACAGGTTCTGTTGCAATTCAAGCAAGATGTATTTGGTCACCCACCGTACTATCCGTGCCAAACAGTGAGTCTTGCTTAGGTTAATGGAAAAATAAATCTGATGGAGTACAGACTGTGGTCAACAGCTCATTGGCAAAACAGAGCATGGTACACATGGTGTACAAAAACTCGTTTTAAAGTACAAAGAGTAAATATAAAGAAAAAATGACTATGTGGGAAAATTACCATAATATATTGATATTCACATTATTTTTTTCTTTTGTTGCCACATTACTTTTTTCCTCATGTAGCGAAATTTGTAATTGGGCAAACTTGCGACTTGTTATGTCACAATGTGCAGGATATGACAGGCCATGTAATTAGAGCATTAATGTGATTTTTCATAAAATTCTACCAGACGCATGTACAAAATTAATATGACAACAGAAGCAAGAAGTTGGAATCACCCAACAGATTTTCAAGGCAAAGCATAAATACACATTTCTCAGTAATGACAAAGTACCATACAGAGTTGCAGAGCTGAATTTATGAATTGGTTTGAAAATAATAAAATTGAAACTTCTGTAATATTAAATATTTCACCTTAGATTTGTACTAAATTTATCAACTTCAGCATAGACTAGTTATATTCTGTAAATAACACATTTTAACATGTTATGAATGACTTCCTTGAATACTATCATTCCTATATAAATAAATGGATTGCAAATAGACACACGTACACTAAAATAACACATCCAGCGAACATTAAGAGTACAAATACATATTTACACCTTCGCTCAATGCCTAAGCAGCAAATAATTAACAAAAATCTATTGTCGTAATAAATAGAAGGCACAAACTACACAGTACAAATAATACAGAATATTTTTCATTTTCATACACAAGTCTCCAAAATGTCTGCAAATAAATTTTTTTCCCCTTACAGTTAGTGTTGAAGAAAGTTGTAAGCCGATCATCTAGTTACACCACCCGTAACAATATTTACAATTACATAAGCGTTCACTACAAAAATAAATAATTACTTTTATTTGGACTGCTTTCACGCCCCCATTGTTCGGACTTCCTCCAGAGAAATTTGGGGAAACTGTTATTTTACCAGCAGATTTCAGGTCTTCTGCAGTGGCAGGCACTAACATCTGTTAACAGGCAATGTGACAAAATACTCTGAATAGCTGAAACATTAATAAACAGTATGTTAATAGAAGTGGATTTACACATTTTGAGATTTCTAAAACAGGACTTGTGTTTGTATAAAATGAAAAAACCTAATATAAAAAATATATTTCAGTGTCTAAAATAGTTTCATTATTCATTGTTAAATAAAATTAAGCAATTTACTATTTACAAATGTGAACACTTTATATTTTTGTTATAAAAACATATTAAAAGTAATATTTACTTATAATCTTTTTTCTTGACTTTATTTTTCCAAGGTATCACAGTTGCAAATTTTGGGTGCCTTTATGAGAATAATAGTGTCGAAGAGAGTTACATGTATAACATATGTAGTATACAGAAAGTTCCAAAATAAATGTTACAAACTTCTAGGGCAAGTAGAGGGGGAAGGGATGATAACTTTTGGTCAATGAACAAGTTGTGAAAAATCTTGTACAACAAAGTTACACATATGTAATTTTGAATATTGCAGCCCTGGTAGGCATCTGCACTGGTGTTTGGCAGGATCAGGTTCCGGCACAGTCAAAGATTTTCTTATAGTTGTATTTTACTACACAGAAACGCTATGATTAATGTTAACACTAAAATTTTAATTTTCTTAAAACCTGCCACTTTTTAACTGAATTAATTGTATTCAGTAAATCCCTCTGTAAATGTAAACACAGCAAAATATCCACTTTCCAGGTTAATTTTTCAAGACCAAATTATGAAACTGGAATGAAGTTTCTCTTCTTCCAAATTTTCCTTCCCCTTTCTTAGCAAATTAAAATACCTTTGAAATGAAGAGGAAGGTATTATCAGAGAAGGAAGATGTACAGCAATTTTGCAACAAAACACTTCAAATACGTGTTACATGATTTCACATTTATAGAATAGAATCAAAATAATCCATAATTATTCAAATTACAACTAACATCTCGAATGGCATCAATTATACAGATAAAATGATATACTAGAGAAAAACACCCACACACTTCACAGAGACATTACAGAACTTAAACAATCAGCCATAAATATTTGCAATACATATTGGTTTACTAAAAGAAATATTTTGATATAAAGGTAACAGAATTTAATTGAACTCCCACATATTCACAACTGTGCATTCAACAAAGGTGCAACAACAACTCTACAAGAGATCATGTTGCTCTTGTAGAGTAATTATTTGACCACTAAAATATATAATATATAACTATTATCTAAATTTGGTGGATCTGTGCATTTCAGCTTAGGCATAAAATAAAACCACTGGAGCTACAGTGTTTCTGCAACAACTAATTAGGAGTTACTTTATAAAAGTAGTCCATGTTTTAAAGAGTACATATTGTATTCATCTTCATGCACAAATTGAATTTCAATGAACTAAAATTAAAGATAATCACAAACACTATTTGAAGGGTTGGAGGAAGTTAAGTGTTAACCTACAACTTTAATTTTTATCAGCCAAAGAAAAAACAAAAGTTTTTGTAAATTCAGACATGTCTTAGTTTCTGAATACACTTCTTGCTGCTTTCTATACACATACTTTCTATGAACAAGTTTGCACAGTATTTCAAAAGTAGTTTGGTTTTAGGAGACAAGATCGTTATTTTGGATTCACAAAGTGAGTTAGCACATCATCTTCCCCTGAATCCTTCATTTCATTTATCAAATTATTTTTTAAAATTTTACTAACTTGTTTATTGTTGGCAGCAGCCATGACCTTAACCAGGACAGGAATACCTCTAGCTGGCTTCAAAAGCGCGAAAGGTGTTTGACCACCTCGTCTGGCTGCAGTCATAGCTCTAGTGTTTATAGGATCAATGATTACTCCAGCACTAGGATCCTGCAACATTAACAAGAAATATAAGACAGATTTTTTTATTTTATGGTGCACAGGAAATCAATGCAGAAGAACTAATACTATACGCTCTGTAAAACACATACAGAAAAAAATATCAAAAACATCTTGTTCTTACTCCATTCACCCAATCAGCAATGATTTCACCACATTACCCCTCAGTCAATTATACATCAACATAAATACAGACTTTTTGGTTAAATTATCAATTTTGTCATTCACCTATCATCTAATGTTTGGGAATCTGTCATGTCGGTCAAAACTAACAATAAAACCGTAACTATAATAATATAGTCGAGATAATTTCAAACCTACAGGCACATTTACTAGAAGAGAGAGCAGGTGTATGTAAAAATAAAAATTAGTTACAATAAAAATTCCCTTTTACCCTTTTCAAGGGCCTGAGAAAAAAATGGTTGTAAATTGCAGAAATGTATAATGGCAACAAATGACTTAAATAAAAAGAAATACAGAGCATTAATTCTTTGTTTCTTAATAATATTAACCTTTAATCAACTAATGGAACTACAATCGCACATACTCTCACTGTAGTTATAGGAACATGATCAAACAATTTTGAACTTTTGCAATTTCCAAAAATTCAGACAGTTCAACAAAAATGGAGTCTGGGTCATTTTTTTATCCTTTGCTCTATCCCAGGAAAAAGAATTGAAAAAATTGAAGCTATATTTGAAAATTTTGTTCAGGCTTCATGCAAAGTACCCCTCAAAAAATCAAAATCTGTTTCAAACTTGTAGGGCTTTGAGTTGGACCAGATCAACTAGGAAATATCAATTTTGGAGAAATTCATCTGAACAGTAACACAGATGTTTTGTCGTCAAGCAATTTTTCAATATCACAGACGCACAAAACGGATTCCAACTACACAAAGTATTTGAAGACTTTATGTACTGCGAATAGGAACAAAAATTACCCACTTTTTTGATATCAGAGCCACACAATACAAATATTCAAATTTGATTACTTGAAACTTTTGATCACAATGAGGATTCAATTTTGCATGTAGAGAAAATGATGCGACTTTCAAAAGTCAAGGCAGGAAAATGTAAATTCCAGGAATGTAAAAGTGGGGTTTTACTGTTTCTAATTTTTTTTCTTAGGCATCCAGATTTGAAAATATTGATTGTCATTCAGATAACATCTCAAAAATACATCATTTAAAGGGTAAATGGGGAGGAATTCTGTTAATGCATCTGTGCAAATGATTTTATGTCCACCTCCGGACAAAGGACTAATTTTCCCGGTGGTCAGTACAAAATCTAATCAATATTACAAAAACAACAGATGACCAATTCTTCACACAAAGTAATGTTTTCATATCTTTTCCAGACTAGTCAGTGATCCAGGAATTGCAATTGCAATGCGTCGCAGCTGGCTGATAAGTAGCTGGGCTCATTAAAATCACTGAGATGACATTCCTGTGCCTTACTTTTCACCTGGACTTTCTCAAACACTGCTCATACCATTAAATTAAACTCAACAAACCATGACAGGAATATACACGTGTTTAACAATTTACAATTATGTTCACGTACTCACAAACACACAACATGCATGCTCACATTAGAAATATTATTATGTACTATGACACACCTGCAAAAACATAACATTTAGAATATTTTGAACATTATTCAAAACACTCAACTGATGCACATAAAAGACATTAGGTAAAAGAAATATTGTCACAATAATAAGGACTGGCATGTTCCTGAATTTCAAATATGGTTATTTTGCAGGCATATTGTACATTTTCCCCTTTAAAACAAATAACCTAAACACTTGGGCATTTTTATGTTTCTGAAGTCACTGAATATTCCTTTCACTTTCACTGACTTAGGAAATTTAACAAAAGCAATGATGTACCTTTTGCTGGTTCCCCTGTCCGAATATTCTTTCTCTGTTTTCTGGAGGACAGCCTGATGTTATTAAATTATTAATATCAGCCAAAGTTCTGTCCCCATTAGGTAGATGAATAATTCGTAAATTTTTCCTGTAAACATTTACATGTGTGAGAGTTTGTTGAATATTGACAAGAGAATGGTGTAAATAATTAATTAATTCAAATTTTGGAAAAAGACAAACTAAAAAGACTAAAACACAATACACCACTTTTTGCCTATATCTTTACTTCCTCAATTATATAAGAAACGAACTTTTTGTTTTATTTTCACAAACAGATGGTAAAGGTCATTCCAAGATATAAATGTACGTCCATGCACTGAAGCAATACAAAAAAGGATTATTGTAGTCACTCCATTAAATAAAGAAATCTTGAAACACTCTTTGGCTCATTTCGTAATGATATGGCTTTCCATTCAAATTTCTCTTTCTGTGAAATTTAATCCAGGTCCTCAGCCATGAAACCAATAAATTCCCTTTCTTGTACTAGCTGAAGCCAATCTGAATAATTATGTAAACTTATAGTTTACAAAATAGAAATCCAACAAACAAAATATCACATAAAATCCTACTCTTCCCGTCGTTTTTGTTTCCTTGAAACAATGTCCTTGAAGTTATTCGGATCCATTTCTTGTATACGCATCCCTCCTCGATATTTAATGCCATGTTTGTATTCTTCATGAGATCTAAGAGCATATTTCCGAGGAAATTCTATATGACATATTGAACACATGAAGTGTGTTTTGTTTCCATGGGAATGTGCCTGCAAACAATTAAAAAATAAATGTAAAACATAAATCCAAGGTTAATATATCTAGCCGATTTACGTTTAAAATGAAATTACTTTAAACAATTTGAATTCAATTACAATTTGCAACCTTTTTTTTATCTTCCAGCATTTCAAGAATATAACATGTTAAGACAATTTACTAAAATACCATGGCACATCAAAACAAGAGAATCAATCACAGTAAAATACATATGGTTTTCCACCCACACTCTAGAAATACACTAAATTTATTAAGCTATGTGTCCTGGTGATTGGCTCAAAAAAATGAGTGCAGTAAACAAATGTAACTAGAAACAACAGTTGCCCCGACTGAAGATACATCAATATCATTTGTGAACATATTTCAGAACCACTTAGGGGAAATCTCTTACCTTGTGACACATTAAATTGGACATTTGATTGAATCCTTTGCCACAAATGTCGCATTTATAAGGCCGCTCATTGGTGTGAGTAAAAATATGGTTTCTTAGATTGCCTTTAAAAATAAAATAACAAAAATTGATAAACATATTGTATTATATTTGAATAAAATGAATATGGTTTGAGCTCAGATACCATAATATCAAACAATAACTGCTGAGGAGAGCTAACAATTTCGATATTATATCTTTTCACTATTTTCTATGGTGTAACAAATGTTTTTATTCTCTCTCTTTAATTTGCATCAACATTTCACCAAATAAAAAAACATTAGTTTCCTCACATTTTAAGAACTACTTGCTACAAAGCAGCGAGAGCAAGCAAGTTACTGTCACAAACAACTGATTGGGAGCAAGCAAAATTGCAAATTGAACGAAATTAATTCTTTTAAAATATTCTATAAACACACAAATATACTTGAGTACAGTCTTTTGTAATTTATGAAGCAATATAAGAAAATGAACAATTGTTTTAAATACCAGAAAAGGTATATTCATAATTGTCTTGAGTAAATACATTGAAAAGGTTTCAAATAGATTACCAAGAAGATCCACAAGAAATATTTATATAAAAATAATATTCCATACAGACGTTACAGCTAATATCCAAATCTAGCTAATTCTGGAATTAGCCAGTTAATGTTCACATTATCCAAAACAAGAGAATAAATTTTGAAATACCAAGACACTGCATTGCAAGCTTTGGACTTAAGCTGGATGATAGGCACAAGATGGCTATGGTATGTAAAGTACATTACACTGACAAAAAATAGCAGTTAATGTGATGAAAGAAGTCAGATTGCTGGTGGAAATTCCTAACAATAGTGAGAGTTATGGTTACAGTTGTTTCACTGTGTCTGGTTAATTTCTATGTGTATAACATCACCTAACCTAACCTCATTGTATACATCGGCTGATGCTTCACTATGCGTTTCCAAGTTGGTGGCAACGCGCCAGTATTTGCAAATCGCAAAAAACTACCTGAGCTTGTGCAACACAACTTTCAAACATCTTTTTTGTACCAAAATGTACGAAGTTTGCAAACACTGAAGGCATTATTCACTCAGAAAATCATCTTACTTCAGTCAGCACCTTGCGGCTAATGCCAACATAAGACAGCTTAAAATTGATCTGTTTTATCATCATTCATACTGCATTATCCAAACTGCCAGGCTAATGTACCAATTAAACAACTACTATGAAATTATCCAAGTTTTGGAATTTAGCTGTAACATACCATGTGCTGTAACATGCCCATACCAATGATCATGATATTAATGTACACAATCTATTAATCAATGAAAACGAAGGAAAGAAGCTCCCTTGCTCCTTTGTAACCACGAATACACACTAAATTGTATATTAAACTGTTCAAAGAGAATTTTCATTTTCTAATGCAATCTATTAAAAAGAAAAAGAAAAAAAAAGAAAAAAAAAACACATAAAAAACAAACCTTTTTGATGGAAGCCCTTCCCACAAACAGTGCATTTGTGTGGCTTGTGCTCGGAATGAGTTTTACGATGAGATATTAATGTAGACACCCTATTAAAAGTCTTTTTACACAATTCACATACATACGGACGAGCATCACTATGAATTGCTCGGTGCTGAGACAATGTACTCATCTATAAAAAATGCACATAACACAATTAGAAAAGAACAAATAATTTAAATTGGAAAAATTCATGCTAAAAAGCTTAAATATTATGCAAATATTTTTTAAAAATGAACAAAAGTTAATTCTACACATAAAACATCATCAGAATTTATCTACAACAACTACAGTGGTTTTCAGTAATACACAAAAGAGATTACATAGTCTTTGAAATTCCATTGTCTAAGAACTGTCTACTGTCAGGAATCCCTTGCTATTGTTTCTGATGACCACATTCATCAATACAGAAATAAATTTTAAAATTAGTACATACTTGTCGGAAAGCTTTTCCACACGCCTCACATTTAAAATTCCTTTCATCTGTGTGAGTGGGCAAATGTCTCATCAAAGTATATTGGTGTCGAAACTCCTTCCCACCTACAATCACAATGAAAAGAAATGATAAAACAATTTCCTAAAGTTAATCAAAATTTTAACTAAAACAAATCCATCAATTTGTAATACTCACAAATTCCACATTCCCAAATTTTTACAGTTTTATTTTCCACTTTTACATACTTCACAAAATGCATTCGAGTGCGTGGATCACTTTTTAGAATTTGGTAATCTTCCTGTTCTGTTGCAGGGAAATATTCCACTCCATCTTCAATTACCTACATAAATTTTGCAATTAGAATGACTACATAACCCAACAAAATTTGAAACTTTGTAACACAGAAAGAACACAAACAAAACATCTCTGAGAATGGGATTATGGAATTTAATTTCAACTGTTGTGCAAATAACGAATAAATACTGAGACAAGCCTCATAATATTGATATACTAATTATCATTTCTACACATATCAAAAGAAATTTTTTTTACCTTGTATCTGATCTTATTTTGTCTCATTCGCGAGTTGGTAGTAAAGTTGGATTTTAAATGAGAATTCCCTTGCACATCACCTTCATCTGATCTTTTTCCTTGCCTCTAAAAACAACAAGGAAAATGGGGTGGATATACGAAAGAACGTATAAAGAAAGAATGACTGTTCTAAGCATATAAATTAAATTTGAAGCACAGAATAGTAAGAAGCAACTTCTGTGAATCGGTGAATTCAAACTCTAATGAGGTGCTTTTATAAGGAAAGTTCAAATCAATACCAGAAAAAAAGATCAGGTAGCAATGTTTTCCTAATGCAAACTTTAAGATCGCAACTAAGTTTTTTTTCCTTTATAGGACAATAACAGGAAGAGAGATGAACAACCGATTTTAAAATTAGATTAACACAATAATATATGTACCTGCTGTGATGTGCTAGTTTCCACAAGTTGGTCAGTTACACGACATTTGCGGATTCCAACACTGTCCAGTTGTTCTGGAATTACATCCTCATCTTCACTATCGTATTTTTCTTGTTTCACATACACTTGCTCACTGCACATAAAATTATTTTATTAGGAGACAAAAATATTTTGAGGTAGTTACATATAATCAGCAACCCAATTTCTAACTGACAATAAAGAAATATTAGAGGGTCTACAAAAACAACAAGAAATGTGAATTCTCTATGAAAATACATATATACAAATGATTTTTACTTCTTCCAGCAGTACCATGGTATAAACGGTCCTGTGCATGACCAGGGGAGGGCAGGGTACCTCTGGAGACCATAGCTTAAATTTTGATTTTATTGAGGTTTTGGATTATTTTGCTAAGGAGATAAATTGACATAACTCATGATATACATATGAATTCACTTAAACAATAAGTATTATTTAATTTCATTCTCTACAAATGAAAAAACACGTCTTATATTTAATAACAAAACCCAGTATATTTTTACGTCAAAGGCTGATGTATCGTAATAACACAAGAATATATTATATTATATAATACCAAGACTTAAAATACTACAATTTTTTCCAAACTTTATTTTGAGTGTTCGAGTGAATATTGAATGAAATGTTCAGAATATTTTTAAATAAAGCCAATGACACTGCAATAACTTGAATTCTAACAAACACTTGTGATAAATCACAATATATTATTAACAAAAAGCACATCTTAAAAATATCAATAATTTTTAAATTCCAAAAATATTGATACCTATAAAAATAAAACAATATCATTGGGACTCTAAGCATGTTTGCTCCCTTTCATTGCGTGTCCCTAATTTCTAACACTAGATTTTTGTTTTAATTTGTAAAACAGTATTCAATTCAGTACCAGCAGCGTACAAGCGACTTTGACAGTTCTCTCGCCATGTGCTGTGGTATGTCATGCAACCTGCTCCAAAGCAATCAGCTTGCAAGGATTTGTTTACTTTCTTACAGCCATGGTTCAGCATAGCTGCTCAGATGACTCACACGCAGTCGCGGAGGCGATAAAGTTCGTAATGTAGGTGGTGCCACATGCATAGCATAGTGTGACAACAGCTCACTAAACTTTCAGTCTCTTATAAGCTGCCAGTACTGTAGTTAAAGGAACTTCATTAAATAATACAACACAAGAACAATAACATATCACTTCCAAAATAAATACAATTGGAAGGATTAACATCATTTTACCTCATGGTGGATTCCCTTGGCACATCTACAATTTGTTCTTCCAGCTCTTCTGATGGGTTCAAAACCAATGATATAACATGCTGAATCTTGTCCAAATCTTGCAATTTGTTAACAGCTTGAGATCCAGTTTTAAATTCCAATTGCAATACTTCTGTGTCATGCTGTGGTACTGTAACACAATAAATGAAGAGAAATATAGAACAAATAATATTATGACACAACTCAGCAGTATTATACAAAGTGTATAGTTATATGTTATGAAATGTTTAAAGTTTCCAACCATCATTTACCCATCTCATCCTTTCCTTGGAAATTCAAGAAAATTATCAAAATCTCATTCGTTTTTCAAATGAATTAATATTCTTTAAAATGCTATTCAGTTAAATTTTTCCGCATTCATTTTTGTCTCTAAGCAAAATTGCATGTTACTTGCCAAATTAATTAACTGTGCATCATTAAGATGAAAATACATTTGATAAGTGAGAATATTTGTACAAATGGCCATCACTGTTAAAATTTTTACCTCTAAACCGGTATTTTCTAAACACAAAATTCACAATCACACACACACCCCAATAAAGCAAAATCTTAATGAGTTTGATCTTCCATGACTTATGTCAAATTCTATTTCAAATGTTAGTTACAAATAATAGTAATGTTCTACTTTCTATGCTTTCGAACTGACTCTTCACAAAATAAAAGAAGAACAACAAACTATTACATAACTGTTCAAAATATGCACCAATTGCTACGGGATAAAACCAATTAAAAAAATTAAAAATAAATATTAATATAATTCACTGACTTTTGATAGTAAATTGAATTTGTATTCACTGGGCATTTGTAGAGCTACTGATCAAGTGTGGTAAGAGTTCAACTAGAAAGAAAATAAGCAGGAAAAATTATATTACAAAATTATTAATATAAACGAATTTATTAATATATCAATTCAATCTAGCATATTTTATGGAGAACCAAGATACATAGATTCACAAGTTGAAGGTACACATGTAAAACATTCATACAAATTTAATTATTTCAAATCATTTCCCCTTTAGGCTTTTATTCTCTTTATATATTTATATAATCTATGACATAAAACTATAACAAATAATGCCAGATCAAAACTAAGAATGGCCCAGACGAAGTCTGAGAGAAAATTAAGATACTATTATCCTTTCAAATGAATTTTCATATCAAATTTCATGCCATAAAATACTGTAAACTGATACATGTTAATGAAATTTTAACTGGCATGCTTTTATAATTAATTATCCACTTCTGTAACAATAGTAAAAAGCAAAAAGAAAACAACAATTGATTCTCTTAAATCATATTTAAGACTAAAGAAGAAGTAGCGAATCACCATCAAGCACAGTGAACACAAACAATCCAGATTTATAAATATTTTTCTGATTTATTTACAGTTTAGATTAATTTCTACATCGAGTATTGACTTCAAGAGACTCTTCATACAAATAATCCTAAAACACAGAAGTATTTTGAGTATTAAAGTTAGTAAGTTCATACAGTTCATAAGTGATGGACCATGGTACTGGAAATTATAAATGTTTCTGCACAAATTAATAAAGAGGTCGTTGGAAACTTCTTCAGAAATGTGTACAGGAGAAGTAATGGAAGAAGTGTCAACAGATAGGTAAACGCAATTTCGTGAAATTGTAATGAACCTACCACAGAATTAACCAATGCAAGCTTAGGGAATGGTGAAAAAAAACTGAACTGTAACATGACTTTTCGCATGATTATCACAATGCCCATTAATCCACTTTTTCACACAAGCGTAGTTACAATAAAATAATATAATAACCACACATTTTTAACTATGGGAAAGAAAAAAGTAATTTGAAACAGCTAAAAAGCGACGACACCATTCACACGCAAGATGGATACAGATGCATCATTAACACACGATAAACACACACCTTCTTTCTTTTAAAGCTATCACTTCCTATAAAATAGGCGCGCTCCACGTTAATACGAATGGGTACACTATCACAGTTAAATTTATTGAAATTACGAAACAAAAGACTGACGCCATAGTGAGATCGTCTTCTGCTCTTCGGCTCTATAAACACAAGACGAACGGAGTTCGTTTCTTTTTCATGCCGCATGGCACGCGTAAAATTACGCCATTTATCAGTTTTGTTTTTACTGCTTACCTTTTCCTACTCTAACCGTTCCATGAGTGCTCATACTCAGGTAAAAGTTCTGTTCGCCTCTAAGCAGGCTAAAAGTAATATCCAATATCCCCCCGTGAATCTACAGCAGCTACGGATCTGATTTTCAACATGCGCAAAAGCCTCAGGATGCGTTTGCGCATGAGCGGGAATGTCACGTATTTGAAAGAAAACATTGGTTAACCATTACATTCATTTATACTCGTCCGCAGAACAATTAGCCACTTGCCCTATTTTTTTTAAGTTATTCAATTTTAAACATGTGTGATGCTATAACAAAATGTAAAAAATACTAAAATCACCATTATTTTTTCTCATATTGAGATCAGGGTGCAGATCCCCAAAACAAAGAATAGTATAGTTATAATTTTAATTGAGAATTCGAATCATCTAATTCCCAGTTGCATGCTTACCGCGTAACTGAACAACCATAAACGAAATATGAGCTAAATTGCAAGTGTAATATTTAAATCATCGAGACAAAAACGTGGGAAAAAACAATCCATAAATGTTTCTTTATTTATTTTCCTTACGGGGTCCTTAGTCCATTATACTTTTACTTAATATCATTTGGATGGATTGTAAATCTAATAACAAATACTAACGTCGCAGTATATTTTGTTGTAAAAATAGTATTTTTAAAAAAACACATATTAACGCGTGTTGCAATTGCCGGCGTTGTTAGCCGAATTGCTTAACTCCTCCATGAAGTCGGGGAAGGTAAGAATACAGCAAAATGAACTTTGTGTCATTTTTAACAGTGCAATAAGCAGTATTTGCTGGAAAAAATGAAAAAAAAAATGGAGCCATTTTTTAGAAAATGGCGTTTTAGCGTTTCTGAAAATGCACAATTTTGAGCTCATTTTAACAGAAAACTATTGAGTTTTCGAGAAACTTTATATGACATTATTTAAAGCACGTGTACTCATTAATATAATAATGTGAATAAATTGCCGCTAATGTAAATATTAACGACGTGAGAGACAAGTAAAAAATTAAGTTTTTGTAATTTGTGCAAAAAAAATAGTCTATTTCCTTTATGTCATCCCATAGAGTACGTACGTTAGGCACTATCCCTATCAAAAGTTTGAAGAAAAAGTTTTGAGCCGTTTTTGACACAATCTTGTTTTGTTATTTTTTTAATTTCACAAACAGCACGAAATATGGCGCGATAATAACTAAAATTTTCAGAAAAAAGTGCAATGGACAAATTATGAACAACAAATTTTACTTGAAAGAAAAATCTCTATCTTTAGAGTAAACAGTTGTACCTATTCCACCTTTATAAGAGTATTTTACTCTATTCTTACAAGAAATTTAGAGAAAAGGTTCAGAATGTTTTTTTTAAATGTCCGGGGAGTTTCATGTAAATACCCCCAAATTTTGAAGAAAGATTTTCAAAATCGCAAGGCCTCGAGTCCAGCCAGATCAATCGAAGAATATCCATTTTGTAAACAGCCTACGTATGGTTTAGGGGCTAGTGGTGTTCACGCACCGACAGACAGTTTTTTGAAAAAAACATCACTTTTTCGGTATCAGAGTATCTCAAAATATGCGAAACCTCAAAATCGATTTTACGCTGCATTGCATAACCTTCTCTATACTACGTATATTACTCCGTACCCCAACCATAATACATATGTACCCAATAAAAAGTTATAAATTATATAAAACCGTATGTATACGACAAAGTAACTAGTGGTGCTACAAATGGCACAGACTTTCTCGTAGCAAAAGTTTCTAATTACCTTGGTGTGGGCAAGCTTTACGGTCTTGCCCCCGTCCTCTTGGCGGCTGCAATCTATCGCCGCCCTAAACACATTTTTTTTTTCGTTAATCGGCCGACTAGGACCACGCATGCAAGCATCCTGCATTTACCGTGGCTCAGTTTTTATTTATTATCACGGTGGCAGGTGCTTGCGACAATTTTTGGGGGGGACCAGCATTTTTTTAGCTGGATCCGATTTTTATCCCCCACGGTTGTTAGCCCTGGGGGTATGGAAGATGAAATGATGATATGATGATAATAGGGGTGAAAGGACAACACATACAGACACATTCACATTCACAGGAATCTTTTGTGTAATCGAAAAACTTCATTTAAAGACGTACACAAATACACCCATGCCCGAGGCGGGACTCGAACCCGCGATCTTCTGGTCCGAAACCACTCCGGCACTACTGCCTTAGCGATCTCGGCCATCTGATCGGCTTTTATGTTGTTATTATTTTTTTCTCAGTTTTTCGGTTTCCTAATGACAAATTTGAAATATTACTTTTAAAATATTAAAGAAGAGTAAAACCTCGTACTAGATGAAAATTTTCATTGAAAAATTTCGAGCCGTTTTTTACGAAAAAGTCGTTTAAGCTTTAGTGTAAATGCTAAATTTGAAGCTCTTTTTCACAGGAATCTTTTGTGTAATCGAAAAACTTCATTTAAAGACATTTGAGGAACATTCTCTCCCAAATGCAATAATGTATACAAATCGTTGGAAATGTCCATATTAACGGCGTGAGAGACATTTAAAAAAATTACATTAGTGTAATTTTTGAGAAAACAAAAGAATAGAGCAAATTCACGTGAATGTCATCTCATAGAGTACATTTCGCACTATCCCCACCAAATGTTTAGAAAAATTGTGGGGCCGTTTTCGAGAAAATCTTGTTATTTTTTTACTTTCTTGTACACGTACGTATATACGGAGTACAGGGAAACGTATGTAATGCTGCGGAAAATCGATTTCGAAATGTCAACGGAATTACACGTTTTGGAGTCTCCAGATACCGAAAATGTGTTTTTTCATAATATCCGCCCGTCTGTCTGTCCGTCTAGTGTCTGTGAACACTGCTAGGACCTAAACCAAGCATGGGATTTTTTCCAAATTGAAGAAACCCCTGTTCATCTGGCTTCACTCAAAACTTTGAGATTTTGAAAAACATTCTTCAAAATTTGGGGGTACTTTACATGAAGCCCTCCGGACATTTTCAAAATTTTCTCAAAAACGGCTCCAATTTTTTTCTTTAAATTTCTTGTAAGAACACAGTAACATATATTATTATTATTATTATTATTATTATTATTGGCGTATAGGCCATTACTGACCACGCTACACGATTAACGTGTGTAATTCTTCCAGGATCAGCTTTTCAGCCATATCCTTGGATTACAACAAGGTTGTTAGGCCTTAAAGTGCGAATTATGAGATGAAAGGACGATGATGATAGGTGAAGTGACAATAACAAATACGACCATGTCTAGGCAGGACTCGAACCTGCAGCCTCCTCGACACAGACGACGGCTGCCGCAACCGTCTGCGCCACGGGGCGGACTTTATTATTGTTATTTACATTATTCACAGTATCTACTGGTCGATATGTCAACCACACACAGGAATGATGACCAGGTGTGGTTGTTTTACTGAAGGTTCAGATGGCTTCTGACAATACGGCATGTATTCAAAATTACCGACTTTTGCATATTATACACATTCCTGGCATCTAAGTGAAGACACTCCAGTGCCCGAAGTGTCGTTTTCGGGATCACCCCTGTAGCTGATATTATTATAGGCACAGTTGTCACTTTACTGAAGTTCCACTGATTTGCGACTTCATGGGCGAGATCGGTATACTTCTGGATCTTTTCTTGATATTTTCCCGATATGTTGTGGGTATTGGGTATTGATATATCGATAAGGAAAACCTGTTGATGGTTTCTATCAATGTACGTTATATCGGGTCTATTGCCGCCGACATGTCTGTCAGTGATAATGGAACGATCCCAGTAGAGTGTGTGCTCACTACTTTCAAGCACATTCTGAGGCACATATTTATAATACGGCACGGAAGTGGCGAGTAAGCCCGTTCTCAATGCCAATAATTGGTGTACCTGCTTCGTCACTTCATCATGCCTCTTTCTGTTTTCCAACTGTGCGTGGCTGCTACATCCACTAGTCACTTATTAATATAATTTTTTTTCTCGTTAATCGGCCGATTAGGACCACGCATGCAAGCATCCTGCATTTACCTTGGCTCAGTTTTTATATTAATATAATAATAATAATAATAATAATAATTATTATTATTATTATTATTATTATTATTATTATTATTATTATTATTATTATTGGCGTATAGGCCATTACTGACCACGCTACACGATTAACGTGTGTAATTCTTCCAGGATCAGCTTTTCAGCTGTATCCTTGGATTACGACAAGGTTGTTACGCCTTGAAGTGTGAATTATGAGATGATAAGTTGATGATAGGTGAAGGTACAATCATGGATTAGGAGGTGATAGGATATTGGTGAAAGGTGATCGTGGACTTTTTGAACCATCCCAGCATTCGCCTTACGACCGAGGGAAACCACGAAAACCCCGGTCAGGATGGCCGGCCCGGGAATCGAACCCGGACCTCCCGATTACGAAGTCAGCGCGCTACGCACTGAGCCACTTCGCTCGGTTAATAATAATTATTATTATTATTATATTGTTTTTAAATGTGGCACTATTTTAACGGCTAACTGAATTTTCGATAATTTCAAAAGAATACATTTTTTTCAATGTCTTCCCACAACTACAAAATTAATTATAGGGATTTTTCCTTCAAATAAAATTTGTTCTCTATGGTAAGTTCTTTCATAAAGGTCATGCATAATTTTTTTTTGAGAATTTTAGTAGTTTTCGCGCAATATTGCGTGCAATATGTGCAATTTTAAAAAGAATAAAAATAAGATTTTCTCAAAAAACGGCTCAAATTTTTTCTTTAAATTTTTGGTAGGGATAGTGCTGAATGCACTCAATAAGATGACATAAACGCCATATTTCTCTATTCTTTTGTTTTTTCAAAAATTACAAAAATGTATTTTTTTACTTGTCTCTCATGCGGCAATTTGTTCACATTATTGTATTTATGAGTACATGTGCTTAAAAAAATGTCATATTAAGTTTCTTGAAAACTCAACCGTTTTCTGTGAAAAATAGCTCAAAACTCTGCATTTTCAGAAACGCTCAAACGCCATTTTCTCAAAAATGTCTCCAAAATTTTTCTTCAAGCATTTCGAACGGATAGTGCTACTTCCATTCTTTAATATGACGTAAAGTTCATTTCGGGGTATTTTTTTCCAAAATTTATGCAAATGTAAATTTTCTAAAAGATCTCTCACGCTGTTCATATTTCCAGCGATTTGTAAACACTATTGTACTTATGAGTTAAAGTACTTAAAATTACTTCAAATTAAGTTTTTTGAAAACTCAAAAATTTTCTGTGAAAATGAGCTTCAAACTTCGAATTCACAGTTACGCTTAAAAGCTAGTGTTTAAAAAACGGCTCCGAATTTTTCAAAGAAAATTGCCCTTTATGACGAAGTTTTACTGTTCGATAATAATCTTAAAATAATATTACCGTTCTACCATTAGGAAACCGAAACATCAAGATTTTTAAATGTACTTTGGGCGGTGATAGATGGCAGCTGTCAAGGGTTAGTGACAAATTCGTAAAACTAGCCGAGACTAAAGGAAATAATCTAATATGGGAAAGCCTGTGCCATTCTGTAACACCACTAGTTAATATTGTGCATATTGCATGCAATATTGCGCGAAAACCACCAAAAGTTTAGAAAAATGTTCAGTACATAAATCAAAGATCTAAATATGGACAACAAATTTCATTTGAAGGAAAAACTCTATCTTTAATTATGTAGTTGTAAGAAGACGCTGAAAAATTCAAACTATGCCTCCTTTATAAGTATATTTTACTATATTCTTAGAAATTTAAAGAAAAAATTTAGAGCCGTTTTTGAGAAAATTTTGAAAATGTCCAAGGGGTTCCACCAAATTTTAAAGAACGTTTTGTTTTAAACCTCAAAGCTTCGACTCGAGCCAGATTGACAGGGTTTTCTTCAATTTGGAAAGAATCATATATATGGTTTAGGCGCTAGTGGTATTCACAGACGGACGGACGTGTGGACGTCAATTGGTTTTTCGGTATCAAGGACCCACAAAACAGGGATTCTGGATACACCATGTGTTAGAGGATTTTTCTTAATATAGCAACTGGATTTATCCACTTTTTCGTTATCAGGACCAAGCAATAAATTTTTTTTCTGCCGACAATCCACCGTTTTTTCGCGCAGCTTTACATAACTTTCTCTATACTGCGTATATTATTCTGCATATACGTACGTATACGAGAAAGTAAAATGCAATTATTTACTATTACGTTTCGAGACAACACAAAATTTAATGGAGGATAACCCCATAATATGTATACATATGCTCAATGCCCAAAAGATTGGTAAGAGACGTTGCGAAAAAGGCGCATCAAATGTTTAAAAAATCGGATTCTCTGTTCTGAAAGACGAACGAGTAATATAGATTTATATTCTTTTATCTTCAAAAACATTATCTTCAAAATTATTTCATTGCGAGAAAAACTTAAAATTTCGAGTATTGATACTAACGATGGGAAATATGTATAATGTGAAGTAAATTAGTTGAAACTGTCGAAAAAATCCAAAGTAGTGCATTAATTGTTATATGAAATTCAATAATATACACCTGTCTTCCCCCCGCCACCCCTCGCGCCCCTATTTTGGGCGACTGACTGTTCCTAAGACCCAGCCGTTTCCCGTCTGCTAATGCATTTTCAAACCATGTTCCACCGTTTGTCGTGTACACCATTATGTGTATAGTCCAGTAAATCACAATACTGATCACTTTCAAGATGGCATCCGTTGTCGAATGTCTCGTCAGGAAGCCGTATTGTCTGGGAGATAAATTTGCCCCTAGATGCTCCACGAGTCTTGCGAGAATTATATCCTCAAGTAGTTTGCGCATGGTATCCAAAAGGCAAAGCGACCTGAAAGAGGAAGTCTGATTTACGGGATTATTACCCTTCCGGAGAATAACCAGTTTCTGTTTCTTCCACCGCGCGGGGAATGTTCCATTCTGAACACAGACAAACAAGCATTCCAGGAACTGCTCAATCACGAGTTTCAGGATCTGTTCGTTCGGGATATCGTAAAAAACCCGACCCATTCCCACATTTCATGGTCGCCGTGTTATGTGCCACAGTTCTTCCAGTGTAAGCATATATTTTTCCGTCAAAAGAAAAGCCGCTCGGGCTTGTATTTCCCGAAGATCTATTGTAAGGAAGACATCGCCTATTATTTTCTTCGCCCAGCGTGGGTCGTCTCGCTCAGGTGTCTCACAGTCTGCCATTAATTTCTTTGTAAGCCATGCCCAAGGGGTGTTTTCAGCATCATCTATAAGTTTCCTCCATCTTTTATGCTTCTTTTAATCTCTCTTGAGCAGTTTTCGAGACTTATTATACTGATATCTAAGGGAGGGATTTGTCCTGGCTCTCGTCACAAATCTTCACGCCTTGATGCAGTTTTTGCGGAGATCCGCAATTTCAGGTGCCCATCTGTAGACATGAAGCTTGCGTCTGGGCATCGAGGCATCACACGCTGCTACCACTCTATCTTTCCTTTTTTTCACTAGCTATTTCCTCGAGGGATTCCGCGCCAATGCTCTTCATCAGCCTAGATTCCTCCAGGAACTTCTTGGCCATGTCTACAATTAACTTATTTACATTCCAGGTTGCCCTGTCTTTGTTACATCTGTTTACTTGAGAATGATAACCCTGATTCGTAGCGACGGAAAATTGAATGTACAGATGGTCACTAAGTGACTCGTCCTCAAGTACTTCCCAATCCTTGACACTCTTACTCAGCTTTGTGGAGCCCATGGTAATATCCAGAATTGAAGCATTTGCTTGTTGGAATGTATACTTGTCACCGTTATTTAGGATAACTAGGTCGCTTCTTGCGACAAACTCGCAATGACTCCTCTCTTATCTGACCTAGTTTCCTCCCATTCTGGAGATTTATTATTGAATACACGCCCTAAAGAGCTTCGTCTTTTGCTGACATTAGGCTAGCTTCAAGCTCAACAATGTCCCTCTCATATTTCTCGTTCTAGTCGTACGACCTATTGTGAGTTCTATTAATTCTCCAACGTGCACATTGGCCAAATACCTCTCCAAACTACTACAACCTCACATTGGTCACACAGAAAGACACATCAAGGATTCCTCTCACTTCATTGAAAAAATAAAGGACCTCGCTTCGACTATCTTATTGGTGAGTTTTGATGTGACTTTAAATTTCGTAGCTTAATATTTCCCAGAGGATATCGTCTTACTGTTTAAACACACACTGACTACTACTTATTTTCAATGCAACGGAGACTTTTATGAACAGACAGAAGACAGACGGCGTAGCTATGGGCAATCCATTGAATCCGATTGTGGCCAACCTTTACATGGAGTATTTCAAAGACACTACCTTAAACAGTTCTCGTATGAAACCGAGACACTGGTTTCGTTATGTTGATGATACTTTTGTGATTTGGAGTCATGGTGAACACTTGTTATCAGATTTTTTGGATCATCTCGATAATATCCACCCAAGAATTCAATTTAGTATGGAGGTGGAAAAAGATAAACAACGTTCTTTGATATTTTGGTCAACAGGAATCCAGATGGCTCCCTTGGGCATAAAGTTTACTGGAAACCTATGCACAAGAATCGTTATTTACACAAAACCTCAAATCATCATCCCAGGCAAAAACGCGCTATGATCAAAACCTTTTACGGCCGTGCTAAACGCATTTGCGAACCTGACCACCTACTCGAAGAACTACAACACCTCGAGAAGGCATTACAAGTCAACGGGTACAAGCCCAGCGAAGTAAGTCGAGCTCTACATCCGAAGAGAAAGACAGTTGAACAAAACCATACAGAATCTACTCGATACAGTTTTCCTGCCCTATGTGAAGAGAGTAATGGACCGCATAGGGAGACTGTTAACAAGACAAAGGGTTAAAACTATCTCTAAACCCACCCAACAACTCTAAAACATATTACGTTCGGCCAAAAATCCCCAGGATCGCATCTTTAGGTGGAGTATAGAGAAGTCCTTGTTCTTGCGGTTCCGTATACATAGGTACTACAGGGAGAAGCTTTAATACTCGGCTAAAAGGACACAAAAGGATCTGCCGTCTAGGGCATACTGATAAGTCAGCAATCACCGAGCACGCGCAGTCGGGACGCGGACACGACATGCGCTTTGAAGCGACGGATGTTCTCTCCACCACCACACACTACTACAAGAGACTTCAAATGGAAGCCATCGAGATTTATAAACACAAAAACAAATTCAACAGAAAAGAAGAAGGTGAAAAATTAAACAGTACATGGTAACCGGCACTCCGTAACACACTGCAGCCCACCAGTACCGCTGACGTGGCCCAATCAGACGCGAGCACATGAACCTCGCCTTTCACCATTCGCCACACCGCGCGTCCCAGAGCCAGGGGAACGTCAGTCAACGCGGTGCTGCCAAGAAGGACACTTCGCCCCCGACAGCAACGCCACTGATGATGTGTACCACAGTTGCAGGCGAAACGTTTGGAGCAATCTCCGTTGGACCACAAACCGCCAACAAACCGGGAAACAACTAATTATTAAGTGCGAAAGATGTTTAAGAGGAAAGTGCAGGTCTCATCTTCGGTGATACTCCCTAGTTTTCGAAAATCGCAAAAATAATTTTTAAAAGTACAAATTTAATGATAGAGATTTTTGGCTCAAACTAACTATTGAAGAAAATTACCTCTTTAGAAAAGGTCATGTACAATTTTTTATGAAACTAGTAGTTTTCAAGTAATGTGGGCTTGAAATGTACAAAAAATTCAAAAACCGCTCAAATTTTTTTCTTTAAATTTTCTCCACATATGTAATAAGGGAAGGTAATAAATATGGGCTTAGTCCAATTTTCGAGTATTCCTGTTGTTTATTGTAAAAACATTTCAAAACTACAATTTGCAGATAGATATTTTTGCGTCAAACTTTGTTGTACAAAATAAGCTATTTAAATAAATAACTTGTGGTGCCATACAATAGCACAGACTTTCTCGCCATCTTCTACTCTTTCTACTATTGACCAGCTTTTACGATAGGTGTAATTGTCTTTTCGCTTGTTTTCTTTCGTCGCCCAAAAAACAAACATACTTATCATTTCTTAATTACTAATAATTTAATGCTAGAAGCGAAACTAACATATACTTATTACTATTATAGAAGTATTCTTTGTACGTCGTAACTGGATAGCCAAGGTAGCTAATTGAGGGGGGTAAGTACAACTACAAATAACTTATAGCTCCAAGACTTTTACATTACAAAAAAGAATTGTACGAATAATAAGCAAATCCCACCCACGTGACCTTGTTCTCTTGATATATGAATCAGTGTTTTTTGTCGAAAATGACTTAAGGGCGGGAATACATTTTCAGCAACCCTGACGTTTATAACTCGAGGTAGTGATCATATTCATCAGGTGACAGTATCAACTGCTCACTACAAAAATTCACATACAATACATGTACATTATTTTACAATACCTTGCCAGATGACATTAAACGATTAAATTCGATACAAAAGTTTAAGTCTATCTATCTATTTAGCGGTTTTTTTACAGCCTTGGCCGTTTTCCGCATCCCAATTTCCATGCCTCTTTATCCCATACATCGTTTTCTTCCATTTCTCTTTTTTCCATGGCTTCAGTTATTGCCATGTTCCATGTTCTTCTCGGTCTTCCCCTGTATCTTCTTCGATTTGGTATCCACTCCCAAACCTTTTGAGGAAGTCTATCCGATTTCAACCTTCTCATATGTCCATACCATTTTAGTTGTCTCATTTCGATTGTATCGTTCAAGGTTGTTTGCACTTTCATTTTATTTCTTATTTCATCATTTCCAAAAGTTTAAGTCCCAAGTAAAATATTTTCTGCTGCGCAACTGTTTCTATACAATTAGAGACTATACCGAGCATCCAAACGGAAAGTAATATTAATTTTAACATTGGCGTTTGAAGAATTATTTACCATTTGGATTGTACAATACTGAAGAATCTGTAACAAGTATTTACTTTAGCTTTAGGTCAATGACCGCCACCTCGATCAGGTTTTTGTCCAGTTTCCCTGATCCTGGAGCAAATGCAGAGATGACCCTGCATGGGGTGGGTCGAGCAAGTGGACTAGTTGTGAAATAATGAGGCTTCGACCCCTCCCAAACATTCCTACCATAGCTCCAATTAAATTAATTGATTCGAAGGATCACCCAGACACCTGTAATGAGAAAAACAACAGGTTATGACCATCATTGCAGGTCTGGGACTGCAAGGATGGAGTTGGATGGAGAGTACTTGTTACCATAAAAAACTGTGAATCAGATCATGTAAACATATATTCTATTCAAAAGTACAACTTAACCTACAAACAAAGTAACAGAAAATAAGAGGGGGGTTTTGCAGGACATAAACATTAGAATACAATAATAGCTTGCGCACGTGGCGTGGAAGCACACATATGGTACGATGTGCAGGACGTGTTCTTATTGTAGAACGATGAGAAGGTTGTTGTCCAGACACGGGCGGGTTGCGAACCCACGCCCATGAAATTAGGCAACATGTTTCAGGAGACACACTGCAGGATGAATCACACACACGCATTCGTGAAAGGTATTGTCGAACACAGCTTCTGGAAGCATGCCCGTAGTAGGCAGAATACGTGCGTAGCACGCAGTATATTGCCACACTGGAGAGAATTGAAAAGGTGTGACAAGATTGGTTGCACACACGTGATTATTGAGGGCAGCAGTTACGAACCATGCCCGCAGTAGACAGAATATGCGCGTAGTGCGCGGCATTAGAAGTGTAGAAGATTCAACGGGCACGTAAATGTAGCGCGTGCACAGTACATTACATTACCAACGTAACAGTCCCAAGTGTTGAGCATGGCGCTTTGTATTATGCCCGCAGCAGGCGAACACGTGCACAGCACGGCACGTTAAGTGTAGAAATTCAGCAGGGCACGTGAAAACAGGACCAGTTGAATATACGTAATTATTGAAAACACCACCATGCGCAGCGTGGAGCCCAGGCGATGACTGCAGTAGTGGAGTCATATAAGGAGCAGCGCAGCGCGTTTGCTCGGCTCAGACATCAGGCGAAGACTGACCAAACACGCCGCGAGGAGAGCGGCGCAGAGCACGTCCGTCCATCTCGACCGACAGAGCAGTACTGACTGCTGGCGGTTGGGGCCAGCGTCTTGCGAGCAACGGTTTCTGTGTTGCGTCATGACGCTTCTGGAAATTTCTGGTAACACAAAGACAGCAGCTGCGAGGCGAGAATCGGTTGCATCGTTGTTGCGTCAGCCGATTTCCAAAAGACGAGGCGTTGCCACACTGTAGCGTGTCTGAAAGCTTGCTTAGAAATACAATACTTGGAAATCGCCCGCAGGCGTGCAGTAGCCTGAATAAGATGTGCGTCTTTCTGAATAAATATATATAATTAAAAACAGCTTGCTCTGACATACACCCCCACAGGACGACTAGGTTGTCCGACAAAAAGTATGTTAGGGCAAGCTAGGTAGTTAGGTATAAAATGGGAGTGGTAGGGTGTATGGAGATATGTGGCAAGGATGTTGAATGTAGCCGTTAGCATTAGAAAGGCATAATTGACCTTAGACAAATAAGCACCTCGAAAAGGTGGCAAGTGCGATAGCACATGATATAATAAGGTAATCTGACATAATACATAATAATACAATGACATAATAAAGTAATCTCGAATGAGATTGAGCACCTCGGAGAGGTGGCAAAAATGTCATCGAAAAATAAAATTGCATCGTGTATTCGACAAGGTGATCTTGAATGAGACGGGGCACCTCGGAGAGGTTACAAAAATGACATCGAAAAATAAGATTATAACGGGTGCCTGATAAGGTGACAAACGCAGTAATGCAAAGTCTTGACGACTAGCGAGTACACAATATAATAGGACAATCAATCTTATAGCTAACACAATAATAAACAAAATAAAGACAATAGTTTTAGATCAGCACTAAATAACTATGACTCAGGAAACGCCAGTAACTATGACTCAGTAACTATGACTCAGTAAACGCCAGTAACTATGACTCAGTAAACGCCAGTAACTATGACTCAGTAAACGCCAGTAACTATGACTCAGTAACTATGACTCAGTAAACGCCAGTAACTATGACTCAGTAAACGCCAGTAACTATGACTCAGTAACTATGACTCAGTAAACGCCAGTAACTATGACGTAGTAACTATGACTCAGTAAATGCAGACCTCAAAATGGGGAGACTGTCCTCGAGT
The DNA here is from genome assembly GCA_038098605.1 of Gryllus longicercus. Classification (NCBI taxonomy): domain Eukaryota; kingdom Metazoa; phylum Arthropoda; class Insecta; order Orthoptera; family Gryllidae; genus Gryllus; species Gryllus longicercus. The sequence goes on along the minus strand of JAZDUA010000120.1, from coordinate 3,465,692 downwards.
GAGCTTTGAGAGGGTGCATCTCGAAAAGGTAGCAAGTGCAACAATGCAGAGTTTTAACATAGTAGGGTTGATAAGACATCTCGAATGAGATGGGGCGCCTCGGAGAGGTGGCAAATGCAGTGCAAAAATATCTTGATATAACAAGATTAGTAGGGGGGTCATGGCGGTTCTGGATCAGGAAGTGCTTATCTTATCAGCTTATCTTATCTACTTCCTGTTTCCCTCCCCCACATCCGGTGTCAACAACCGGCGCCACCAATTATAATGGCAGGAAGTGCTTATCTTATCAGCTCTTATCAGCTTATCTTATCGACTTCCGCCCACCCCTCCTCCTCCCCCCGCCCCTCCCCTCCCCCGCCCCCACCCCACTTCCGATGTCAACAACCGGCGCCACCCATTATAATGCCCCGCCGAATGTCAACAACCCACCACCCTCCCCCTCCCCCTCCCCACTTGCGCCCACCCCCTCCCCCTCCCACCCACCCCTCCGATGTAAACAACCGGCGCCACCAATTATAATGCCCCCCCTCCCCCACCCCCTCCTCCGCACACCCGATGTAAACAACCGGCGCCACCAATTATAATGCCCCCCCCTCCCCCTCCTCCGCCCACCCGATGTCAACAAACGGCGCCACCAATTATAATGCCCCCACCGACCGGGGTCACCACCCCTTGCGACCTCTGGCGGCGAATGGTGGAAGTGTGCGCGCGCTCTGGTGGCGAATTGTGGAAGCGTATGTGTCTGCGCTCTGGCGGTGAATTGTGGAAGCGTGTGTGTGTGTGTGTGTCTTTCAAAAATGCTGCTGCCTGAAGCGGATTCGAACCAGCCTCAATCCCCCTGAGACGACCAGCACTCTGGCTCTGAGCTACGGTGACATCTCGAGTCAAGCTGTCTGCTTTGGGGTACAGATATTACACGCGGTCGGGAGGGCGCCGCGCGCTGGCGGCCGGAAGTAGATAAGATAGCGGCGGGCAGGGGCGGGCCGCTGAGGGCGCGCGCTGGCGGCAAGGACCGGATGTTGATAAGATAGCGGCGCGCAGGGGCCGGCGCGGGTGGCAGAGGACGCGCGCTGCGCAGACTAATGAGTATAGAGATGCGCGCGCCCTCTATGAGCGATTCGGAGAATGAGATGGCGTTGTGAGCGATGTCGGGGCGCGCATTTTGAATGCACTCTATATGAGATAGCCAGCCGCGCGTTTCTCTCTCTCTCTCTCTCGAGCCGAGAGCGCTGACGCTCACTCCCCCGCTGAAAAGACTTTTATAATAGAAAAAAAGGAAGTCCTAAATGGCGGTGACAGGGAAAAAATAAATTGAAAAATCAGTACAATTGAAAGAATGTTTTTTGATGTATTGAAAACAAAAGAATTATAAAATTATTTTCTTACATACATTTCACAATCAGTTTTATTGTTTTAACGATCGTTTCTATTAAATTTCTCCAAATGATGTGTTTACTTTAAAAAACATAGAAAATATCATTATTTCTTTTATATTACATATCCTTTACAAAGAGAGGTTGTGTTTGTAATTGCATGTTTTCATTGAAGTTTCATAGACCTTTCAAATTTTCTTACATAACATTTCAAAACATTTGCATGCTTAGATATTTTTATGGAGAAATTCACACATGTTTGAACATTTTTCATTACATACTGTATATATTTAGTGTTATATCTAATCTATGAAGAACTTAAAATGAGTTTTTACATAATTTTTATAAATAGCACATCATTCTTAGATCCTGACTGCATACAGTTGTATTTTCATATTGTTATACTACGCTTTATAACCCTCTGTACATAGGCTAGATTGTCAAAACGAGTACAAACTCGAGTCTGTGCTGACGTAGATGGGCGTCAATCTTCGTCACTGTGGACTGGAGGCCGGTGCCATATTTTCGAACGGCCAACACAGCGTCTGGATGGATTGACGAACGCGAGCGCTGTCGCAGTGCCGACCGGTGAAGGAAGTGGTCGAGTCAAGGACAGCTAACGCTTCAGCGTCGTGAGAATAAACTCCTCCGGTTGGGGGGATCTTCTTTTACCAACTCCTTCCGCCCCATATGATTTGTGTGCACTGTCCAGGGGGATGGGGGCACGCTGAAGACAGGGAGCGTTCAAAGCTTTCTGGATGGCGCAATAGCGCACGAATATGTCATCAGTTTCACAGGAGGTCACCGCATCCCATACCACTTTCTCGTGACAGCCAATCACGTGTGAAGAGTTTTTTCCTTATCTTCTTCGACATCTGATGATTCTTCCTCGTGACAGCGTCGGTCAGCACACATCAACGGTCGAGCGATAGACTGCAGCGTAGTAGGGGCGCTGAAGACTGTTGTTGTAGGCGATGACGGTGCAACGTCGCGGAGGCTGTTCCAATTCACCACCGCTTCTTCCACGCATCATACGCTTCTTCGTCTGAGTTTGTTCCATGGCGACAGGCGATGGACGAGTGTTGAGACCTGTCTCAACGTGTTGAGACCTGTCTCAACGTGTTTGCAAACGCTCCCCCTACTACTAGTTGAAAGTGATTCATCATAAATCTCCCTACTACTAAAAATGTCTAACCATAAAATATATAAAAAATTTAAAAATACTACTAAAAATGTCTAATCATTATATAAAAAGTTTAAAAATGAATGCTAGTCTATCTGAACCCCGCCTGCAGGGACGAGCGTGCACGCTGAAGAAGAAGAAGAAGAAATGGACGGACGCGTACGCAGGATGCGGAAATGACCCCATGGCAGACTTGTAAATTTATCGATCCAATAGCGTTTGTCGTCAGACACGGACAACGAACGCTTGTTTTGAACAAATGAATAATTGATATGGGATTTGGACCGAATAGTACATTGTTTGTCGATTCTATTTTCGTTTCGAAATAAACAGTCCAAATAATTTTGAAATTTATAGCGTTTGACGACCGAACGTTGTACTCCCTTCGCCCGAGAAGAACATGCCCGAGATCGGGTTTCGATGGAGTACATTTTTGGACGTAAACCTACATAGCCGAGCAGGGGATCACTTCCGCATTCGTCCTTAAACAACCCTAAGACCTTTTTATTGCGAGGTGTCACGCCAAATGCGTTATCGGGAGCGAAACAGGATGTATCAAACCAGGATGGATGCCGATTCATCTCAGCGTACACACTCGTGGAAGTAGAAAGAATGAATGAATCGGTATCCATGTAGAGAAGGTGAAGATCACAAAGATGTTTTTGACAGTAATTATAAAAAAAGTCATACATTCTGTGCTTCGAAATTTCTAATATACAAAACCCCAAATAGATGGGCTTTGTGAACTTCACCTCCGTTTTTCGCAACTCGATAGTCATGAGATCGCCATTCACATGATGACTACGCACGAAAGCGGGATCGGCGATGTGCCGTCTGGCCCCCCACCTCCCTTCCCACTTATTCACGAGATAAATGCGTCGGTGGTTGCGCACGTCCTCCATCGACTTCCCGTAAATCGAATTGTTCATGAGTTTGAAAAATTTATCCTCGAAATCGGAGGACGCGCGCTGTCGACGTGCATTGTTCAGGTCCATGTACGTGGCAAGCCAAGGTCGTTGCGAAAAAGAGAGAACGCGGTGAATTTTCGTGAGTTGCACTCCCAACTCGAGGGCCTGAACTAAATTTCGAATGTGAATGATGTAACGACGCTTGGGGAGCAGCGTCGCTAGCAACTTGGCTTGCCTGCTCTTCGAGTCGGGGGGGACGCGGGTTTCCGGACAGGGCGGCAAATCGCTCAAGCGATCGTGGATGGCGTCAGGATAGTCGAGGTCGACCTCCAAAACGTATCCCCGATCGACTTCCGCAGCCGCCTCTGCGATGTTCAACCGCTCGATGTCGGTTTCCGGCATCCACCGGAAGTCGCCCACCGGAAGCGGATGTGACATCGAGAAACCATATAAGTTATTCGCGTCAACGTAGGCGAGATAAGATGCCTTATCGCTTGGCCGGAAGCGTTCACCCGCAAAGGGGTGATTGGCCTCAGCGTGACGACCGATCACTTGCACGAGTCCCCCCCGGATGCCCCGTTCGAAAAAGAGAACCATGTCGATGTCTGTGAGTAGCTCTAGTCGAACGCCGGTGGTTTTCAACATGGCGTCCCACGAAAGCCCGGGAGCGGTGTAGTAAAAGAGAGGATCGAGCCCGTACACCTCCAAACACAAATTTCGAAAGGTTTCCATCGTGTCGGTTTCTAACAGCACGTCGACTTTCAAGTACAAATCGGCGTACTGCAGCAAATTTTGAATAGAGAACGCGTCCCACACGGCCTGCGCGTGCGCGTACTCCGAGTCCGACACGGGTGTGTCTGTGAGGCGACTGTAAAAGGCCTCGGGCGACGGTAACCTCGTGTCGTCCAATTTGGACATGTCATTGACATAATCGTAGGGAAACACCCCCTTCCTTCTGGCCAACTCGAAAAGGCGATCGTCGGGAAAGGCTGCACGGGTGAACTTCAAATCGGCCGAATCGAGCGATCGACTTAAAGAGTCGAGCGATGCACCTAAAAATTTCAATGAATCTAAAAAGCGTAGTTCCACTTTCCCGATTCTCTGGGAAATCGCCACGAATCTCTCGTGATTGTGTGGAACCACGCGCAGCCCGTCGTTGTTCATACAGTTCTTTTCGCCCCAGGCCTGAAGGAGAAAATGCCAATCGTAACCGCTCCCGTTGTGCATGACGACGGGGATGAACTTTGGTGCGGGAAAGTTGACGTTGCACGCTTGATGAGCCGCGCCGCGAAAGACACCCGAAAAATGATCGTGGTCCCTGACGCGAACGGAATTTGGAAGAAAAGGTCCTTTGCATATGTGGCATATATCGGAATTTTGAAAAGACGCCTCGTTTTCGTTGTTCATCACGAGGGGAGAAGGATGACTCAAAAGTTGCTCATAATCTTTCGCGAGACCTTCTAAGAATGCTAATAATTGTATCGCGACGTCGGGACCGTGAAAGTTGACCAGTTGATTTCGCGACTCATCAAACGAGCACACCACTTGAAGCGCGGCCGAAAAGGGTTCGTGAATTTGATACGGTTGCAGAAAAGATCCGTTCGATGACGGCTCGCACGAAGACACGGGGACCGTGAGCGCTTCGAAGTCAACATAAACCGCGATCGGGCATCGTTGTTGTCTTTCGAGGTGCTGAAATTGCATGAAGCGCTCCTCCTCTTTGCTCGTCTCCGACGGAAGGATCAAACGTGCGGGGGACCCCACGGATCGACAATCAATTTCGTGAGCCTCGAGATGCGCTTGCGAGTAAAACACATTCAAACATCTGTCGCAAACGAAAATCCTATGGCTGTGAACCGTATGTTGAGACCGAATCAGTCTACTTAAATTTTTGATCCAAACGTAATGGGACTGTCCGCCATCGCCATGAATCAACAAGAAATTGAAATGGTTCTCTTTCTTCGACCCCGAAAAGTGTACAGGACCTACGATTTTCCAAGTTTTGTTGGCCGAATCATACTCTAATGTGAAAACATTGAATGAAAAGGTAGAATTTTGACGTTCGAAACGTTTGATCTCGTGAACGGGCAGGGGCCAGGAGATGCCGCGCAAATCGAGACTGTTTTCCAATTCATCGAAAAGGGTTTGATAGGTACCGGTACGATTAGAATTCAAAATTTTGATGTGTGGGGGCTGACGTTTATGAAAAAGAGCCGAAGCCACCGCCCACAGGAAACATTTCTCGTCTCGATTTTGCACGTTGATCACAGCATGACGACTCGCGATGGACGCCGGAAGAGGAAGATAAGATGAGGCAGAATGAGCGATAGGTTCAAATAAGTGAGCCGAAACATGAAGAGCGACGATAGAGGCCAACGATTTCCCGGAATCTCTCTCGGAAAACTCGTCGAATTTGGAATTTATAGGTTGTGCTATATGAGAAAGGAAAAATTCCGAAATGTCATCCGCCTTCGTTAACACAGCCGTTCGTGCCGAAAGAAAGATAGGCTGCAGCACCCCTACAATTTCGTGCGTCTCAATGTTCTCTTTCTCAATTAAAAATTGACACTCGAGTTGCGCGAAAATTTTGAAATTAGATCGGCCGAGAGTGTTGTTGAGCTCTTCAAACATCTTACGATGGAAGGGAACACGACAACGGTTGAGAAACTCGACCGGATCCGCAATGTCATGTGGGGGAGGAGGATTCAAAATGACACCTCGAAATACACGGGCGTTTAAAGACTGAACGACGTCCGTCCATTGGGGAGCGTTTGCAATGTCTCGTTGTTGTTGTTGTTGGTACGGGCAATCTATAGAATCAAACAAAACACACACACATAAATGATAATCATTCAACACATCACTAACCACTCCTATTAAAAGAAATTTATTTTACCATCCTCACGCTGCGGAGAAGACACTTCCGCTTGTCGACCTGCATGAGACTCACTCTCGTCGCGATGATTGAATAGAAACGGGACATCTATAGAATTCATCAAAACACACATAAAAATGATAATCATACAACACATCACTAACCACTCCTATTAAAAGAAATTTATTTTACCATCCTCACGCTGCGGAGAAGACACTTCCGCTTGTCGACCTGCATGAGACTCACTTTCGTCACGAATGTGCCGATTTAACAGAAATTTCTTCATCTCAAATCGAATCACTGAATGCTAACAATCACACGTGACTAACACTCAAATAGCAGTACACAAGACAGAGTTGAATCACACGTGACTAACACGACGTCAACACTCAAATAGCAGTACACAAGAAGGTCCGCACGCTTCAAGAGCAAATGTCAGACTAATGGCAGAGCTCTGTGGACATGGAGTTTTAAACCCTATGTTATCTCACACTATCACATCCAGCACGTGCAGTGCGCATGCGCAGAAGCCATTCATCACTCCCCCAAGCGATAGTGATAAGAACAGCAGTCGACCACAGCCGGAAGTTATAATTAGGAAAACAGGATGTCATTGATATCGCTCGAGCACCGGAAGAGATAGTGGAAGCATACGCCGGTCCAGCGGACATTCTAATTGGTGCACCGGAAGAGATAGTGGAAGCATTCGGCGGTCCAGCGGACATTCTAATTGGAGCACCGGAAGAGATAGTGGAAGCATTCGGGGTACGCGAGATATTATTGTGCGCGCGACAGATTTTGAGAGCAGAGATAGGTGTCTATTCGTATAAGCAAGTTTCGAATTCATTCGCAGAAAACCAGTTGAATATGCTAAGAGACGAGTGCCAGAACAGCCAAATACACGTGATGTTGGCAGCATCACAACAGTGAAAAAAATTGGAACTATCCGAAATCGTACCAGATTGTTCCAGCAGGGTTTGCACCAAAAATAATGAAGATATTGGGAATTTTAAAGTTGGATGGAACCCTCACGCCTATTCCCACCTCTGTTACCTCCGCCCAAAATAAGATAGCGAGTTCTTTCACGAAGGACAGGAACATATTATTGAAAATTTTAGTAGATTTCGCGAAATATGGCGTGCAATATGTGCTATTTACAAACAAAAACAAGATTTTCTCAAAACTGCCTCCAATACGAGCCTCTTCGGTATTTATTCATTCTGATTCGAAACGTTTTTCAGAAAAAGCTAGACAAGATGATAACGGGCTCGCAGGCCTTGAGGCGGGGGCCCCCCTCACCCCCCCCCCGCGACCAGATGTTTCGGTTGATAGAGGGCGCAAACAGAAAAAATATTTTATGAGATTGAACTCTATTCAATTTTCATGCATACAAATCAACAAAGAAATACACCAAACACGTAAGTGCGGCGACATGGTGCATTTTAGAATATATGTTTGAATATTGCATGAAGACAAGAAAGATCCCATCATTCAAATTTTTTACTTCAAATTTTTGATAAAAATTATATATTATATTGAGATACCTCACATTTCAGATTAGAATCAACCATTATTAACTTACTACATACAATACAATCAATGAGTTCATTTTTTGAATGAACAATAGTGCAGAAGTTTTCTGTCAATTGGATACATTGCGTATTTTGATGTTGTCTGATTGTAGCGTTTCCAATATTCAGTAATGGTTTTGAAAATACTTGTTCCATCGAATCATTATGTAAATCGCATATTTATAGTCAATCGAAGTGTTTCAATGTATTTCCATAAAAATGATTGTTTCAAACATACATTATTCTCATCAACATAAGTGGAGTGAGAAATGTCAGGTATGTCTATCGGAACAGATAGTAGTAAAACAGCTCCAGCGAAGAGTTGATTATTGCCGTTTATTTCTTGCATAGTTGTGTGAAAAGCTTCAAGAGAATGGCCTCATAGCACACTTATCGCAGATAATAATTGATTTTTTTTTCGTAACACTGCAAACATTCCGCTTTTGTTTCTAATATTACACATTGCAATTGGTTTACTGTGAATGACTAATGATAGCTTCAAAGCTGAATGCACCGTTCGTCCACCATCGAACAAAATCCACGCTTCCACCCTCGCCGCTGGACAGAGCAAACCAATTCTATCAAGTGCTTATCAACTCTACCCCCAGTGTGCGTCTATTATTTTGAATAAAAGATTTAAGAAAGAATTTAATTATATAATTATTATAAAAATTATTACATATCATTTAAACGAAAAATATTGTCGCCAACCAGAATGCCGTGTTATAGGAAGTAAATGTTGCATTCAATAGTAAATACCCAAGGAATAAGTGATAGCAAGGAATTATAATTATGCGTTCTATGCTGAATGATAGAAGGAAAGTGTATTCTCGAGGCACGGGTATTACATATGAACATAACGTATCAACTTTACCTTACTAAGGACTTATCGACTGTAGCTGTTTTTAACTAAGGAACTAAACAAAAAACATTGCCATCGAAAGTATCATAAACGCCTTTTTCAGTTTGCAAAACTGCAAGAAACACCATTTCCGACACTTCTGCTGCTGGGTTGTATGCATAAAAATTAAAATGTCTAAACAATCGTGTCTTACAAAAAATACAAATATTTACAATGAGCAATCAGTATGAATACACCCTTCATATCCGAAAAGTTGGGGTTTCATAAGAAAGTGTCTGCCACCGGAGAAATTTCAAAATCACTATCATATAATATACTACCAAGAATGTAGTAATTTTGTACTGAACTATACACAATTAAAAAACGGATGCAATTGAATCACTTTATGGGTTAATTTCTGATTTTTTCTCATTTTCAGTCAAAATTTAGGCCTATGGACACTTTGGGTTGGTGATTTAGGTATAATAATTTTATTTTTATAATAATAAAACGCAAAAATTGCAATTTTTTATTTATGAGTGAAATCTCAAATATGCTACTTACCGCTGTTATTGAATCTAAAGGTTCTGCAATCTTTATGTCTAGAGAAAAAATGAAGATTGCAACTTTAGTTGTGCTTAAGCAATTACTCTAATATATTAGAAAATTTTCCATTCAATTCCAATACATTTTTTGCTGCAAATATTTTATGTTTAAAAACTTTCAAACCATTATTCCTTTGATGCATAGAACAGTCCAATCCAGTGCTGTTGTATTTAAGATTCTACTGCAATTTTGAATCAAAGCAGAGTATAGCGGGCTCCTGGCAATCCAGTCACTCGATCAATTTTATGACAATGATTCTTCTAGTGAAATTGTAACTGAGCCAGTCACTCAGGTCGTTTGAAATGTATGCAGGAATGTTAAAATCACATAAGTCGCAATGTTTAAAACCCGTTTTTAACAGCATTTCTTGGGTGAGAAAACGGAGTATTCGCCCCCCTGCCCGTCACTTGATTCAGAAACTTTTCATTATGCTAAGACATATTTACGAGACTCTTCGGTAAGAACATGTATTCAAATTTCTTTCAAAACGTTTTTCAGAAAAAGTGAGCCAAGCTGATAACAGATGACGCCATCTTACCTGCATCAGACATCGATTCAAGGAAGAAATGTCTCTACTCCACAATCCGCAATGTTGATTGATAGCAGATATGAAGTTTTCAATAGTATTTTCATATGCATCAAGATGACTTCTTGCGGGAGATTAAAACGCCGCGCATTGTAGCCTCTACACAGGGTTTGGATGTATATTCAATCTTTTTATTGATAATCATACTGTTGTTTTCAAAAAGCGTCAATAATATGTCATATAATAAGAAGTAAGAAATATGTGATGTTCAGTGCGGTTCGTACGAAAAGTACATGTTCACGTAAAAAAAAAATAAAAAATTCACATTAGAACAGTGAGACGTGGTGGTAGATGTGGTGGTGGCGGTGGTGACATTTCTAAAAATTTTGAAAACTTTCAGGCCCAGAAATACCTTCTGCTGAAACTTAAAATCCTAGTAAAACTTACCGACAGACACAAAGAATACTTAAAATCCTAGTAAAACTTACCGACAGACACAAAGAATACTTAAAATCCTAGTAAAACTTACCGACAGACACAAAGAATACTTAAAATCCTAGTAAAACTTAACGACAGTCACAAAGAATTTATCCTATGACACATTGTTGAACTTTTGGAGGAATTTGCATAATTTATTCATTTTTGTAGATGTAGACGACCCACCTCTTCCGACGTCACCACCATTACCACCACCACATCTACCACCACATCCACCACCACATCTACCACCACGTCTCGCTCCACCACTGGCGACAGGCGTAGGGGTGGGGGACATGTTCCGCGCCAAGCGCGCAAGGGTGGGGGTAGATAGTGAGGGTGCCGAAGCCCGGGTGTTGCCTGTGATACCCCCCCCCCTGTTTCCTGATATTCGAGAGAAATCCACTTTTCAGGCTACGTCTTGAATACCATCGAGAAAGACGCAGAAAAAATGTTTGAAGAAAACGTAATCTTTGTATGCTGTTCTAATGTGAATTTTTTATTTTTTTTTTACGTGAACATGTACTTTTCGTACGAACCGCACTGAACATCACATATTTCTTACTTCTTATTATATGACATATTATTGACGCTTTTTGAAAACAACAGTATGATTATCAATAAAAAGATTGAATATACATCCAAACCCTGTGTAGAGGCTACAATGCGCGGCGTTTTAATCTCCCGCAAGAAGTCATCTTGATGCATATGAAAATACTATTGAAAACTTCATATCTGCTATCAATCAACATTGCGGATTGTGGAGTAGAGACATTTCTTCCTTGAATCGATGTCTGATGCAGGTAAGATGGCGTCATCTGTTATCAGCTTGGCTCACTTTTTCTGAAAAACGTTTTGAAAGAAATTTGAATACATGTTCTTACCGAAGAGTCTCGTAAATATGTCTTAGCATAATGAAAAGTTTCTGAATCAAGTGACGGGCAGGGGGGCGAATACTCCGTTTTCTCACCCAAGAAATGCTGTTAAAAACGGGTTTTAAACATTGCGACTTATGTGATTTTAACATTCCTGCATACATTTCAAACGACCTGAGTGACTGGCTCAGTTACAATTTCACTAGAAGAATCATTGTCATAAAATTGATCGAGTGACTGGATTGCCAGGAGCCCGCTATACTCTGCTTTGATTCAAAATTGCAGTAGAATCTTAAATACAACAGCACTGGATTGGACTGTTCTATGCATCAAAGGAATAATGGTTTGAAAGTTTTTAAACATAAAATATTTGCAGCAAAAAATGTATTGGAATTGAATGGAAAATTTTCTAATATATTAGAGTAATTGCTTAAGCACAACTAAAGTTGCAATCTTCATTTTTTCTCTAGACATAAAGATTGCAGAACCTTTAGATTCAATAACAGCGGTAAGTAGCATATTTGAGATTTCACTCATAAATAAAAAATTGCAATTTTTGCGTTTTATTATTATAAAAATAAAATTATTATACCTAAATCACCAACCCAAAGTGTCCATAGGCCTAAATTTTGACTGAAAATGAGAAAAAATCAGAAATTAACCCATAAAGTGATTCAATTGCATCCGTTTTTTAATTGTGTATAGTTCAGTACAAAATTACTACATTCTTGGTAGTATATTATATGATAGTGATTTTGAAATTTCTCCGGTGGCAGACACTTTCTTATGAAACCCCAACTTTTCGGATATGAAGGGTGTATTCATACTGATTGCTCATTGTAAATATTTGTATTTTTTGTAAGACACGATTGTTTAGACATTTTAATTTTTATGCATACAACCCAGCAGCAGAAGTGTCGGAAATGGTGTTTCTTGCAGTTTTGCAAACTGAAAAAGGCGTTTATGATACTTTCGATGGCAATGTTTTTTGTTTAGTTCCTTAGTTAAAAACAGCTACAGTCGATAAGTCCTTAGTAAGGTAAAGTTGATACGTTATGTTCATATGTAATACCCGTGCCTCGAGAATACACTTTCCTTCTATCATTCAGCATAGAACGCATAATTATAATTCCTTGCTATCACTTATTCCTTGGGTATTTACTATTGAATGCAACATTTACTTCCTATAACACGGCATTCTGGTTGGCGACAATATTTTTCGTTTAAATGATATGTAATAATTTTTATAATAATTATATAATTAAATTCTTTCTTAAATCTTTTATTCAAAATAATAGACGCACACTGGGGGTAGAGTTGATAAGCACTTGATAGAATTGGTTTGCTCTGTCCAGCGGCGAGGGTGGAAGCGTGGATTTTGTTCGATGGTGGACGAACGGTGCATTCAGCTTTGAAGCTATCATTAGTCATTCACAGTAAACCAATTGCAATGTGTAATATTAGAAACAAAAGCGGAATGTTTGCAGTGTTACGAAAAAAAAATCAATTATTATCTGCGATAAGTGTGCTATGAGGCCATTCTCTTGAAGCTTTTCACACAACTATGCAAGAAATAAACGGCAATAATCAACTCTTCGCTGGAGCTGTTTTACTACTATCTGTTCCGATAGACATACCTGACATTTCTCACTCCACTTATGTTGATGAGAATAATGTATGTTTGAAACAATCATTTTTATGGAAATACATTGAAACACTTCGATTGACTATAAATATGCGATTTACATAATGATTCGATGGAACAAGTATTTTCAAAACCATTACTGAATATTGGAAACGCTACAATCAGACAACATCAAAATACGCAATGTATCCAATTGACAGAAAACTTCTGCACTATTGTTCATTCAAAAAATGAACTCATTGATTGTATTGTATGTAGTAAGTTAATAATGGTTGATTCTAATCTGAAATGTGAGGTATCTCAATATAATATATAATTTTTATCAAAAATTTGAAGTAAAAAATTTGAATGATGGGATCTTTCTTGTCTTCATGCAATATTCAAACATATATTCTAAAATGCACCATGTCGCCGCACTTACGTGTTTGGTGTATTTCTTTGTTGATTTGTATGCATGAAAATTGAATAGAGTTCAATCTCATAAAATATTTTTTCTGTTTGCGCCCTCTATCAACCGAAACATCTGGTCGCGGGGGGGGGGGTGAGGGGGGCCCCCGCCTCAAGGCCTGCGAGCCCGTTATCATCTTGTCTAGCTTTTTCTGAAAAACGTTTCGAATCAGAATGAATAAATACCGAAGAGGCTCGTATTGGAGGCAGTTTTGAGAAAATCTTGTTTTTGTTTGTAAATAGCACATATTGCACGCCATATTTCGCGAAATCTACTAAAATTTTCAATAATATGTTCCTGTCCTTCGTGAAAGAACTCGCTATCTTATTTTGGGCGGAGGTAACAGAGGTGGGAATAGGCGTGAGGGTTCCATCCAACTTTAAAATTCCCAATATCTTCATTATTTTTGGTGCAAACCCTGCTGGAACAATCTGGTACGATTTCGGATAGTTCCAATTTTTTTCACTGTTGTGATGCTGCCAACATCACGTGTATTTGGCTGTTCTGGCACTCGTCTCTTAGCATATTCAACTGGTTTTCTGCGAATGAATTCGAAACTTGCTTATACGAATAGACACCTATCTCTGCTCTCAAAATCTGTCGCGCGCACAATAATATCTCGCGTACCCCGAATGCTTCCACTATCTCTTCCGGTGCTCCAATTAGAATGTCCGCTGGACCGCCGAATGCTTCCACTATCTCTTCCGGTGCACCAATTAGAATGTCCGCTGGACCGGCGTATGCTTCCACTATCTCTTCCGGTGCTCGAGCGATATCAATGACATCCTGTTTTCCTAATTATAACTTCCGGCTGTGGTCGACTGCTGTTCTTATCACTATCGCTTGGGGGAGTGATGAATGGCTTCTGCGCATGCGCACTGCACGTGCTGGATGTGATAGTGTGAGATAACATAGGGTTTAAAACTCCATGTCCACAGAGCTCTGCCATTAGTCTGACATTTGCTCTTGAAGCGTGCGGACCTTCTTGTGTACTGCTATTTGAGTGTTGACGTCGTGTTAGTCACGTGTGATTCAACTCTGTCTTGTGTACTGCTATTTGAGTGTTAGTCACGTGTGATTGTTAGCATTCAGTGATTCGATTTGAGATGAAGAAATTTCTGTTAAATCGGCACATTCGTGACGAAAGTGAGTCTCATGCAGGTCGACAAGCGGAAGTGTCTTCTCCGCAGCGTGAGGATGGTAAAATAAATTTCTTTTAATAGGAGTGGTTAGTGATGTGTTGTATGATTATCATTTTTATGTGTGTTTTGATGAATTCTATAGATGTCCCGTTTCTATTCAATCATCGCGACGAGAGTGAGTCTCATGCAGGTCGACAAGCGGAAGTGTCTTCTCCGCAGCGTGAGGATGGTAAAATAAATTTCTTTTAATAGGAGTGGTTAGTGATGTGTTGAATGATTATCATTTATGTGTGTGTGTTTTGTTTGATTCTATAGATTGCCCGTACCAACAACAACAACAACGAGACATTGCAAACGCTCCCCAATGGACGGACGTCGTTCAGTCTTTAAACGCCCGTGTATTTCGAGGTGTCATTTTGAATCCTCCTCCCCCACATGACATTGCGGATCCGGTCGAGTTTCTCAACCGTTGTCGTGTTCCCTTCCATCGTAAGATGTTTGAAGAGCTCAACAACACTCTCGGCCGATCTAATTTCAAAATTTTCGCGCAACTCGAGTGTCAATTTTTAATTGAGAAAGAGAACATTGAGACGCACGAAATTGTAGGGGTGCTGCAGCCTATCTTTCTTTCGGCACGAACGGCTGTGTTAACGAAGGCGGATGACATTTCGGAATTTTTCCTTTCTCATATAGCACAACCTATAAATTCCAAATTCGACGAGTTTTCCGAGAGAGATTCCGGGAAATCGTTGGCCTCTATCGTCGCTCTTCATGTTTCGGCTCACTTATTTGAACCTATCGCTCATTCTGCCTCATCTTATCTTCCTCTTCCGGCGTCCATCGCGAGTCGTCATGCTGTGATCAACGTGCAAAATCGAGACGAGAAATGTTTCCTGTGGGCGGTGGCTTCGGCTCTTTTTCATAAACGTCAGCCCCCACACATCAAAATTTTGAATTCTAATCGTACCGGTACCTATCAAACCCTTTTCGATGAATTGGAAAACAGTCTCGATTTGCGCGGCATCTCCTGGCCCCTGCCCGTTCACGAGATCAAACGTTTCGAACGTCAAAATTCTACCTTTTCATTCAATGTTTTCACATTAGAGTATGATTCGGCCAACAAAACTTGGAAAATCGTAGGTCCTGTACACTTTTCGGGGTCGAAGAAAGAGAACCATTTCAATTTCTTGTTGATTCATGGCGATGGCGGACAGTCCCATTACGTTTGGATCAAAAATTTAAGTAGACTGATTCGGTCTCAACATACGGTTCACAGCCATAGGATTTTCGTTTGCGACAGATGTTTGAATGTGTTTTACTCGCAAGCGCATCTCGAGGCTCACGAAATTGATTGTCGATCCGTGGGGTCCCCCGCACGTTTGATCCTTCCGTCGGAGACGAGCAAAGAGGAGGAGCGCTTCATGCAATTTCAGCACCTCGAAAGACAACAACGATGCCCGATCGCGGTTTATGTTGACTTCGAAGCGCTCACGGTCCCCGTGTCTTCGTGCGAGCCGTCATCGAACGGATCTTTTCTGCAACCGTATCAAATTCACGAACCCTTTTCGGCCGCGCTTCAAGTGGTGTGCTCGTTTGATGAGTCGCGAAATCAACTGGTCAACTTTCACGGTCCCGACGTCGCGATACAATTATTAGCATTCTTAGAAGGTCTCGCGAAAGATTATGAGCAACTTTTGAGTCATCCTTCTCCCCTCGTGATGAACAACGAAAACGAGGCGTCTTTTCAAAATTCCGATATATGCCACATATGCAAAGGACCTTTTCTTCCAAATTCCGTTCGCGTCAGGGACCACGATCATTTTTCGGGTGTCTTTCGCGGCGCGGCTCATCAAGCGTGCAACGTCAACTTTCCCGCACCAAAGTTCATCCCCGTCGTCATGCACAACGGGAGCGGTTACGATTGGCATTTTCTCCTTCAGGCCTGGGGCGAAAAGAACTGTATGAACAACGACGGGCTGCGCGTGGTTCCACACAATCACGAGAGATTCGTGGCGATTTCCCAGAGAATCGGGAAAGTGGAACTACGCTTTTTAGATTCATTGAAATTTTTAGGTGCATCGCTCGACTCTTTAAGTCGATCGCTCGATTCGGCCGATTTGAAGTTCACCCGTGCAGCCTTTCCCGACGATCGCCTTTTCGAGTTGGCCAGAAGGAAGGGGGTGTTTCCCTACGATTATGTCAATGACATGTCCAAATTGGACGACACGAGGTTACCGTCGCCCGAGGCCTTTTACAGTCGCCTCACAGACACACCCGTGTCGGACTCGGAGTACGCGCACGCGCAGGCCGTGTGGGACGCGTTCTCTATTCAAAATTTGCTGCAGTACGCCGATTTGTACTTGAAAGTCGACGTGCTGTTAGAAACCGACACGATGGAAACCTTTCGAAATTTGTGTTTGGAGGTGTACGGGCTCGATCCTCTCTTTTACTACACCGCTCCCGGGCTTTCGTGGGACGCCATGTTGAAAACCACCGGCGTTCGACTAGAGCTACTCACAGACATCGACATGGTTCTCTTTTTCGAACGGGGCATCCGGGGGGGACTCGTGCAAGTGATCGGTCGTCACGCTGAGGCCAATCACCCCTTTGCGGGTGAACGCTTCCGGCCAAGCGATAAGGCATCTTATCTCGCCTACGTTGACGCGAATAACTTATATGGTTTCTCGATGTCACATCCGCTTCCGGTGGGCGACTTCCGGTGGATGCCGGAAACCGACATCGAGCGGTTGAACATCGCAGAGGCGGCTGCGGAAGTCGATCGGGGATACGTTTTGGAGGTCGACCTCGACTATCCTGACGCCATCCACGATCGCTTGAGCGATTTGCCGCCCTGTCCGGAAACCCGCGTCCCCCCCGACTCGAAGAGCAGGCAAGCCAAGTTGCTAGCGACGCTGCTCCCCAAGCGTCGTTACATCATTCACATTCGAAATTTAGTTCAGGCCCTCGAGTTGGGAGTGCAACTCACGAAAATTCACCGCGTTCTCTCTTTTTCGCAACGACCTTGGCTTGCCACGTACATGGACCTGAACAATGCACGTCGACAGCGCGCGTCCTCCGATTTCGAGGATAAATTTTTCAAACTCATGAACAATTCGATTTACGGGAAGTCGATGGAGGACGTGCGCAACCACCGACGCATTTATCTCGTGAATAAGTGGGAAGGGAGGTGGGGGGCCAGACGGCACATCGCCGATCCCGCTTTCGTGCGTAGTCATCATGTGAATGGCGATCTCATGACTATCGAGTTGCGAAAAACGGAGGTGAAGTTCACAAAGCCCATCTATTTGGGGTTTTGTATATTAGAAATTTCGAAGCACAGAATGTATGACTTTTTTTATAATTACTGTCAAAAACATCTTTGTGATCTTCACCTTCTCTACATGGATACCGATTCATTCATTCTTTCTACTTCCACGAGTGTGTACGCTGAGATGAATCGGCATCCATCCTGGTTTGATACATCCTGTTTCGCTCCCGATAACGCATTTGGCGTGACACCTCGCAATAAAAAGGTCTTAGGGTTGTTTAAGGACGAATGCGGAAGTGATCCCCTGCTCGGCTATGTAGGTTTACGTCCAAAAATGTACTCCATCGAAACCCGATCTCGGGCATGTTCTTCTCGGGCGAAGGGAGTACAACGTTCGGTCGTCAAACGCTATAAATTTCAAAATTATTTGGACTGTTTATTTCGAAACGAAAATAGAATCGACAAACAATGTACTATTCGGTCCAAATCCCATATCAATTATTCATTTGTTCAAAACAAGCGTTCGTTGTCCGTGTCTGACGACAAACGCTATTGGATCGATAAATTTACAAGTCTGCCATGGGGTCATTTCCGCATCCTGCGTACGCGTCCGTCCATTTCTTCTTCTTCTTCTTCAGCGTGCACGCTCGTCCCTGCAGGCGGGGTTCAGATAGACTAGCATTCATTTTTAAACTTTTTATATAATGATTAGACATTTTTAGTAGTATTTTTAAATTTTTTATATATTTTATGGTTAGACATTTTTAGTAGTAGGGAGATTTATGATGAATCACTTTCAACTAGTAGTAGGGGGAGCGTTTGCAAACACGTTGAGACAGGTCTCAACACGTTGAGACAGGTCTCAACACTCGTCCATCGCCTGTCGCCATGGAACAAACTCAGACGAAGAAGCGTATGATGCGTGGAAGAAGCGGTGGTGAATTGGAACAGCCTCCGCGACGTTGCACCGTCATCGCCTACAACAACAGTCTTCAGCGCCCCTACTACGCTGCAGTCTATCGCTCGACCGTTGATGTGTGCTGACCGACGCTGTCACGAGGAAGAATCATCAGATGTCGAAGAAGATAAGGAAAAAACTCTTCACACGTGATTGGCTGTCACGAGAAAGTGGTATGGGATGCGGTGACCTCCTGTGAAACTGATGACATATTCGTGCGCTATTGCGCCATCCAGAAAGCTTTGAACGCTCCCTGTCTTCAGCGTGCCCCCATCCCCCTGGACAGTGCACACAAATCATATGGGGCGGAAGGAGTTGGTAAAAGAAGATCCCCCCAACCGGAGGAGTTTATTCTCACGACGCTGAAGCGTTAGCTGTCCTTGACTCGACCACTTCCTTCACCGGTCGGCACTGCGACAGCGCTCGCGTTCGTCAATCCATCCAGACGCTGTGTTGGCCGTTCGAAAATATGGCACCGGCCTCCAGTCCACAGTGACGAAGATTGACGCCCATCTACGTCAGCACAGACTCGAGTTTGTACTCGTTTTGACAATCTAGCCTATGTACAGAGGGTTATAAAGCGTAGTATAACAATATGAAAATACAACTGTATGCAGTCAGGATCTAAGAATGATGTGCTATTTATAAAAATTATGTAAAAACTCATTTTAAGTTCTTCATAGATTAGATATAACACTAAATATATACAGTATGTAATGAAAAATGTTCAAACATGTGTGAATTTCTCCATAAAAATATCTAAGCATGCAAATGTTTTGAAATGTTATGTAAGAAAATTTGAAAGGTCTATGAAACTTCAATGAAAACATGCAATTACAAACACAACCTCTCTTTGTAAAGGATATGTAATATAAAAGAAATAATGATATTTTCTATGTTTTTTAAAGTAAACACATCATTTGGAGAAATTTAATAGAAACGATCGTTAAAACAATAAAACTGATTGTGAAATGTATGTAAGAAAATAATTTTATAATTCTTTTGTTTTCAATACATCAAAAAACATTCTTTCAATTGTACTGATTTTTCAATTTATTTTTTCCCTGTCACCGCCATTTAGGACTTCCTTTTTTTCTATTATAAAAGTCTTTTCAGCGGGGGAGTGAGCGTCAGCGCTCTCGGCTCGAGAGAGAGAGAGAGAGAAACGCGCGGCTGGCTATCTCATATAGAGTGCATTCAAAATGCGCGCCCCGACATCGCTCACAACGCCATCTCATTCTCCGAATCGCTCATAGAGGGCGCGCGCATCTCTATACTCATTAGTCTGCGCAGCGCGCGTCCTCTGCCACCCGCGCCGGCCCCTGCGCGCCGCTATCTTATCAACATCCGGTCCTTGCCGCCAGCGCGCGCCCTCAGCGGCCCGCCCCTGCCCGCCGCTATCTTATCTACTTCCGGCCGCCAGCGCGCGGCGCCCTCCCGACCGCGTGTAATATCTGTACCCCAAAGCAGACAGCTTGACTCGAGATGTCACCGTAGCTCAGAGCCAGAGTGCTGGTCGTCTCAGGGGGATTGAGGCTGGTTCGAATCCGCTTCAGGCAGCAGCATTTTTGAAAGACACACACACACACACACGCTTCCACAATTCACCGCCAGAGCGCAGACACATACGCTTCCACAATTCGCCACCAGAGCGCGCGCACACTTCCACCATTCGCCGCCAGAGGTCGCAAGGGGTGGTGACCCCGGTCGGTGGGGGCATTATAATTGGTGGCGCCGTTTGTTGACATCGGGTGGGCGGAGGAGGGGGAGGGGGGGGCATTATAATTGGTGGCGCCGGTTGTTTACATCGGGTGGGCGGAGGAGGGGGTGGGGGAGGGGGGGCATTATAATTAGTGGCGCCGGTTGTTTACATCGGAGGGGTGGGTGGGAGGGGGAGGGGGTGGGCGCAAGTGGGGAGGGGGAGGGGGTTGTTGACATTCGGCGGGGCATTATAATGGGTGGCGCCGGTTGTTGACATCGGAAGTGGGGTGGGGGCGGGGGGAGGGGGAGGGGCGGGGGGAGGGGGAGGGGCGGGCGGAAGTAGATAAGATAAGCTGATAAGAGCTGATAAGATAAGCACTTCCTGCCATTATAATTGGTGGCGCCGGTTGTTGACACCGGATGTGGGGGCGGTGGACCGGAAGTAGATAAGATAAGCTGATAAGATAAGCACTTCCTGTTCCAGAAACCCCATATCCCCCCTACTAAGATTGATAAGGCAGATCTTGTATGATATGGTGCACCTCGGGGAGGTGGCGAGTGCAATGATGCAGAAGTCTTGTGGTAATAAGACTGATCTCGGATGAGATATTAGAGGGTGCACCTCGGAGAGGTTGCAAATGCAGTAATGCAAAAAACCTTAACATAATGCAGAATCTTAATTACTAACCTTAACATAATCTTATTACTAACATATTTACAATATAATACAATGAATCTTACAGCTAACAAATGATGAACAGATAGACACAATAAATCAAATAAACACTAAATAACCATAAATCACCTATGGTTGAATTAAGGCAAACACCCTTAACATGGGACAGATCTCGAATGAGATGATGCACCTCGGGAAGGTGGCAAGTGCAATAATACAAGATTTTGCCATAGCAAGGCTAATAAGGCATATCTCGGATGAGCTGTCAGAGGTTGCACCTCGGAGAGGTGGCAAATGCAATCATGCAAAATGTTGCCATAGCAAAGGCTAATAAGGCATATCTCGGATGAGATGTTGCATCTCGAGGAGGTTGCAAATGCAATAGTGTGAGAAGTCTTAACACAGTAAGACATCGTAAGTGGCATAGTAAGGCCTCGGAGAGGCGTAAGTGCAACAATGCAAAAATCTTAATATAATACAGAATCCTAACTACTAACAAATTTACAATATAATACAGTGAATCTTACAGCTAACAAAATAATAAACAAAATAACCCTAAATAACTAACACTAAATAACTATGAATGGCATGTACTTAATCGTGAATAGGTAGAGGACACAAGCGATGCACGTGCCTCACAAAGGAGCCTGCCTTGGTCTGAACTTGTACAGTTCGAATGCGACCATCACGACCGGGAAAGGTTTGGGTGATTACCCCTAACCTCCACTCAAGCGGAGGGAGGTTGTCATCAATTAACAAAACGGGGGTGCCCGATTTGATGTTGGGAGAGACAGCTGTCCATTTGGAGCGTTGTTGAAGGGATAACAGATACTCCTTCGTCCAGCGCGTCCAAATATTGGCAAGTGCGTTTTGAGTTCGATTCCAATGACAGCGTACAGATTGCTGCTGTAGTGCATTGGGATCGGGCAGGGCCATGAGAGGTCTGCCAATTAAGAAATGAGCAGGCGTGAGATAATTGAACTCAGCTGCATCATCTGTTGGACGTATGAGAGGTCTGGAATTTAAGATCGCCTCAACATGTGTTACAGCAGTTAGCAATTCTTCGTAAGAGAGCACGGCTTCGCCTATTTCACGTAATAAGTGACGCTTCAGGATTTTGATGCCGGCTTCCCAGATGCCGCCAACGTGAGGGGACCTGGGTGGAATGAATATCCAATCAATGGAGGAATTAGAACAAAAATCAATAATTTGTTTTTGAAAAGCTAGAGATTTGAAAAGGTTGTAAAGGGCATGCAGCCGTGTATTGGCTCCCACAAAGGTGGTAGCGTTGTCCGAAAAAATCTTAGTGGGAATGCCGCGTCGCGAAACAAATCGCTTAAGGGCCATTAAAAAGGCTTCTGAAGTTAAAGAAGAGACTATTTCAATGTGTACGGCTTTGGTGACCATACACACGAAAAGGGCAAGGTACACCTTGGTGCGGGATTTGCCGCGAATTCCATGTCTAAGCCAAAAATGTCCTGTATAGTCCACCCCCACAATGCCAAAGGTGGGAGATGGGGTCACACGTATAGCTGGGAGGTTTCCCATAAGCTGTTGTGCCGATGTAGGAGCATGGCGAAAACATGTGATACACTTACGTATCACAGATTTGATTGTTTTCCGAATGGAAATTATCCAGTAAGACTGTCGTAAATAGACCGTTAGAAGTTGAACATTGGCATGGGCCAGTTTTAAGTGGGCGTCATTAATAAGTGCTCTAGTAAGGTGATGTTGAGAAGGTAAAATTAGAGGGTGGAGAGTGTCGAAAGACAGCTCGGCCTCTGAGATTCTGCCACCTACACGCAGGCAGCCATTGTTGTCAATAAAAGGATTGAGCGAAACGAGGCCACTGCTAGAGGGACATGTGGCTCCATCGTTGAGCGCCTTAAACACAGGGAGAAAGGCATGATGTTGTACAATTTTGATACATGTTAATTTTGCATAATTAAGCTGATGAGCAGAAAGAGATTCAGTGAATTTAGTGGAGTCCGAAGCTAGTCTTGACTTGGCGGATTTGAGACATGTGATAAAGTAAAGAACATATGCCATAACGCGAAGTAATTTTTTAAAGGAGCTGTAGTAAGAGCATACTCTTTCATTCAGGTACGAGCTGCAAGGGTTGCAGACTAGCACAGGTGCGTTGTTGACAGTTACAATAATGCCATTTGGCCATAAGGTTGATTCAAGAGTTAAGAATTGTGGACCGTGCCACCAAATATCCGAATTTAACAAGTCCTTGGGCTTGACGCCACGTGAAAGTAAATCCGCAGGGTTAAGTGAAGATTGAATGTGACGCCAAGTGAAGCCGTTTGCATTTTCTCTAATAAACTGGGCACGATTACGCGCAAACACATTACCCTTGAGAGTTGGTGAGTGAATCCAGTCCAACACTATCCTGGAGTCAGTCCACAATAGGACAGCATTGGGAGAAAGTTCATGTGAAAGAATTCTAATAACTTTAGTCATAAGCTTGGTTAGAAGGACGGCAGCACAGAGCTCTAAGCGAGGAATGGTTAACGCAGTGTCACCCTTGTACCTCATGTTAGAGGGCACTACTTTAGATTTGGCACAGAGTAAATTTACAGTATATGTACCGTGTTCATTTACAGAGCGCACGTAAATCACTGCTCCGTAAGCTGTCAGGCTGCTGTCGGAAAAGCCATGCAATTCGACGGAAGAGTAATTAGACGGCAGGATGCAACGTGGCACATTAATTGTGGGAATGTCAA
This sequence comes from Gryllus longicercus, assembly GCA_038098605.1. Classification (NCBI taxonomy): domain Eukaryota; kingdom Metazoa; phylum Arthropoda; class Insecta; order Orthoptera; family Gryllidae; genus Gryllus; species Gryllus longicercus. The sequence goes on along the minus strand of JAZDUA010000120.1, from coordinate 3,441,890 downwards.
TTAGTGACGTAAAGACTTCTTGCCATTTAAGGGCGATATCAGGTGGGAGTGATTGGTCCCAATTGAGGGAATAGTCCCAGAGTCTTTGAAACAACAGTTTGCAAACAATTATACAAGGGGCCAACAGGCCGAGTGGATCGAATAAAGAACATATCACAGATAGCATGGTTCTTTTGGTAAACTTTGTAACATTAAAATTAATTTTGTCTGACAGCACTAGGGTGAACATGTCAGTCACAGTATTCCAGGAAATACCTAAAGTGGATACTGCTTCGGGGGCTTTGGACTCGAAAATTTTGTGACCTGACTTGGCCAGCAGGTGATCTGAAAGATCTGACAAAACAGACTTGTCATTCGAAGCCCATTTGCGTAAAAGGAAGCCACCCTTTGCCAACAAACTATTTAGTTCATAGATAGTTTGCTTGGCAGCATGCAGGTTGGGAGATGAATGTAAAAAATCATCAACATAAAAATTAGACGTTAGCACATGTGAGCCCATAGGGAAGTCAGTGCCTTCGTCGGTAGCCAGCTAATGCAAGGTGCGAACAGCAAGAAAGGTGGCTGGTTTTAAACCATACGTCACCGTAGTTAAGGCAAAATCCTGAATAGGTTGAGAAGGAGAGTCCCTCCATAAAACACGTTGTAGGTTCCAGTCAGATGGGTCTACATTAACTTGGCGAAACATCATTTTGAGGTCAGCAGCAATGCCAATTTTGTGAATTCTAAATTTAAGTAAAAGATCAAAGAGGTCGTCTTGAATTTTGCTACCATTTAACAGTGCATCATTAAGGGAAATACCAGTAGTGGTTTTAGCTGAAGCGTCAAACACAACTCTAGTTTTAGTAGTGGAGCTGGAAGGTTTGAACACTGGATGATGAGGAATGTAATAATTAATAAGACTGCTACAGCTGGGTGCTGGTTGCATATGTCCTAATTGAATATACTCGTTAATAAACTCATGGTAATCTCGTTTTAATTCGGGATCCTTTTCAAGCCTTTTTTCAATTGCCAGAAAGCGTTTAATTGCCTGAGGTTTGGAGTCGCCCAATGAATTCAATTTAGAATTAACAGGGAGCTTGACCGAGTACCTGCCAGAGGCGTTTCTCGAGTGAGTAGCTACGAAGTGAGATTCTGCTATTTCTTCCTCATGTAAAACTGGATGGAGAGGCGAAACTTCCTCTACCTCCCAAAAGTGTTTGATCTGATCAGGTAACTCAAAAGGCGTCTGAATCAGATTACAAAAGGCTTGCGAGGGAGAAGTGGAGAGTGGGGTACGACCCGCAACAATCCAACCTAATTTAGTGTGCTGTAGCACAGGGTAAACACCATCGGATCTGGTTAGCTTATCTGGCAGTAAAATGTCAAAGAAGATATCCGCACCAAGCAAGAGATCGATGGGTTTAATATTATCAAAGTGAGGATCTGCATAGACTAGGTTTGTGGGCAAATTCCAATTGTCGCAATTAAAACTATGTGAAAGAGTGCCAGGAATGCTATGCACGATTGAACAATTTATCTTACAAGACCAACCATCAGGAACATTACAAGATTTAATTATTAAAGTAGTGCTGTGAGTACTTGTTAAAGCTTCCGGACCAATACCAGAAATAGTCACAGGCATCTTCGTTGTGGGTAACTTAAGAGAATTTACCGTGCTCCAAGTAATTAAATTAATACCACTTCCAGTGTCAAGAAGAGCAACAAAAGGTTTAGACCTGCCATTATTAGAAGAACAGCTTACTAAAGCTGTTGGAATGAGAGTTGAGGTGGTTGCTTTGGCAGCACTGGTCACAACAGCTGATGCAGCTTGTTGATTAGTAGGTTTATCACCAAAGTGCAAAAGTTTGTGGTGATTTTTATTACAAATAGCACATTTTGTAGTACAAGAATGACCATGGGTCTTCGGGTGAAAACATCTAGAACATCTACCTTGTTTAACAATGAAGTCGTAGCGAGCTTTAGGTAACAATTGTAAAAATGAAGGACAGTCCTTAATCAAATGTTCAGAGTTGCATTTTGGACAAATTAGTGCCTTGCTTCTTCCCGTGTTGTTGACGTTGCCTGCCCTGGCGGTGTGAGGCTTGTCATTAACGTGAGAATTGGAAGCGTATACAGTAGGATTGTCAAAAACTCTTAAACTTCGTTGATGCAGTTCTAGATACTGGAGTAAAGAATCGAAAGTGGGGAGCTCACTGCTATTCAAGGACAGTTCCCATTGCTTGAGAATGTCAGTGGGAAGACTTTTGGAAATTAGTGCAACGAGCAACAAATCTGACAAGTCAGTATCAACTCTGATGCTCTTAATTGCATTCACATGTAATCTAAAGTAGTCGATTAAATTTTGCAAAGAAGAAGAGGAGCCCTTTGTAAGTGCAGGAGGATTTAAAATTGAATTTAAATGAATGCTAACGATAGCTCTGGGAGAGTCATATCGTTGCTTTAACAATTCCCATGCAACTGTAAAGTTGTCATCGGTAATAGGCAAGTTGTGCAACAAATCCTTGGCTTGTCCCACAAGTGAGCCTGATAAGTCATAAAATTTATTAGAGTTAGGCATGTCATCTTGACATATAAGGCCTTCGAAAATGTTTTTAAATGTAAGCCAGTTGGTTTGATTGCCATCAAACGTGGGCAATTTAATTTCAGGTAATTTAATGTTGCACTTGGAACTTCTACAGGTGCAGTCAGAAGGGCTTGATCTGTTGGAAACAGAATCATTGTCAGCGAGAGTTGAATTGTAATTAGACACTGCCACATCAGCTGCAGCGAGAACATCATAATATCCATTAAAGAGATCATCTAATTGAGAAGCAGTCTCATCAGATGGATCAACATTGTCAGTAAGATTGTCACGTTTATCAAAAATTTTAGTGAGCGATTCCTTTCTTAAGGTTAATTGTCGGCACGTGAGCACGGTGAGTGGCTCATTTTCTGTGAGAAAATTTGAAATGGAGGTACAACCATCCTTCAACTTGGTCATTACATTAATAACCTTCTTAGGGAGAATTTGTGTTGCCATCTTCAGTGCTCAATTGGCAATTGATGGACACGAGATAGAACAGGAATGTTGAGGGATCAGAAGGGAGCCCTAACCTAATATTAATTAACACTAAACTTTCCCCCAAAATACATTAACACTAAACAAAACACACTGTGTATATACATGAGACACTTGGAAATGTGAGTAAACACTGTGTACATATAAAATCAAAGAAGCACATACATAAAGCGTAAATACACAAATGTATACATGTAACACTTGGAAATGTGAATAAAACACTGTGTACATATGAGGTTAAGTAGCACATACATAAAATGTGAATAACACAAATGTATACATGTAACACTTGGAAATGTGAATAAGCACTGTGTACAAATTAAAGAGGCACATACATGAAATGTAAATACACAAATGTATACATGTAACACTTGGAAATGTGAATAAACACTGTGTACATATGTGAAATTGAAGAAGTACATACATAAAATGTAAATACACAAATGTATACACATGAAATTAAAGTAGCACATACATCAACTTTATGTGCTGTAACAAATGAGATTGATAAACAATTAATTGACTTGGAAGTGATGAAAAATCAGTGATTGTAATCTTTGCAAGCAAGCAAGCAAGCTAATCCCCTGAATAAACGCACATCTTATGAGGTTTCTGCACTTACAGTTAGTTGAAAAACAGCTGAGTGATACAGCAGGCACAGCGTCAGTATAATGATGTGGCATCAGTACTGGCACAGCGTTAGTATAGTAGTACAGCATACAGCCTCGATACACGATACAGGACAGTATGGTACATGTAACATTTTAAATCAGGCATAAGTATGTTACATAAAAACAAGTACATTGATAAAGTGAATACAATTAACACTTGATTTGCATATATGGTAACAAGCACACTCAAAAGACAAAAGATGATGGCTCGAAAAGCACATACAAAGGTGTATTGCTGATGTAAGTATCAGCTTTAATACCTGGAAGGCATTGACGATGGAAGTACAGAATGAGTGCTGATGTAAATATCATCTTTAACACCTGGAGGGCATTAAAAATAGAAATTAAGCTTATATATATAGGCATACATAAATTTACTGGTAAAATCCGAAGCTCGAAGGATCAAAATGGATGGGGTGGGTCGAGCAAGTGGACTAGTTGTGAAATAATGAGGCTTCGACCCCTCCCAAACATTCCTACCATAGCTCCAATTAAATTAATTGATTCGAAGGACCACCCAGACACCTGTAATGAGAAAAACAACAGGTTATGACCATCATTGCAGGTCTGGGACTGCAAGGATGGAGTTGGATGGAGAGTACTTGTTACCATAAAAAACTGTGAATCAGATCATGTAAACATATATTCTATTCAAAAGTACAACTTAACCTACAAACAAAGTAACAGAAAATAAGAGGGGGGTTTTGCAGGACATAAACATTAGAATACAATAATAGCTTGCGCACGTGGCGTGGAAGCACACATATGGTACGATGTGCAGGACGTGTTCTTATTGTAGAACGATGAGAAGGTTGTTGTCCAGACACGGGCGGGTTGCGAACCCACGCCCATGAAATTAGGCAACATGTTTCAGGAGACACACTGCAGGATGAATCACACACACGCATTCGTGAAAGGTATTGTCGAACACAGCTTCTGGAAGCATGCCCGTAGTAGGCAGAATACGTGCGTAGCACGCAGTATATTGCCACACTGGAGAGAATTGAAAAGGTGTGACAAGATTGGTTGCACACACGTGATTATTGAGGGCAGCAGTTACGAACCATGCCCGCAGTAGACAGAATATGCGCGTAGTGCGCGGCATTAGAAGTGTAGAAGATTCAACGGGCACGTAAATGTAGCGCGTGCACAGTACATTACATTACCAACGTAACAGTCCCAAGTGTTGAGCATGGCGCTTTGTATTATGCCCGCAGCAGGCGAACACGTGCACAGCACGGCACGTTAAGTGTAGAAATTCAGCAGGGCACGTGAAAACAGGACCAGTTGAATATACGTAATTATTGAAAACACCACCATGCGCAGCGTGGAGCCCAGGCGATGACTGCAGTAGTGGAGTCATATAAGGAGCAGCGCAGCGCGTTTGCTCGGCTCAGACATCAGGCGAAGACTGACCAGACACGCCGCGAGGAGAGCGGCGCAGAGCACGTCCGTCCATCTCGACCGACAGAGCAGTACTGACTGCTGGCGGTTGGGGCCAGCATCTTGCGAGCAACGGTTTCTGTGTTGCGTCATGACGCTTCTGGAAATTTCTGGTAACACAAAGACAGCAGCTGCGAGGCGAGAATCGGTTGCATCGTTGTTGCGTCAGCCGATTTCCAAGAGACGAGGCGTTGCCACACTGTAGCGTGTCTGAAAGCTTGCTTAGAAATACAATACTTGGAAATCGCCCGCAGGCGTGCAGTAGCCTGAATAAGATGTGCGTCTTTCTGAATAAATATATATAATTAAAAACAGCTTGCTCTGACAGACCCGTTGTTTTGCTTCTGTACATAAATGTAACTACAAATTAACTTATCTCCATAGCACGTCACACAGTTTTTAACTGTTTTTGACTTGTATTGCAGCCTCATGCTTATAGATTGGGCAGTCCTGTGACCTTCATGAACGCTGAACGCTTCAATTAATGCATTTGATAGGATATACGCATGGATCATCACTATGAAACGGCTTTCCACACTGACATATTTTAATTCTCTCATATTTAAATGTTATGAGTCCAAAACGTAAGCATTGAAAGCACTACATCAGTTCAGGAACGAACAGTCGTAAATTCAGATGATAAATGCCAGCTTTAATCTCTCTGGTAACATGCTGCGGTTGAAATTCAGGAGATGGGAATTATCTGCCCGTCTATCCTCATTTCCAGCACAGGTGCCAATATACTTTTCTTTTAGAAACGGGCTTACTAGCGAAAGGTTCTTTGGTACTGCTGCTGTTCTTGAACAAGCCACCAGGGTTTACTGTTCTTCCAGTTTTCATTATTTTCGCTATGAAGTCAGGGCTTTTTTCTGGACGAGTGATTTAAGGGATCCCTCAAACATGAGATCGCAAACTTCCATGCGAGTCCCACGAAGTTTGCTAACACTCGCAGCAATTCCTGCTAGGGTTGCCGAGTGGTCCGCACCCTTGGCATTGTAGTCACAAAGTGACAACGGCCGGTGGTCTGCTTGTTCACCACCAACGGCAGATACTGGGGCACCGATCACTTGCAGCGTAATGGTTGATCCTGAAAAACGTTCCATTCTGTTTTTTCTTCAGAGTCGCCTTCCTCTAGCGTTCCCGCCAGCCAAAAAGGAAACGGAAGAAAAGAAGTGGGATAGTGAAGAATAGAATTAGAATAGAAGGGTAGAATAGAAACGACTCATTAGCCCTCGCAACCTAATAGCGTCGAGGTGGAAAATACGAGTTGGCCGATACGAAGATTGACCTACAGGACAGAAAACCGAACTGTGCCAGAAGTAAGTGGAAGCAATGTCACGCCAAGTTTGTGGGAAATACAGGATGGTTAATGGAGTGACAGCGGTCAGCTTCTCCGATTAGTCGCCTTCTACGACAGGGGGAGGTCGGGAGGTGCTATTCTCCTAAAAACCCCGACACTACGCGGGGTATTATTATTATTATTATTATTATTATTATTATTATTATTATTATTATTATTATTATTATTATTTGGCGAGTGGGAGAATTCATTATGCACCGCCAGGGATAAAGATGAGCAATCCATGGTGTGTGGAACCCTCTCCACTAAAAAAAACACCTCTCTTCTTGTGCCCACGCCTTTCTCTACGGAAACTGTCATTAGACATTACGTCTTGGAGATACAGGCGGATAGCTGGGATGCAACCACAAGTTAATTACGGAGCCTTTATTCTTTTCTCTTCATGATAAAAGTGACGAACTCTTGCATTATGCTTCACTGCTTCGTTACGTCCAATGCTTCGTTACGTTTTCTTCCCTCAGAATCCTATGTTACGCATATAAATATTAGAAACATGGCATCATCGTCTTCGTACCCGCAAAATTAACATTTGGGGTCGACTGCTCTTTTAAATATAAACATATGAGATTTAATGCGGTGTTCTGAAAGCACATGGGAAAGGTAGTAATTTTTCTCACCATGGCTTCTGCCGAACCATGGTTCGATAGTGGTATCATCACGTAGGTCCACCTTGTTTTGGTGTCTCTGTTCCATCCCACATGCCTACAGCCAGGAAAGACGTCTCTTCTATCTTCTCGATATCCCTTTTCGTCACCCGCAGAGATCCGTCGCGAACAGGGTGAGTTACCTTCACTTCTTCGTAAATGGCTTTCTATTTTCTCGCCTGCACTACTACAGGTGGTACACTAGACAGTACCCCTACTGCACTGTCAGAGAGCATGCGGTAGGCTGACACTATTCCCAGTGCTAACTTCCTTTGTACGCATACTTCGATCTCACGCAAGCTTTACCTAGTTTATCAGCCCACAATGGGGCCGCATACAACAGTTAGGAATGAACTGCACAAGAGATCATTTGGACCCCCTACATGAGTCATTAGTCTCTTTAGGACACCCTACATTCGGCATTAATCTGGAGAGGTCGGAGCATGTCTTCGCTGACTTGTTCGCAGATCAATGTGCGGACCAAAACTGAGTCTGTGGTCGATCTCGACTCCCAAATAGGTTAATTGACGTATCGAATTGAAGTCCACGTCCCCCAATCGAAAGTTTGCGGAACGGAATGCTCTCCACAGCAATTCGTAGGAGTTTCCTGTCAAGCCACCTTTTTACCCTAAAAGAGTTTCATTCACTTTCATGTCCAGCAAATCGATGGCAGGTAATGAGGGTATCTGCGTAACCTATAAGCTGGTTGTTTGATGGAGTATCAATTTGCAGTAGACTTGTACATGCTATTCCATAATAGCGTCCTAATCCTAGAGCCTTGGGGTACACCGCGTCCACGGGGTTCCAATCTGTAACACGCATTTCATCCACTTTCTTGTGCTTGATACTCTCTGCCTACTATCCTATTGTACCTCCCTTGACTCTTCTCTTTTCGACCACGACGCTATTAGGTTTCGAGGGCTAACGATTATTTCTCAAATTTCTTATTCTCTCTACTCTTCAACCCCAAACCAAACGACTTTCCTCCCAGTAACCCTACTGCGCTGTCAGAGACCGTGCGGTAGCCTGATATAATTCTCAGAGCCAACTTCCTTTGAACTTGCACGTACTTCAATCTCACGCAAGCTTTACCTAGTTTATCCGTCCCAGCCCTTACCTGCCTCGGAGAGGGATATATATTGAGGATCCCAGACAGTAAGGTGTAAATGCGGAGAAGGATATTCCGCAGTAAAAACAGCTATGGAAGGTCCTAACGGATCCAACCTTACGGTGTAGGGCTCGGATCTCGAGTATCGGCAGCTAGAAGTGTGCGAACAGGCTTTGGGGAGTCGTCATCCAGCGACTGCAATGGCATAGATGAGGCCCATTTGTCATATATGTCAGATAGTGCCACAAATGTAAACCCTTCTGGAAGGAGGACAACGGACCATGGAACTAGCTCTAAAGGAGTACAACCAGGATCAGTCACCTGTTTTGGGATAAATGTTGGAATCAATTTGTTAAGAAATAATCCCACACTAGTGAAAAAGTCATTGGCTAAAGCTATAGAAGAAACTGGCATAAAGCATAACTGGCACAAATGTCATGCTATAGCAGAAGAATGGCAACAACTTCTCGTAGGTGTAGAGCAAAGACGGAAGTGCCCAACGAGAAATACTGGGGCTGAATAGCCTAAAGGCCTTGCTCAGAAGAGGAAGAAGGATAAGGCTCCTTTCCCTCCGGTTGAAAATTGCAGGCAGAACAATGAAGAATAAATTATAGCAGAAGCAGCAAGCAAAGCTACGGAGGAATGGTTGGTTCCGAAGGAACACAGGAAGAAAAATAGGAAGAAAGAAGTAGAGACAGTTAAACCCAAGATAAGCTGCGAACTGAATCAGACAATGAAAGTGGCGGCCAAAGAAGGGGAGTCCTACACCGACATCATTAAAAAATTAAGGACAGAGATACTAAAATACACAGTGTGGAGATTCTATCCTCACGATTCAGAAGAAAGAGATATTAGGATAATTATAATTAATTGTTTTTGGCAAAGTGGCTACTTATCCTCATTAAATGAGGCTGTAGAAAATGCAGTAGGAACTCAAGCCATTGTATATATACTTTCACCAAAGCAGTTAGTGGAAATCTGGGACATCGACGAAACAGTAGTAGTCGAAGAAGTCGTGGCGGCAGTGGCCCAGAATATGGGTATACAGAGAGAGCAGATCGCTAACTCATGCTGATTGAAGAATGGATACGGCAGGGTACTGAGGACGACAATCCGTCTTCCAGCAGAATCAGCCCGCAAACTGGTGGAGAAGAAGTAAATAAAAATTGGGTGGATTAATTGTCGGATCAGGAAAAATCGGCAACCAATGAGAATCTCCAGGTGCCTTGAGTTCGGACATAGAATATCCGTATCTTCCTGCTAGAAGTATAACGTACTATAAATATGGCACGTCTGGGCATATTGCGAAGGCCTGAAGAGGTGAAATACATTGCATCCTCTGCAAGGAGAAAAACCTACCGATGTCCAATTCCAGGAGGTAAAAGATGTGCCTGATTCATCGCGGCGTCAAGAAAACTCAAGACCAAAATGCTCAGGGTTACACAAATCAATCTGACGAAAAGTAAGCATGCGCAAGACCTCTTAACCCAGATCGCCACTGAGAGGAAAGCTGACCTGCTACAATCTTCCATGCGAACAATCCAACATATTTGATGGGGCCACGAGGTAATAAGATTTCTCAAGAAGAGCAGGACAAATTATTTTCAATAATAAGCTTAGGGTAGTATCAGGAGGGCGAAATTCTTTTTTGTCTGCGTGGAAGTAAATGGAGTTAGGATTTACAGCCGTTACTTCTCCCCAAGCCTCTAGAACGAGAAATATGATGGTCATTGTTGAGCTTGAAGCTAGCCTAATGTCAGCAAAAGACGAAGCTCTTATAGAGCGTGTATTCAATAATAAATCTCCAGAATGGGAGGAAACTAGGTCAGATAAGAGAGGAGTCATTGTTTGCGAGTTTGTCGCAAGAAGCGACCTAGTTATCCTAAATAACGGTGACAAGTATACCTTCCAAGGAACAAATGCTTCAATTCTGGATATTGGGCTCCACAAAGCTGAGAAAGAGAGTCAAGGATTGGGAAGTACTTGAGGACGAGTCACTTAGCGACCATATGTACATTCAATTTTCGGTCGCTACGAATCAGGCGTATCATTCTCAAGTAAATGTATGTAAGCAAGCCTGCATGGAATGTAAGTAACTGAACGTCCCAGTTTTACCTGCCGTCCCTATTTTGAACAACTTTCCCCGACTAATTCCAAATGTACACATAAATTGACAGAAAACTATGCATTGCAGACTCCGATGATATGAGAGGTGTCTATAGTTTTGTTGGATACCTAGCCAGTAGGGAAAGGACCAAAAACAATTAAACACTCGATATGGTCGAAAAATGCAAATATTTGAATGTGTTATTTAACCTGTTCTGGTACTGCGCGAACCGATTTAATTCACATACTCAGTACGTCACTGCTTATGTAAATGCGACAGCAAAGTTTCAAGGAAGATGCGACAATTATGGAACAGCATTTTTTTATATTCGTAGTATGCAAAGAACGGTTTTACTGTGTATCCCCATGTACTATTCTATGTTATTTCAATATTAGTGAAGACAGTCTTTTAAATATAGTTTTTGCATACTTACCTTGAATTTTACGTACTGTTTATCGTCTGAATATTGAAATTGTACTTTCTGCTGGGGAAGTTCTACCTTAATGAAAACAAATACTTCTTACAGACACAAACTTCTCATTTTTAACATTTACTTTGAATTACATCTAAGTCTATTTTGTAATAGTAGAATTGAACACACGTTTTTGGATGTCATTGAAATTCTTCGAGGAGTTTCATGAACTTCCGTCGAAGAATCATATAATTGTTACACCATCTGCCCTCGACGTTGACGGATCTCCAATATACCTCTCTTAAGCTGGCACTACAGTTGGTTACCACAAAACCAAATAAGCAACGATTTACAACTATTTAATTGCTAATTAATTACCCAAAAATAATTTTTTTGCTCTTCACATTTTTGTGAAATTATTGGTGAGCTACCTTAAGATTAAGTTTGCATACCACAATCGGTTACCACAAAAGCAAATATGCCATCTTGTAGAACGATTTAATTCCTGATTAATTCCTACGCAAAAATTAATTTAATTGATCTCCGAATTTCCAAGTAATTAATGGTGAGCTGTCGGGTGCCAATCACCGGTCGGCCAGCGGCGGGCCACCCCGGCACGGCAGATCACCACCCGGCCACACGAGTGCTGGCCCTGACTTCCGACATTACTATATCACCGTCCCAGATGTTCTTCAGAAAGATAATGGAAATGGAATGAAGGCTCCGTAAATGAAAAGAATTACATGTTAGGTCTCTTTCATATGCCAAAGATAAACGTTCAAGCCAGAACTTTTGTGTCATTTCTAGGTTTTTACTAAATTACAATATTAGACATTTTTCTATTGCCCAACAATGTTATAAATTCATTAATTTCCCCATATATATGGTGTATAACGTATGTATATGATATTGAATAATGTATGTCGAATTATTGAAAACTCTACAAGGAGTTGAATAAGCTGATTTGCAGCAGACACCGTCGTTTGGCCGCCGATTGCGTCAACCAATTCTAACAAGGGAATGCCGCGGTGTGACATGCCCTCATATTTTTGCCATTGAATTTACATGCCCTTTTGATACCACAATGTAAATTTTGGCTGCCGATACTTACTGCCAATTACTTTAAAAATGTCCAAATTTGTCAACATTTTCGTACTATTTTTTTTGTTTCTACAGAAAACTTGGACAGCCCTCGCAACCCGAGAGGCGAACGCCGGGGCGCCGAGGTTGGCGTTGTAGAGGGTTGTTTCCTCAAGGTCAAATGACATTCGGTGGCAGCAGGCCATTCTCAGTTCACTCAATGCTTTTCTTATTGTAAAAGTCCATTTTATTTGAGATGTTTTATTTCCATACGAATGAATGTTTGTTACTTTTTTCATTATGAATATCGTCAGTACGCATATCTATTAAATATTGAAAACATATGCAGTGGCTCACATTAACATTCGGACAGCCGCAAATACTGAAGGCGTTTCTTGTTTGATTGTTAATTTTTTCCACGTGCGCGGAAGTTACATATGAGGAAATTAACTCTTTATTATTAGGAAACAGAATAATGCAAAGAAAATGCTTCTGATGCACAACATACGTTTCAAAAACACGGATTTATATGTGAATATGCCAGAATACGAAGTCACATTAATATTCGGGCACGTAGTGGAAAATGTCCTGTTTTCCCCTCGCCACTCTCCTAGATAGCGCGATAAGCGCACCATCCCCTACCTAGGACAAACGAAACTATGCAGTCAGTCGCTGTAAATATTTCCGCCTGTAAAAATCTCTTGCAATGGGGCGCAAGACAAAGAACTCGACGTTCGAGCTGAGGCAGCTTGTGGTTTTCCAGCACACCAAGGGACGGTCCTGCAGGGAGATCGCAAATCTTGTACTCATGAGCAAGAGCACGGTGCACGATATCATTAAGAGATTTGAGAAAGAAGACAGAATTGAATCTAAACCGCAACAAGGACAATGTAAGAAGATCCGCGAAAGAGAGCAGCGTGCAATTTTGAGGAAAGTACGAGAAAATCCAAAGGTGAGTGCCGTCCAGCTGGCGGCTGAACTGTAATGTAAAGAAGAGATTTAAGAGTTGTTTTGCGAATCAAATTCACCTGTCATGGCGTCATTCTGTTTTTTTGTTCGCGGAAATTACTGTTCTTTAATTTGTGTCTATTTGTGTCGATAAATCAATTTTCTCATTCTAAAATTTCGAAAGACTTATAACTTTACCGCACTTTTCCAGTTTGCACCGACCTCTCGCGTGAGATTACACAACTGACCTGTTTCGCAGTAGACGCAGACAAGACCTCTCAAATTCCTGAGGAAAGAGCTCCACGGAAGCTAGCTCATGTTGGATGGAAGATGAGCGGTTGCCGCAAGGTTTATCACGATGAAATGTATTTCTTACAAAAATTAACAACAGATAAAACTAACATTCGGAAAAACTTGTATTGGTAGTTTAGACTATGTATAGTTAATAATAGTGTTACTAGTTTTATTATTTTAGCTGCTAGGAGGGGCAGCTGCCTGCCCCTCGCAGGAGACGACCTTGAAAGCAGTCAGCCGCTTGCGGGGAGCAGTGGTGTTGAATCACAAGCGAGCGCGGTGGGTAATACCTCCTTTGCAGGGTTGGCCATTTTTACATTGGTGAAAGCCACTATGGCCAATTTGCAAATTCAGGATGTTTTTTAATTGATTTGCAGTGTGTATCGGCACCCAGAAGTTTGATCGTGAGATTAATAACGGCATGTGCTTCCGATTGAAATAAGGATTAGGACAGGTTTCGACATGTCACATCGCGACATTCCCTTGTAAGAGAATGGCGGCTAACATCAACTGTTTCACACTAAATTATGGGAAATGAGGAAAAGACTTTTTCTCGCGAGAAACCCACCTCAATTTTGTTCAGCATATGCGTTTTTAATATATATTCGTGAAATTAAGACCTAATGTTATTTGTGTTTAATAAATATGCTATACACTTAGATTTGTAAGAAACAAAATGACTTTACAATTGGACGAAACGAATTATTTTCCCTTAACGCATGTTTTTGTGCCGTGTACTACTACTACTACTACTACTACTACTACTACTACTACTACTACCACTACTACTACTACTACTACTACTACTACTACTACTACCACTACTACCACTACTACCACTACCACTACCACTACTACCACTACTACCACTACTACCACTACCACCACTACTACCACTACTACCACTACTACCACTACTACTACCACTACTACTACCACTACTACTACCACTACTACTACCACTACTACTACTACTACTACTACTACTACTTTTTTTTACGAGGGGAACTGTGGAAATCTTCGAAAGACACCTCGGAGGGACCGCTCTCCTCGGTAGTGTGAGATTTTTACCCACTAAAACCACAAACCCTTTATGATCCTTGACTGTTCCACCCCGGAACCGCTTTCGCATTACTTCAGGGTGGAGTCAAGCTGGCTACCCAGTGTTATTAATTTGCACTATTACTTCTGTTAGCTCTTTGATCTTCTTCCTTTTTAGTCATAATGGTCGTAATATACTTTTCGATTAGTTCCCAGTTTGTCTGTGTCTTTGTCATTAATGTTATTGTTAAATTAACTCTTGAGAACTACACTGCATTTCACTTTTATTTATAACAAAATACATATACATAAACTCTTATTGAACGTCTTTGACGGTCTTTTACAAACACTACATTGCTGCACAGTAAGACAAAAAAGGACGAATGCCTATGATCATTCGTTTACATACCAAAAACAGATGACGACAGAGTCCGCGCGTTCACAAACCTCAATCTCTCAATATAGAGTACATTTCCAATAATATACTAGACGCAGATGGCGACACTGTCGACATGTTCACAAACTTCAACCTTACAATATAAATGTATATTTCCAACACGCCTCCTTACATTTATATACATACTATCTTAAATTCAGTTAATATTCATCATATTCCTAAAATACACAAACTTGTCTTTACACAAAGCTTTCGTGAAAATATCTGCCATGTTATCATCAGTATTTACTTTGACTATATCAATTAAACCATTCATATACAACTCGTTGACAAAATGATAATGGACTTCAATATGTTTTGAGTTTTTTGTAAAGTTACCATATTTAGCGATACTCAATGCTCCTGAGTTGTCTTCGTACATTACAATCGGTTCATCAAAATTCAAATCAAAAATTTTCATTACATCTTTTAGAAATTTCACTTCACTCGCAGCATCTGATAGCGCAACATACTCTGCATACGTCGAAGCTTTTGTTACACTTGATTGTTTGCGAGACTTCCAAAATACAACATTGTCAAACATACGGATCACATAACCTGTCGTAGATTTACGATCTATATTGTCACCTGCCCAATCTGAATCTACATAACAATCAAGAACTTTTGCATTTTCTTTTCTACAATAATTCAATTTCAGGTTTCTTGTCAAATACAGATATTTTAAGATTCTCAGACAATACTTATAGTGTGTGCCGTCATAACAATTCTGAAACCTGCTCAAATAATTAACAGAATAACTGATATCTGGCCTTGTTCCTGAACTAATATATAACAACGCACCAATCAAATTTCTATACTTTATATCATTACGCAATTCCTGAGTTGGTTCTAATTTCAAGTTAACTTCCATCGGTGTAGCATATAATTTTGAGTCTTTAATCTTGTATTTTTCGGCTAATGAATTAATATAATTTTCCTGACTCAAGCTCATTTTGTTTTTCTTGTATTCGTAATTTATATCAATTCCTAAATAACTTTTAACCTCACCTAAATCTTTCATACTAAATCTATTTGACAACAAATTTTTGATTTCTTTAATTCGACTTTTCTTTACACAACAAATGAGCAAGTCGTCAACAAAAATTATCAAGTAAATCAGGACATTACTTTTTCGCAAAACATAAAGGCAATAATCATATTCACTTCTTTGGAATCCTAAACTTTTCAAGAAAGTATCTAAACACTCATACCAAGCTCTCGGACTTTCTCGTAAACCGTACAGTGCTTTCATCAATTTGCACACTCGATTTGTGCCGTCTTCGTAGCCTTCAGGTTGTTTAACATAAACTTCTGACATGATTTCGCCATTTAAAAAGGCTGTTTCTACATCCATTTGTTCAATAATTAAACCAAAATGACAACAGTATGACAGTAAAATCTTCAAAGTTTGCATTTTAGCTACTGGTGCATATATATCATCAACACATTCCTTTTGTTGAAATCCCCTAACAACTAATCTTGCTTTGTACCTATTATCAAACTTTTTAGTAAAAACCAATTTAACATCTATAAGATCTTTGCCCTCTGGCTTACTAACTAACTCCCATGTGTCATTTTTCTTCAAACATTCAATTTCCCTATCCATAGCTTGACTCCAGCTTTTCGATTCATTGCTATTAATCGCCTCCTCAAAACTAACCGGGCTATCTGCACTACATACGTTAATATAAATAAAGTTACTTGTATTATCATCCCTATAGCGTTGTGGAGTTTTAACCACTCTACCCGACCTTGTTGTTTTTTCCTTTAGCGCTGCTTTTGGAGATTCGATTTCGACTAACCTTTCTTCGTCCTCGCTGTTATCTTCAGACCCAGTTTCCCAATTTTCACACCCAGATTCATCTAATCTTTTACTCACGGAACCATTATCCTTTAAACCTACACATCTAATATTTTCTTCAACAACCTCTACATGCCTGGCCACAACAATTTTATTATTTATGAGTACCCTATATCCAACGTCACTGTAACCTAACAGAACTCCCAAATCTGCTTTTCTATCCCATTTTGACTTTCTCAATTGTTCTGGCACCCTTACAAAGACTCTACTTCCATACAATTTTAAATGTGTGACATTAGGCTTTTCTCCAAAAAATATTTCATAAGGAGTTTTCAATTCTGCGGTATTTGCAAGACATCTATTTTTCAGATACGCGGCAGCACAAACTACTTCTGGCCAAAACCTATTGTTAACTTTTGCTTCGGCTAATAAACATCTTGACATGTCCATGATTGACCTATTGAACCTCTCAGCAGTTCCATTTAACTCATGCACATATGGCGGGCACGCATTTAAAACAATCCCCTTTTCCTTGATGTATTGATATATATTATTATTCATGTATTCTTTTCCAATATCACACCGCAATTTCTTAATCCTTTTCCCAGTAAGATTTTCAACCTCATTTACATACCCAACTAAACAATCATATAATTGGTCTTTAGTTTTAATTGTGTAAACGCGTGCAAGTTTACTATAATCATCAATAAAAGAAACAAAGTATCTTTCACCATGCATACCTACTGTTGAATGTGGCCCATTTAGATCTGTGTGAACAATTTCTAGGATTTCTTTAGCCTTATTTCTGTTGTTTTTAAAAGGAACATTATGCATTTTATTTTCTATGCACACTTTACATTTCATAGGTTCAGACTCGACGTTTTGAGGGATTCCATCTACTAATTGATGTTTGCAAATTTTATCTAAATAATTGAAATTTACGTGCCCCAGTATCCTATGCCACTTTTCCTTTATTGTCATATTTTCTTTATTGCAGAAGTTTACGTTAAATTCCCCTTTGTTGATCACACTTGTCACTTTATATAACCTATCTTGTTTCCATGCAACTGCAATTAAACCCCTATCTTTACTAAAAACTTTTGCGCTGATGCCTTTTGCAATAATATCATGTTTCTCTGTGACTCTTGAAAAACTAATTAAATTCCTATCTAGATCTTTAATGTAAAATACATTTTTCATTTCAACTCGTTCTAATCTGTCAAACACTAAAAAATCGCTAATTACATTACCAACTTTAGTTGCCGTTAAAATCTTTCCGTTCGCGATTTTTACATTAATCGGTTCTTTTAACGTTACGCATTTAGAAAAATATTCCTCGTTATTAATTATATGATCTGTACAACCGCTATCTAACAACCAATTAATTTCAATCTGACCTGAATCCTGTGTTACACTGTTTACTTCCTTGGCGAAGACCTCTGTCACGAAACTGCTTGCGCCACTTACATTCTGATAAAACTGTTGTTCTCCACGGTTCCTACCACCATGGTCGTCCTGTCGGTAATGTCGGTCTCCTTGCTCGTTCTGTCGGTAAGATCGGTCGTGACCATAGCGACCGCCTCTGGACCCACGTGGTCCTCCTCTGCCTCCGCGATGTCCATTTTCATAACTTTGGTTGACATAACCTCCATAGTTACCTCGTGCTCTTCCGCCACGTCCCCGGGAACCTCGATGATTCTCAGTTTGTCGACATTCCCTCTTGAAGTGTCCTGGTTTACCACATCCGTAGCACACTTTTTGGCCGCTCGCACTAGGTCTCTTTTCCGAGATGAATGCATTTGATTTTACGCCCTCACTGTCCTGGTTCTCCTTGATGCTCTTCATCCTTATTTTTGCCTTCACGTACTCCGCAGTCCGGTCTTCCTTCTTCAAAACATCCACTAGATCTCCGATATAACTTAGTGACTCGGGCAGCGTTTTGAGCATGTAATTTAGTTTCTCTTCTTCGCTTACCTTGGCCCCGGCTGACTTCAGTTCGTTTATGTATTTCTCAAACACAGTGAAGAATTCATTTATGTCGCTGTAATTCTTTAATCTGAGTCCATCTAGTTTGTTCCTGCAGACAATCTGCAACGCTGTTGACTCTTTGGAGTATAGCTCGTCAAACTTCTTCATAACCTCGAAAGCACTTACTTTATCATTCACGAACTCTAGCTGCTTGTTAGTAATTGCACTAAAAATGCAATGCATCGCCTTCAGGTTCTGTTCTTCCCATTCTACGTCCTTGTCTTCTTCTCGCTTCGACCTCGTGGTCACCTCATGGCATTTTTTTAATTTCAAATAGATAGTTAACCTCGTTTTCCAGTTTGCGTAGTCCTCTCCATCAAAAGCTGGAATGTTCAGGTCGTCCATGTCGCAAACTTCCTCGAATCGACGGACACTGGGCTGAACTCCAATATAACCTCTTCAGCAATTCATCTGCATCCGGAAACCACGGACCTCTGCTACCATGTTAAATTAACTCTTGAGAACTACACTGCATTTCACTTTTATTTATAACAAAATACATATACATAAACTCTTATTGAACGTCTTTGACGGTCTTTTACAAACACTACATTGCTGCACAGTAAGACAAAAAAGGACGAATGCCTATGATCATTCGTTTACATACCAAAAACAGATGACGACAGAGTCCGCGCGTTCACAAACCTCAATCTCTCAATATAGAGTACATTTCCAATAATATACTAGACGCAGATGGCGACACTGTCGACATGTTCACAAACTTCAACCTTACAATATAAATGTATATTTCCAACAGTTATAATGTTGTCCGTTGTTAATGGGCTGTCGAGCTTTTCGGTGACCTCGGTCCTCTCATTTGCCCATGTTGGGCAGTTGAAGAGGGTGTGTTCTGCGTCGTCGTTATTGTAGCCACAGTAGTCACAGTCCGCGCTGTCTGCTTTTCCAAATCTTTTTAAATAAGATTTGAAAGATCCATGACCTGTAAAAGCTTGAGTCAGATGGTAGGAAACAGAGCCGTGCTTTCTTAATACCCATTTCGAAAGGTTTGGTATCAGTTTGTACGTCCATCTGCCTGTTACTTCTTCCTGCCAGGAATTTTGCCATCGGTCCATTAGTTTATTTCGAGCTTCTTTCTTAATGGCTGCGCGTTTGACTGCGTCTGAATTTTCTCCCTTCATTAAATCGTACACCTCCTTACGCTCTAGTGCTAAGAGACTAATGGGCGGGACCCTAGCTAGCACTAACACCGCGCTTTTCAAGACAGTTCTGTAGGCCGAAGTGATTCTTAGAGCACCCTTCCTTTGAACTGCTTCCAGTTTCGTCCGAAGATTTTTGTTTTTGGCTACTTTTTCAGCCCAAGCAGGTGCCGCGTACAGCAGTTTTGCATGCATGACACTCATGAGCATTCTTCTTTTGCATTCGCTCGGTCCTCTTACATTTGGCATGAGCCTCGAAAGTGCAGATGCCGTTTCCTGGGCTCTTTCGGCTGCCGCGATTACCTGTGGACCAAAGCTGAGCTTGTTGTCTATGTTCATTCCCAGGTAATGGAGGGATTTCTGGCAGGGTATGTTTTGTCTTCCAATTTTGAATTTTGGGGGATAAATGATCTTCTGTTTGTAACTAAGACTGCTTCTGTCTTGCCGACAGCCATTTCCAGTCCTTTCTCCGCCAACCATGCTTGGACGCGTTCTAAGCTGTCATTTACACTAATTTCTAGAACTCTGGTGGAGTTTGCCGATGCTACGATGATAGCATCATCTGCAAAACCGACCAGTATGACGTTCGTGGGCAGAGGAATTTCTAACAGGCTGTCATACAGTACATTCCACATTAGTGGTCCAATTTTGGAGCCTTGGGGTGCACCGCAGGTCATTTTGTGTGTTAGTGTTTTTTCCTTACTTTTGTATTGTACAGTTCGACCGCTCAGGTAGCTTCGAACTAGGTCAAGGATGTACCCGGGGGTCTTTTTATCCTCTAGGGCGGAGATTATGTCGTTCCACTTTGCTGTGTTAAATGCATTTTTAATGTCAATGCTGACTAACGCGCAGAAGCCTTTTTCTTCTTTCGTCTTTTCTGCAGTTTCCACAACCAGTTTGATGGCGTCTACTGTGGATCTGCGTTTTCGGAAGCCAAACTGCCTGTCTGAAAGTAGTCTGTTTGAATCCAGTTGGGTTTGGATTCTTTCCATAATTAATCCTTCAAGAATTTTCCCCATTGTGTCAAGTAGACATATGGGTCTATATGACGAGGGTTCATTCAGGGGCCTGTTCCCTTTTCTAATAAGGATTAGTTTTTGTATCTTCCAGTGATCAAGAAATACTTTGTTTTCCAGGCAATTGTTGTACATGCGCAACAGAAGCTCTGGATAAAACTTGATAATGGTCTTCATGGCTTCGTTCGGGATACCGTCTCTGCCAGGGGCTTTATTGTTCTTCAGGGAGTCCCCTACTTTCTGTAGCTCCTGTACGGTAAATTTCGGGTAATTTTCTTCGGTATCCGCCTCTTTAGTCGTGTGCTCCGGCGTTTGCCGCTCAGTGGGGAATAGCGATCTTATTATTCGTAGTATCCAGGTGGGGTCGTCCAGTCCTGGCGTCTGCCTCTTGAGACCTAGTTTCTTTGTCACCAGCTGGAAAGGTTTTCCCCATGGGTCGGACTCAACCTCTTCTATAAGGGATAACCAGTGTCGCCTTTTGCTGTCCTTTATGGCTTCTTTCAACTTGTCCTTGCACTGGTTGTATTCCCTTTTTAGTGAAGGGCATCCCTTCGATCTTGTATACCTCCTTCTCGCATTAAGGCATTTCTTCCTAAGATCGGAGATATCCTCAGTCCACCAGTACATGGGTTTCCTGTTTAGCTGTGAGTGTCTTTTGGGCATTGCAATGTTGCATGCCTCTTTGATGGTTTGTAGCACATTCTTAGCATGTGTTTTCAGGGTTTCTTCTTTCTTTGTCCACCTCATTTCGTTGAGGATCTTCCTTTCTTCCAGAAATGCAATCATTGCTCTTTCGTTATATTTCTTGACATTCCATGGCGTCGAGAAATTATTTTTGTTTCCGGCTTCTCCCGAACGTTTCTTGTTAGTTTCAATGACGAACTCTATATACATATGATCACTTAGTGTGATCTCTTCGAGGACTGCCCAGTTTCGTATTTGGCTTGCCACTCTATTGCTGGCCAGAGTCAGGTCAATAATAGAGCTGGAGCAACCTCTACGAAACGTTGCTGCTCCGTCATTGTTCATCACAATGAGGTTTATGCGGGAGCACATATCTGTTAAAAGCGACCCTCTTCTATCGGATTTTGGGGATTGCCACTGCGTTGATTTGGCGTTGAAGTCGCCCCCGACAATGATTTCTCCTTTTGCCGTTGCTATAGAATCTTCAAGATTTCCGATATTCCTCTAGAAGGTATCCAGGGCGTCGTTTGGAGAGAAGTAACAACTGTAAATTCTTATGTTGTTTATCTCGACCCATACGAAGCTTTCGCTACCCTCGCAGAAATCTTGGATGAAACAATTCTTATTTATTAGTATTCCGGCTTTGCCGCTGACATCCTGGTACCATGGGTTTATTTCGTCTTTCCTGTAGAATTCGCTTATTAGCGATATATCTATGTCCCTCTGTCTCTGGGTTTGGAGGAGGAGGTCCTGGGCCTGTTTCCCTCTGCCTAGGTTTACTTGAAGAACCCTTAGCATTGTGCTCGTCGTTTTTCCAATTCTTTCTGGAAGGTATTACACCATCTGCTTCCCGGGAAGTGTGTAAAGCTTGGTTCGTTTTTAGCTTTACACATTGTGCACGTGGGACCTTCCTCACAGTCTTTTTGTTTGTGGCCGTTTTTTCCACATTTCCAGCACTGCTGGCTTTTGTCTGCGTTAGTGCAGCCTCTCGAAATGTGTCCATATTCTAGACATTTGTAACATCGGCGCACCTCTGTCCACTCCTGTACCTGGCAGTTCACCCACCCAACGCGGATAGTCCTCTTTTTCAAGAGGGTCTCCGCTTGCTCCTGCTTGAGTTTAAGTATTGCAGACTGTACGCCTGCGTATCCCTTCCTCACTCTTAGGAGCTGCTTTGCGGTAATTTCGGTCTGGCCGAGTTCTTCCGCTACCGCCAAGAGAATCTCTTCTTTGGTAGAGAATTCCATTACGCCCTTTAGGATAACTGTCGTTTGCTTTTCCAGCGCAACGACGCTCGCCTGGTCTGTCAGGGCCTCCGAAAACTTCTTCTGAAGCTCTTCGAGTTTTTCTTCTTCTTTGAGGACAAAAAGGTATTCTCCCCGCCGTGTCTTGCGGATATTTTTAAAGTCCGCGCCGTCACTTGCGGGGTTCACTTTATTTCCCAGCTGCTTGAAAATGTCTGCATACGTAGCATTATCCCTTGCGATAACTTTTATGGCCTTTGTTCGGGTTTCGGTTTTCGGCTTCTGCTTCGGTGTAGGTTTTTCTTTCGCCTGTTTCTTTTTATATACTACTGTTTGCCAGTCTACTACTACTACTGCTACTGCTACTGCTACTGCTACTGCTACTGCTACTCCTGCTCCTACTCCTACTCCTACTCCTACTCCTACTACTCCTACTCCTACTCCTACTACTCCTACTCCTACTACTCCTACTACTCCTACTCCTACTACTCCTACTACTCCTACTACTACTCCTACTACTACTCCTACTACTACTCCTACTACTACTCCTACTACTACTCCTACTACGACGACGACGACGACGACGACGACTGCTACTGCTACTGCTACTGCTACTGCTACTGCTACTCCTACTGCTACTCCTACT
The DNA here is from genome assembly GCA_038098605.1 of Gryllus longicercus. Classification (NCBI taxonomy): domain Eukaryota; kingdom Metazoa; phylum Arthropoda; class Insecta; order Orthoptera; family Gryllidae; genus Gryllus; species Gryllus longicercus. The sequence goes on along the minus strand of JAZDUA010000120.1, from coordinate 3,418,712 downwards.
CCTACTCCTACTCCTACTCCTACTCCTACTACTCCTACTCCTACTCCTACTCCTACTCCTACTACTCCTACTCCTACTACTCCTACTACTCCTACTACTACTCCTACTACTACTACTACTACGACGACGACGACGACGACTGCTGCTGCTGCTGCTGCAGTAGGGGGATATGAGAGTTCGGGACCAGGAAGTGCTTATCTTATCAGCTTATCTTATCTACTTCCGGTCCAGCGCCCAACAGTGGATGTCAACAACCGGCGCCACCAATTATAATGGCAGGAAGTGCTTATCTTATCTGCTTATCTTATCAGCTTATCTTATCTACTTCCGGTCCAGCGCCCAACAGTGGATGTCAACAACCGGCGCCACCAATTATAATGGGCCCCACCAAATGTCAACAACCGTTATCACCACCCTTATCATCCCCTCCCTCTCCCCACTTCCGGTCTCCCACCCCTCCCCCCGCCCCCACCCCACTTCCGGTCTCCCACAACATCCGGTGTCAACAACCGGCGCCACCAATTATAATGCCACCGAATGTCAACAACCGTTATCACCACCCTTATCACCCCCTCCCTCTCCCCACTTCCGGTCTCCCACCCCTCCCCCTCCCCCCCGCCCCACCCCACTTCCGGTCTCCCACAACATCCGGTGTCAACAACCGGCGCCACCAATTATAATGCCGCCGAATGTCAACAACCGTTATCACCACTCCCCCCTCCCCCCACCCCGCCCACCCGATGTCAACAACCGACGCCACCAATTATAATGCCCCCACCGACCGGGGTCAATGACCCTCCCCACCCCTTGCGACCTCTGGCGGCGAATTGTGGAAGTGTATGTGCGCGCGCTCTGGCGGCGAATTGTGGAAGCGTATGTGTGCGCACTCTGGCGGTGAATTGTGGAAGCGTGTGTGTGTGTGTGTTTCAAAAATGCTGCTGCCTGAAGCGGATTCGAACCAGCCGCAATCCCCCTGAGGCGACCAGCACTCTGGCTCTGAGCTACGGCGACATCTCGAGTCAAGCTGTCTGCTTTGGAGTACTGATAGTACACGCGGCCGGGAGGCTGGCGGCCGGGTGTTTGATAAGCGCGGCGGCGGCTGCGGGGAGGGCGCGCGCTGGCGGCCGGATGTTGATAAGGGCAGGGGGCTGCCGCTGAGGGTGCGCGCTGGCGACCGGATGTTGATAAGGGCGGAGCGGGCGGCAGATATCTCAACCTAATGAGTATAGAGATGCGCGCGCTCTCTATGAGCCGGAGAACGAGTTGGAGTTGTGAGCGATGTCGGGGCGCGAATTTTGAATGCACTCTATATAAGATAGCCAGCCGCGCGTCTCTCTCTCTCTCTCTCTCTCTCGAGTCGAGAGCGCTGACGCTCGCTCCCCCGCTGAAAAGACTTTCATAATAGAAAAAAGGAAGCCCTAAATGGCGGTGACAGGGAAAAATAATTTGAAAAATCAGTACAATTGAAAGAATGTTTTTTGATTTATTGAAAACAAAAGAATAAAAATTAAAGTCATTAAATTTCATTCAAAGAATGTAAATAAGATAGAAGATAGCAAAAAATACAGATCAAAGACGCAAATGTTTAGAATGTACACACATAATCGTAGATCCTAACTGCATGCACTTGTATTTTCATATTGTTATACTACGCTTTATAACCCTCTGTACATATGCTAGATTGTCAAAACGAGTACAACCTCGAGACTGTGCTGACGTATATGGGTCATGCGTCAAACTTCGTCACTGTGGGCTGGAGGCCGGAACCGTATTTTCGAATGGGCAACACAGCGTCTGGATGGATTGACGAACGCGAGTGCTGTCGCAGTGCTTACCCGACCGGATGTTGATGGAGGTGGCCGAGTCGAGTCCAGCGAACACTTCAGCGTCGTGAGAATAAAGTCTTCCGATTCAGGAGGTCTCCTTTTTGTTTACTTTTATGTTAAATTGCCATTGAACATGCGGGAAGAAGGAACATTTATTATGTGAAGATTTTATTAATTTTTATCAAAGAAAAGTTAAAATAGCTCGGCTACTTACCGCTGCTATTGAATCTAAAGGTTCCGCAATGTTATATGTTTATGAATAGAAAAAAAATGACGGCTGCAACTTTACTTCTTCTTAAGCATCTAATATATTAGAAAATTCTCCATTCACTTCCAATAAATTTTTTGATTCAAATATTTTTTGCGAGATTGTGAAGAGTTCCTTACCTTCATCGAGCACGCTTGTGGGCTTTTTGGAGCAAGCCGAAGCGTAGGTCGGCGCCAGCCACTGCACGTATGGGGACTTTAGCAGTTGACGTGTCGGTCTAATAAATGGATCAATCGACTGAAGCGCTTTATAATTTTAAATCGAATTTTTAAAATGTTAATTTTTTAATGAAATATAATTTTTTTGATTATTTTCCATGTAAAATTTACGAATTGAATTATCTTTAGATACATAGTAGTATTGAAATATGAAGAAAGGTAATTATTAAAAATAAGTATGAAAATTGTTTATAGTTAATATTTAAAATAATGTCATCTTTGAGAATATTGATATTGTGAATACAAGAATGCTCATTATCAAATGCATTTTTTTATATGTATGGGAAGATTTAGTGTAGTGTTAATAATGTCATCAAAATTATAAAAAATGTTTACTTTTATGTTAAATTCCAATAACATTAAACTAACATGCAGGAAGAAGGAACATTAACAATTTGGCATTACACAAGAATCTGAGAAATATAACGAAACAACCTTCTATGTTGATTAAGTTTCACCAAGTTTCCAGTAGCAACATTGCCAATGTACAATATTAGCCTACTTCTAAACGCAACAAAATCAATCTCAATAGTGTATCTGAAAGGAGATGAGTACAATCAAAAAAAGGACGAGACTTAAAAATATGATCGAGATGTTTTCACTGATGAATCTGGTGTTGTAAAATTAGGTACATGTGTGTAAATTTTTAGTGGTGAGCTGTTGAAACTGACACCTGATGATTCCTACGATGCTTGTTGTCACTATAAATATGTGGTATCTGTATTAACGTTCTCGCCCTTCAATAAGTCAATTTCTACAAGCACTACAGATTTGTAATTATTTAATAGGTAATTATTACAAACAAATTAGCTTACTTGATCCTATGCGACTAGGCCGAAGGCCTTTAAGCCATTACAATACCTACATCCTTTCGCGTTCTAATCTTTCGAATTCTGATATTCACCCCAAATGGTCTCTCCATCGCATCAAAGCCGCGGAAAAGAGACCATAAGGTACGGCTAAGGAAAAAACCCCTGAAGAGGAAAAAACCTGCCGTCAGAAGCCGAGTACATTCTAATCTATCCGACGTTTATTTTAATTATTTATTTTCTGGCGCGGGCGTCCCGCCGTCTCCTTCCAGTGCTTGCCGTCCTCAGCACCTGAAATCAAACAGCGCCACAGAAGATTGTCCGCACCAGCGCCTCTGCCCTTACATTTTCGATCCCCCTTCCCTTCACCCCCTAATGTGCTTATTACTACGCCAGTTTTATTTTATTTATTATATCGACCTGTTACTTACCAATCGACTACGACTTATGACTTATTTCTTAACTGTTTACTAACTTAACATAAAATTATTGATTAACTTACATATTGTTAGCTTATTGACTTATTTATTTCTCTCCAGTCTAGGCTCCGCTCAAGCTAACCGGTGCTGTTTCCCCACTCCCTAATTCCAGTTTCCCTAATGGTCCGAACCTTTCCTAAAAATGTTCATAATTCTTTCATGAATTTACACCTTTTATCAGCTAAAATGTTTTGGGCGAGCGTTACGTTCCTGTTTAGGAAGTAGTAATTTCCCATTCCCATCCATTTTTTTCTCCATGATTCGGTTGCACAGCAAATTAAGAGGATGTGAATCCAGTCTTCCCTATCACCGCAAAGCACACAGATGCCATTACCACTTGCTTCCTTTAGTCTACGCTGCATCCATCCCCCAACCCTGAACCAAGCTTATCCCCCTCTTGTGATTTGTAATTAAATAGGCATGGTAAGATTCCAAGCTCAATGAAAGACTTGCGGGAATCGCATGGGTGGTATTTGCTTATTATTCATACATTTTTCTGCACTCTAGATTTGATTATTATTATTATTATTATTATTATTATTATTATTATTATTATTATTATTATTATTATTATTATTTTTACAGGATGTGTCTTCCTAGAATATTATACCGAAGCTTTTTTCTCCCCAAATACTCGTCATGAGCTGCGTGTAGGCTGACTGATTTTGAAAGATTTATGCACAATGACCGCTATAACAATGAATTCATTTATTTGAATATTTCATTTGAGGTGTGACTGCATTGATATCCAGTTATTTTCTTCTTCTCCCGAGATTGTTACTCAATGCATATTTTTATTATTGTTGTCATTGTTAAAAGCATTATTATATAAGTTGTAATAGTTGTAGTAAAATGAGAAAACTAGATATATTTTATTTAAAAAATGAAACAGTACAAAACGATTTTGAAATGTAAACTCATTTGCCCTCCAAAACAATAATTTTACTGTATTATATTTTTATTTCTACTAGATCCCTCGCCGCTTCAGACAACATTTCTTTATTTATTTTTATTCATTTAGCGTCAACAAACAATTCATAAAATGCAGTGTTATATACGTCTGAGAAGTAAAATCTGTTCACGTTTTCTTGAAGTTCGAAGTCTCTTCTTTCTCTCTCTTTATTATACTTCATTGAATTAAGAATAAAAGTAACAAGACCGTTCTTGCCAATACTTGCTAACAAGAAAGATTCCCTCCCGTGCAATAGACACTATTTACCTCGGCAAACGAGTCTTTTACTTGATGGTATTGCTGCAGAATAATGCGTCGTGCTTCTAGACGTTTACTTTATTAGATTGAAAGAGTAATGTTTAATTTGCAACGTATGAAGCGACAGCTTTCCAAAAAACGTAATATTTATCCATATCTCGAAAAGTGTGCAAATAATACACATGTTTGCGAAATTATAATCCGCCTACAACTTTTATAATTACAAGGAATACTCTTATTTATCTTATCTTCGGTGAAAACTTTACCTCTCAAATGTACACATTCTTGACCCATTTTTATCAAGTGTTCTATTTATATGAAAGTGCAACTTGCATTTTTTGTTCTTTCTCATTTTGTTCATTTTTCATTAATCTCTCATTATAAACTGTTTTTAACAATTTTATCTGCTGACGAATTGAATATTTTTAGCCAAATTATAGAATTATTATTGAATATTTTATCTGCTATTCTTTGAATATTTTTAGTGTACATAATAATAAATTATTATTTCCGAATACTCCGTTTTTCTTTCACAAGGTACGCTTTCATAGGTCTAAATAAAATGAAACACCCAACGCATAATATATTTCAATTGATGAATCAAGTAGCAATAACTGGAGTTTTTTAAATACCTTCCTACATTTATTTCCCATTATTTATTTCATCTAAGAGAAATTTGCGAGATAATTTGGTGTACTATAAATAAGACAGCGGTAAAAATCACCATCACTCGAGGCGACATTTCTAAACATTTCATCGCCAAACATTTCTAACAAATGTATTGTCTGTTATTTCGATTGGGAAATACATACGCGAGATATTATTGTGTGCGCGACAGATTTTGAGAGCGGAGATAGGTGACTATTCCTATAAGCAAGTTTCGAATTCATTCGCAGAAAGTCAGTTTATTATGCTAAGACACGAGTGCCAGAACAACCAAATACACTTACAAGGATCCCTCACCAATTCTACCACATTTCTCAAAATAACAAATCCAATAAACAAAGAACAAATCCCAATAAAAATCATAAACCTAATGAAATGTAAACACAATTTAAGACGCTATTGGCAAATGACGACCAGACTTAAAAAGAAAATTAAACAAACTGACGAGACGAGATAAAACTAAACTAGACCAACATAGGCAAGCCTTCAGACTTTTCTAAAAGAAATTCACCCGTCATCTAGGCATATGGGGCATACATAGAATAAAAAGACAAAAACAAGAATTTTCGTCAATAAAACTAGGTTCACAAGTGGCAAATTCTGATTTGGAGAAAACAGCTCTTATAGTATCATAGTATCAGCTCTTATAGTATCATTTTGAGAAAACAGCTCTTATAGTAGCTTCAAAAGCCGTTCAACCCATTCGAAAACGATCACTTTCATCAACAAGTAGAGGAATTCAATCAGAAACCACTATATACAGCTCCAATCAATATAAAGTACCCCATCAGAAATTAAACAAGAAATCAAAAACTAAGAAATCAGCAGGGACTTTATTTCTAACAAAGTTCTAAAAGAGTTAAATAACAATTCGATAGCAGACATAACTACAATATTTAACGCAGCATTCAGAATAGGTTACTTTCACAACGATTGGAAAATTGCAACAGTGCTACCCTTCCGAAAACCAGGAAAGAATCCAAAAGATCCACCGAAGTATGAATTTATAAGCCTACTCCCGTCATTGACGAAACTATTAGAGAAACTGATATGAAAACGATTAATAAAATTCATGACAAACACACATCCCAGACACGCAATTTGCATTTCGACCTAACCACTCCACAACACATCAAATATTACGGCTTACCGAATATACGACGCAAGGATTCCATACCAAACAACACCGCAATATTCCTAGACATCACCAAAGCGTTTGACAAAATATGGCATCAAGGCCTTCTCTACAAATGAATACAAATAGGCACTCCAGACTACTTATTCCAACTGATGAAATGTTTTCTAAATCAAAGAAAGTTCCAAATCAAAATGAATGATATCCTTACGCCAGATGTCAGCAGGGCTGCCTCAAGGGCCCCCATTATCACCGGTATTATTCAATTTCCGATTATCCACACCTAATAGATTCGCAAATAGCGCGAATAGCAAATAGCGCAAATAGCTTTTTAACGAGAAATAATACATAGATTAAACGTAGTTGAAGACTACCGGCCTGTCATTGGTAGCGGAGCGCGGAATTATTGCATATCATTTAAGCGAAAAATATTGTCACCAACCAGAATGTCACTCCGTGTTATAGGAAGTAAATGTTCCATCCAATAGTAAATATCCAAGGAATAAGTGATAGCAAGGAATTATAATTATGCGTTCTATGCTGAATGATAGAAGGGAAGTGTATTCTCGAAGTACAGCACGGGTATTACATATTAACCTAACGTATCAATTTTACCTTTCTAAGGACTTATCGCCAGTGGCTGCTTTTTAAATAAGGAACTAAACAAAAAACATTGCCATCGAAAGTGTCATAAAACGCATTTTTCAGATTGCAAAACTGCAAGAAACACCATTTCCGACACTTCTGCTGATGGGTTGTATGCATAAAAATTAAAATGTCTAAACAATCGTGTCTTATAAAAAATACAAATATTTACAATGAGCAATCAGTATGAATACATTCTACAATTCCGAAAAGTTGGGGTTTCATAAGAAAGTGTCTGCCATCGGAGAAATTTCAAATTCACTACATATAATATACTACCAAGAATGTAGTAATTTTGTACTGAACTATACACAATTAAAAAAACGGATGCAATTGAATCACTTTATGGGTTCATTTCTGATTTTTTCTCATTTTCAGTCAAAATTTAGGCCTATGGACACTTTGGGGTGGTGATTTAGGTATAATAATTTTATTTTTATAATAATAAAACGCAAAAATTGCAATTTTTTATTTATGAGTGAAATCTCAAATATGCTACTTACCGCTGTTATTGAACCTAAAGGTTCTGCAATGTTATATGTTTATGTCTAGAGAAAAAAAAATGAAGCCTGCAACTTTAGTTGTTCTTAATCAATTACCCTAATATATTAGAAAATTCTCCATTCAATTCCAATACATTTTTTGTTGCAAATATTTTATGTTTAAAAACATTCAAGCAATTATTCCTTTGATGCATAGAACAGAGCAATCCAGTGCTGATGTGTTTAAGATTCTACTGCAATTTGAATCAAAGCAGAGCATAGCGGGCTCCTGACAATCCACTCGCTTGATCAATTTTATGTCAATGACTCTTCTAGTGAAATTGTAACTGAGCCAGTCACTCAGACCGTTTGAAATGTATGCAGGAATGTTAAAATCACATAAGTCGCAATGTTTAAAAGCTGTTTTTAACGCCATTTCTTGGTTGAGAAAACGGAGTATTCCCCACCCCATGCCCGTCACTTGATCCAGAAACTTTTCATTATGCTAAGACATATTTACGAGACTGTGGGAGATTAAAACGCCGCGCATTGTAGCCTCTACACAGGGTTTGGATGTATATTCAATCTTTTTATTGATAATCACAATGTTGTATTCAAAAAAGCGTCAATCTTATGTCATATGATAAGAAGTAAGAAATATGTGATGTTCAGTGCGACTCGTACGAAAAGTACATGTGCACTTAAAAAAAAAATAAAAAATTCACAATAGAAGCCATTTGTAATAAGAGACAGAATACAAAGAATTTGCCTTCACAATTTTGTGACGGGGCCCCCCGGGGAAGTTTTCTCAAATTTTACCGTAAAGATCTAAAGGAAAGAATTGCACCTCCCGCGAACCTTCGGACATTTTCTTCAAACATTTTTTCTGCGTCTTTCTCGATGGTACTCAAGCAGTAGGCTGAAAAGTGGATTTCTCTCGAATATCAGGAAACAGGGGGGGTGGGGGTGGGGGGACATTATCACAGACAACACCCGGTCTTCGGCACCCTCACTATCTCCAAGCACCCTCGCGCGCTTGATGCGGAGCACGCCCCCCCCCACGCCTGTCGCCGGAGGTGGAGCGAGACGTGATCGTGAATGTGGTGGTGGTGGATGTGGTGGTGGTGGATGTGGTGGTGGTGGATGTGGTGGTGGTGGATGTGGTGATGGTGGTGGTGACATTTCTAAAAATTTCAAAAACTTTCAGGCCCAGAAATACCTTGTGTTGAACTTTTGGGGGAATTTACATAATTGTGTCATGGTTTAAAGGCAATCGACAACTATTTAGAGAACTAATAATAAACCCTTCTAGACTACATTTCTAAAAATTTCAAAAACTTTCAGGCCCAGAAATACCTTCTGTTGAACTTTTGGAGGAATTTACATAATTGTGTCATGGTTTAAAGGCAATCGACAACTACTCAGAGAACTAATAATAAACCCTTCTAGACTACATTTCTAAAAATTCCAAAAACTTTGAGGCCCAGAAATACCTTCTGTTGAACTTTTGGAGGAATTTGCATAATTTGTTGTTCATTTATATAGATGTAGACGAACCACCTCTTCCGGCACCGCCACCATTTCTGGGCCTGAAAGTTTTTGAAATTTTTAGAAATGTCACCACCACCATCACCACATCCACCACCACCACATCCACCACCACATTCACCATCACGTCTCGCTCCACCGCCGGCGACAGCCGTGGGGGGGGGGGGCGTGCTCCGCGGCAAGCGCGCGAGGGTGCTTGGAGATAGTGAGGGTGCCGAAGACCGGGTGTTGTCTGTGATAATGTCCCCCCACCCCCACCCCCCCTGTTTCCAGATATTCGAGAGAAATCCACTTTTCAGCCTACTGCTTGAGTACCATCGAGAAAGACGCAGAAAAAATGTTTGAAGAAAATGTCCGAAGGTTCGCGGGAGGTGCAATTCTTTCCTTTAGATCTTTACGGTAAAATTTGAGAAAACTTCCCCGGGGGGCCCCGTCACAAAATTGTGAAGGCAAATTCTTTGTATTCTGTCTCTTATTACAAATGGCTTCTATTGTGAATTTTTTATTTTTTTTTAAGTGCACATGTACTTTTCGTACGAGTCGCACTGAACATCACATATTTCTTCTTATCATATGACATAAGATTGACGCTTTTTTGAATACAACATTGTGATTATCAATAAAAAGATTGAATATACATCCAAACCCTGTGTAGAGGCTACAATGCGCGGCGTTTTAATCTCCCACAGTCTCGTAAATATGTCTTAGCATAATGAAAAGTTTCTGGATCAAGTGACGGGCATGGGGTGGGGAATACTCAGTTTTCTCAACCAAGAAATGGCGTTAAAAACAGCTTTTAAACATTGCGACTTATGTGATTTTAACATTCCTGCATACATTTCAAACGGTCTGAGTGACTGGCTCAGTTACATTTTCACTAGAAGAGTCATTGACATAAAATTGATCAAGCGAGTGGATTGTCAGGAGCCCGCTATACTCTGCTTTGATTCAAAATTGCAGTAGAATCTTAAACACATCAGCACTGGATTGCTCTGTTCTATGCATCAAAGGAATAATTGCTTGAATGTTTTTAAACATAAAATATTTGCAACAAAAAATGTATTGGAATTGAATGGAGAATTTTCTAATATATTAGGGTAATTGATTAAGAACAACTAAAGTTGCAGGCTTCATTTTTTTTTCTCTAGACATAAACATATAACATTGCAGAACCTTTAGGTTCAATAACAGCGGTAAGTAGCATATTTGAGATTTCACTCATAAATAATTGCAATTTTTGCGTTTTATTATTATAAAAATAAAATTATTATACCTAAATCACCACCCCAAAGTGTCCATAGGCCTAAATTTTGACTGAAAATGAGAAAAAATCAGAAATGAACCCATAAAGTGATTCAATTGCATCCGTTTTTAATTGTGTATAGTTCAGTACAAAATTACTATATTCTTGGTAGTATATTATATGATAGTGAATTTGAAATTTCTCCGATGGCAGACACTTTCTTATGAAACCCCAACTTTTCGGAATTGTAGAATGTATTCATACTGATTGCTCATTGTAAATATTTGTATTTTTTATAAGACACGATTGTTTAGACATTTTAATTTTTATGCATACAACCCAGCAGCAGAAGTGTCGGAAATGGTGTTTCTTGCAGTTTTGCAAACTGAAAAAGGCGTTTATGATACTTTCGATGGCAATGTTTTTTGTTTAGTTCCGTAGTTAAAAAGCAGCTACTGTCGATAAGTCCTTAGAAAGGTAAAGTTGATACGTTAGGTTCATACGTAATACCCGTACCTCGAGAATACACTTCCCTTCTATCATTCGGCATAGAACGCATAATTATAATTCCTTGCTATCACTTACTCCTTGGGTATTTACTATTGGATGCAGCATTTACTTCCTATAACACGGAGTGACATTCTGGTTGGCGACAATATTTTTCGCTTAAATGATATGCAATAATTTTTATAATAATTATTTAAATAAATTCTTTCTTAAATCTTTTATCCCAAATAATAGATAGACGCACACTGGGGACAGAGTTGATAAGCGCTTGATAGAGTTGGTTTGCTCTGTCCAGCGGCGAGGGTGGAAGCGTGGATTTTGTTCGATGGTGGACGAACGGTGCATTCAGCTTTGAAGCTGTCATTAGTCATTCACAGTAAACCAATTGCAATGTGTAATATTAGAAACAAAAGCGGAATGTTTGCAGTGTTACGAAAAAAAATCAATTATTATCTGGGATAAGTGTGCTATGAGGCATAAACATTCTCTTGAAGCTTTTCACACAACTATGCTAGAAATAAACGGCAAGAATCAACTATTCGGTGGTGCTGTTTTACTACTATCTGTTCCGATAGACATACCTGACATTTCTCACTCCACTTATGTTGATGAGAATAACGTATGTTTGAAACAATCATTTTTATGGAAAAACGTTGAAACACTTCGATTGACTATAAATATGCGATTTACATAATGATTCGATGGAACAAGTATTTTCAAAACCATTACTGAATATTGAAAACGCTACAATCAGACATCAAAATACGCAATGTATCCAATTGACAGAAAACTTCTGCACTATTGTTCATTCAAAAAATGAATTCATTGAGTGTATTGCATGTAGTAAGTTAATAATGGCTGGTTCTAACCTGAAATATGATGTATCTCAATATAATATATAATTTTTGCCTAAAAATTGATGTAAAAAATTTGAATGATGGGATCTTTCTTGTCTTCTTGCAATATTCAAACACATATTCTAAAATGCACCATGTCGCCGCACTTACGTGTTTGGTGTATTTCTTTGTTGATTTGTATGCATGAAAACTGAATAGAGTTCAACCTCATAAAATATTTTTTTCTGTTTGCGCCCTCTATCAACCGAAACATCCGGTCGCAGGGGGTGGGTGGGTGAGGGGGGCCCCCGCCCGACCGCTGGATCTTCAGGCCTGCGAGCCCGTTAGTTATCATTTTGTCTAGCTTTTTTCTGAAAAATCGTTTCGAATTGAATAAATACCGAAGAGTCTCGTATTGGAGGCAGTTTTGAGAAAATCTTGTTTTTATAATGTTTGTAAATAGCACATATTGCACGCCATATTTCGCGAAATCTACTAAAATTGTCAATAATATGTTCCTGTCCTTTGTGAAAGAACTCGCTATCTTATTTTGGGCGGAGGTAACAGAGCTGGGGATGATAATAGGCGTGAGGGTTCCACCCAACTTTAAAATTGGCAATATCTTAATTATTTTTGATCCAAACCCTGCTGGAACAATCTGGTATAAACGATTTCGGATAGTTCCAATTTTTTTCACTGTTGTGGTGCTGCCAACATCACGTGTATTTGGTTGTTCTGCCACTCGTCTCTTAGCATATTAAACTGGCTTTCTGCGAATGAATTCGAAACTTGGTTATAGGAATAGACACCTATCTCTGCTCTCATAATCTGTCGCGCACGCAATAATATCTCGCGTATGTATTTCCCAATCGAAATAACAGATAATACATTTGTTAGAAATGTTTGGCGATGAAATGTTTAGAAATGTCGCCTTGAGTGATGTTGATTTTTACCACTGTCATATTTATAGTACACCAAATTATCTCGCAAATTTCTCTTAGATGAACTAAATTATTGGGAAATAAATGTAGGAAGGTATTTAAAAACTCCAGTTATTGCTACTTGATTCATCAATTGAAATATATTATGCGTTGGGTGTTTCATTTTATTTAGACCTACGAAAGCGTACCTTGTGAAAGAAAAACGGAGTATTCGGAGATAATAATTTATTATTATGTACACTAAAAATATTCAATAATAATTCTATAATTTGGCTAAAAATATTCAATTCGTCAACAGATAAATTGTTAAAACAGATTATAATGAGAGATTGATGAAAAATGAAAAAAAAATGAGAAAGAACAAAAAATGGTAGCTGCACTTTCATATAAATAGGACACTTGGTAAAAATGGGTCAAGAATGTGTACATTTGAGTGGTAAAGTTTTCACCGAAGATCAATACGAGTATTCCTTGTAATTATAAAAGTTGTAGGCGGATTATAATTTCGCAAACATGTGTATTATTTGCATACTTTTCGAGATATGGATAAATATTACGTATCTGTTTAGTTTATAAGTTCATATTGAAACTTTTTTGAATTTTTATTGTGATTTTTATAAGTCAATTTATCATCATTAAATTATTTTTTGTAATTATACTACAACTTCTGTGTGATTTCTGACTTCGTAGAAATAGTCAATAATCATTCCTAAATCACGATATATATGTAAAAATGATCTGGTGTAGAAATTAGACTACAGTGCAGATGAATTATTATCTGTAATGTTTCCTATAAATATGAGCGAAAAGTTTGCCCCGCTAGCATTGACAGGCCGGTAGTCTTCAACTACATTTAATCTATGTATTATTTCTCGTTAAAAAGCTATTTGCGCTATTTGCTATTCACTATTCGCGCTATTTGCGAATCTATTAGGTGCGGCTAATCGGAAATTGAATAATACCGGTGATAATGGCCTTGAGGCAGCCCTGCTGAAATCTGGCGTAAGGATATCATTCATTTTGATTTGGAACTTTCTTTGATTTAGAAAACATTTCATCAGTTGGAATAAGTAGTCTGGAGTGCCTATTTGTATTCATTTGTAGAGAAGGCCTTGATGCCATATTTTGTCAAACGCTTTGGTGATGTCTAGGAATATTGCGGTGTTGTTTGGTATGGAATCCTTGCGCCATATATTCGGTAAGCCGTAATATTTGATGTGTTGTGGAGTGGTTAGGTCGAAATGCAAATTGCGTGTCTGGGATGTGTGTTTGTCATGAACTTTATTAATCGTTTTCATATCAGTTTCTCTAATAGTTTCGTCAATGACGGGAGTAGGCTTATAGGTTCATAGTTCACTGGATCTTTTGGGTTCTTTCCTGGTTTTCGGAAGGAATTTTCCAATCGTTGTGAAAGTAACCTATTCTGAATGCTGCGTTAAATATTGTTGCTATGTCTGCTATCGAATTGTTATTTAGCTCTTTTAGAACTTTGTTAGAAATAAAGTCCCTGCTGATTTCTTAGTTTTTGATTTCTTGTTTAATTTCTGATGGGGTACTTTATATTGATTGGAGCTGTATATAGTGGTTTCTGATTGAATTCCTCTACTTGTTTATTAAAGTGATCGTTTTCGAATGGGTTGAACGGTTTTTGAAGGCAGCTATAAGAGATGTTTTCTCAAAATCAGAATTTGCCACTTTTGAACCTAGTTTTATGTATGAAAATTCTTGTTTTTGTCTTTTTATTGTATGTATGTCCCATATGCCTAGATGACGGGTGAATTTCTTTTAGAAAAGTCTGAAAGCTTGCCTATGCTGGTCTAGTTTAGATTTAACTCGTCAGTTTGTTTAATTTTCTTTTTAAGTCTGGTCGTCATTTGTCAATAGCGTCTTAAATTGTGTTTACATTTCATTCGGTTTTTACCGGGATTTGTTGTTTATTGGGTTTGTTATTTTGAGAAATGTGGTAGAATTGGTGAGGGATCCTTGTAAGTGTACTAATAGTTTTACTTCATTATCTAAGTCTTTTTCAGATTAAATGTTTTGCGGGTGTTTGTAATTCATTTTAAATTTTCCCTGAATTTAGACCAGTTTATTTTACCTTCTTGCTGTTTATAATAAGATGTTAGAGAGGATGATTATTGAGACCGAATCGAGTTCAGGAATTACTTTTTGATATAGGGGAAAATCAATATTTTTTTGGTGAGGCTAATATGTCAGGAATTATATAATTGTTGTAAGGGGGTGAGTTCTATTGGGACCAGAATAATTAAATTGAGAGTGTTAGATTTAGTAAATTTTGCGCTTGAGTTGTTGTATTGCATCTTCAATTGCAGTGTTTGCTATTAAGGTCACCTATTAGCATGATATTATCATTATTTCCAAAAATTTCAGACTATATTTTTCTAGGGAATAGCTTATTATTTGTAGAAATTGACTTATTGAAGGGCGAGAATGTTAACAGATACCACCTGTTTATAATGACAACAAGCATCCGAGGCAGATGACAGTTTCAACAGCTCACCACTAAACATTTACACACATGTACTCATTCTTTTTGGTTGTACTCATCCCCTTTCAGATATACTATTGAGATTGATTTTGTTGCGTTTTGATGTATGCAAATATTGTACATTGCCAATGTTGCTACTGGAAACATGGTGAAACTTAATCAAAATAGAAGGTTGTTTCGTTATTTTTCTCAGATTCTTATGTAATTCCAAATTGTTAATGTTCCTGAATGTTCAATGGCAATTTAACATAAAAGTAAACCTTTTTTATAATTTTGTTTATAATAAAATCTTCACACAGTAAAGTAAATGTTCCTTCTTCCTACATGTTAGTTCAATGACAATTTAACATAAAAGTAAACATTTTTTATAATTTTGATGACATTATTAACACTACACTAAATCTTCCCATAAATATAAAAAAATACCTTTGATAATGAACATTCTTGTATTCACAATATCAATATTCACAGAGGTGACATTATTTTAAATATTAACTATAAACGATTTTTATACTTATTTTTAATAATTATCTTTGTTCATAATTCAATACTAGTATTATCTAAAGATATTTCAATTCGAAAATTTTACATGGAAAATAATCAAAAAAATTATATTTCATTAAAAAATTAACATTTTAAAAATTCGATTTAAAATTATAAAGCGCTTCAGTCGATTGATCCATTTATTAGACCGACACGTCAACTGCTAAAGTCCCCATACGTGCAGTGGCTGGCGCCGACCTACGCTTCGGCTTGCTCCAAAAAGCCCACAAGCGTGCTCGATGAAGGTAAGGAACTCTTCACAATCTCGCAAAAAATATTTGAATCAAAAAATTTATTGGAAGTGAATGGAGAATTTTCTAATATATTAGATGCTTAAGAAGAAGTAAAGTTGCAGCCGTCATTTTTTTCTATTCATAAACATATAACATTGCGGAACCTTTAGATTCAATAGCAGCGGTAAGTAGCCGAGCTATTTTAACTTTTCTTTGATAAAAATTAATAAAATCTTCACATAATAAATGTTCCTTCTTCCCGCATGTTCAATGGCAATTTAACATAAAAGTAAACAAAAAGGAGACCTCCTGAATCGGAAGACTTTATTCTCACGACGCTGAAGTGTTCGCTGGACTCGACTCGGCCACCTCCATCAACATCCGGTCGGGTAAGCACTGCGACAGCACTCGCGTTCGTCAATCCATCCAGACGCTGTGTTGCCCATTCGAAAATACGGTTCCGGCCTCCAGCCCACAGTGACGAAGTTTGACGCATGACCCATATACGTCAGCACAGTCTCGAGGTTGTACTCGTTTTGACAATCTAGCATATGTACAGAGGGTTATAAAGCGTAGTATAACAATATGAAAATACAAGTGCATGCAGTTAGGATCTACGATTATGTGTGTACATTCTAAACATTTGCGTCTTTGATCTGTATTTTTTGCTATCTTCTATCTTATTTACATTCTTTGAATGAAATTTAATGACTTTAATTTTTATTCTTTTGTTTTCAATAAATCAAAAAACATTCTTTCAATTGTACTGATTTTTCAAATTATTTTTCCCTGTCACCGCCATTTAGGGCTTCCTTTTTTCTATTATGAAAGTCTTTTCAGCGGGGGAGCGAGCGTCAGCGCTCTCGACTCGAGAGAGAGAGAGAGAGAGAGAGAGACGCGCGGCTGGCTATCTTATATAGAGTGCATTCAAAATTCGCGCCCCGACATCGCTCACAACTCCAACTCGTTCTCCGGCTCATAGAGAGCGCGCGCATCTCTATACTCATTAGGCTGCGATATCTGCCGCCCGCCCTTATCAACATCCGGTCGCCAGCGCGCACCCTCAGCGGCAGCCCCCTGCCCTTATCAACATCCGGCCGGCAGCGCGCGCCCTCCCGGCAGCCGCCGCCGCCCTTATCAACCACCCGGCCGCGTGTACTATCAGTACCCCAAAGCAGACAGCTTGACTCGAGATGTCACCGTAGCTCAGAGCCAGAGTGCTGGTCGCCTCAGGGGGATTGAGGCTGGTTCGAATCCGCTTCAGGCAGCAGCATTTTTGAAACACATACACACACACACGCTTCCACAATTCACCGCCAGAGCGCGCACACACACGCTTCCACAATTCGCCGCCAGAGTGCGCACACATACAGTTCCACAATTCGCCGCCAGAGGTCGCAAGGGTGGGGTCATTGACCCCGGTCGGTGGGGGCATTATAATTGGTGGCGCCGGTTGTTGACATCGGGTGGGCGGAGGGAGGGGGAGGGTGGCGATAACGGTTGTTGACATTCGGCGGCATTATAATTGGTGGCGCCGGTTGTTGACATCGGGTGGGCGGAGGGGGGTGGGGTCGGGGGAGGGGGGTGGGGGGAGACCGGAAGTGGGGAGGGGCGAGGGGGGGTGGGGGCTGATAAGGGTCGTTGACCTTCGGTGGGTGGCATTATAATTGGTGGCGCCGGTTGTTGACACCGGATGTTGTGGGAGACAGGAAGTGGGGAGGGGGAGGTGGTGGGGTGGGAGACCGGAAGTGGGGAGGGGTGGGGTGGGGGCTGATAAGGGTCGTTGACCTTCGGTGGGTGGCATTATAATTGGTGGCGCCGGTTGTTGACACCGGATGTTGTGGGAGACAGGAAGTGGGGAGGGGGAGGGGGTGGGGTGGGAGACCGGAAGTGGGGAGGGGGGAGGGGTGGGGGCTGATAAGGGTCGTTGACCTTCGGTGGGGGCCATTATAATTGGTGGCGCCGGTTGTTGACATCCACTGTTGGGCGCTGGACCGGAAGTAGATAAGAAAGCTGATAAGATAAGCACTTCCTGATCCAGAACTCTCATATCCCCCCTTCTTTTGAGAACTCCACATCGTGCGCACTGTCAACAAAAAAATTCAGTGATTTTTTTATCCTGCTTCTCTTTCCCACTACGGAATGAATTCGCGGGCTGCCTCGGTCGGGCTGATTCTGACAAATCAGAAGACACAGCACTAACGAAACTGTACCAATAAGCAATAACAAACACCGATAATAATAATAATAATAATAATAATAATAACAACAACAACAACAACAAATCTCACATAACTATTCTCAGAAATTCCGCACTTTAAAACATAATAAACTTACACTAGACTTCGCTCAGCTGGTTAACCACAACATTTGAGGCGTGCGGTTCATTTTTTTTGTTCCCTAATTTTATATGACAACAGTCTGGAAATGCCGAAGCTTCGATTTGCTATTTCTTAGGTCACGGCGCTGGCGTCATAACGTGACCACGAAGTGTCACATTATGATTTTTTTCGGACCTTAGCACAGACACGGCAAAGTAGTTCATTTTTTTACTGTCGCTACTAGTAATGCATGGTATTTCTTCAAAATTACACATATAATACACAACTGAGTCAGAACCACTGTACAACTGTCCACTCCACTAAGCAAACACTTGTTTCTTCGAAGATATAGGCCTACTATCATTAAATGATTTGATTTTTTTATAGTATCATTATCGAGCCACTGTTTCACTTTATCTTCATTCTTCTTCGTTCTTGTGGAAGAGTGCGTAAAGAAGGTGAACATTGGCTGAGATAAGTCGGTAAATTTGGAAAAAATGGTAGGTTCTGCTCCAGGAAGTAATTCCAACGTACTTCGTGGATGCTCCTTCCAGAAGCATCCGTGTATCTATGTCCTAGATATAACATTTTCACTAAAATGTTTTATACAGACTACTGAATATTTTTAAGGTTCCCATTTTGTTTGGTGAATACTTCTTATTATTTGTCTTCCTTTTGTATCTTTAAGAAATCTAAATATATTACCATAATCTCTATCACTGGCGTAACTGCTTTTGCAGCGTGGAACACAGCATTTATCCGGAATCGGCAAGAATGTTACAACACAATTACATAATAACACAATTTTATGTAAATTATCCCTCTATTTATAAATCATTACACAACAGTTATCAAAATCTTACATTTCATGGGATGATAATACTGTATATGATCTAGTTTACAAATGAACATACTTGCTTCTTTAGGTGTATTTCAACAAACTGGTACAATACAAATTCCAAAACTGGAATTCCAATTTCAGATCTCGCTTATAATAAATAATCTAATTATCATCTAGTGATGGTATTACGGTGTCCAGATATATAAAACACAAGAACAAGCAAACATAACTCATTTCATACATACAGCAACTATATAAAACGGACTGATGTGCGCGTGGCCAAAATTTCACAATTCCGGCCTCCTACTAGAGTTGATAATGGCGAGGCCCAAATATTATTAATAATAATAATAATTATAATTAATATTAACAATAATAATATTTATTGAGTCACATATACAATAACTATCGTGTATGACGAGTCAATATGATGTCTTGGGTGGAGAGAGCGAAATTACATTACTGTTCAGGAGCAAACAAGGGCCATCTCAGCATTTGCTCAAGGGACCAGGGAAACTGAACAAAACCTGATCGAGATGGTGTCGATATTCACTCGAAACTGTGTTAAGACTGAGGCGGTAGCAAGTGAAGAAGGAAGCAAGGAAATGAGAACGGTGCAAAGAGTTATTCAGGAAGTGGAAAGAACCGTAGAAAACATTAATTTATGATCGCCACAAAGGCCTGAAAGATAGAAGATTCTGAAACGTTTGGACAAATTTGGTAGACACATTGGGTATACGTACGCAAAGAAAGAACATTCTATCCGCAGAAAAGCTTTAATTATTTTAATAAATAAGTAAAAGTTGTAAAATGGTTTTCGCTCTTGTCAAACCTTCCTACCTCCCAATATTCACCTTTTTATCGATCCATTATCAGATTAACTATAATGACATCTTCATGGGACCCTATGATATATTTTACATAGAGCGGTAACGATTTAAAATTATTTTATTTATAATTCTTTATAATTTACTTTCCCGCGCGTTGCGTAATTGCAGTGCTTGTGCCAATGGCGGCTTGTGCTTAAGATGCATGCAGATTATCGAAACACCCAGCACCTTTTGCGTAGCCCCCGATTATCGAAAACAAATTTACAATCTGTTAGAAATATACATTTTCCGTTTAATGACATTCATTGTTCAAGATGTTGCAGTAATATTGATGTATATGAAGAGTGATCTCGTGATATCAATACTAACCGGATGACTGACTCCCATACTTCTGCGCGGTAGAAAAGCGTGTCTGTTAACTTCGGGGGTCGCCATATCGTAGTTGGCCAATAAACTAGTTTTTGTGCGTTGTGAGTTGCGATCAGTGGCGTAACGTTCGGGCCCGCAAGGTCTGTAATGCGGGCGGGCCCGGATGAAAGAGGGCCTATTTTTAGGGGATATTATTATTATCGATTATTTTTAATAATAATTTATTATTATTATTATTATTATTATTATTATTATTATTATTATTATTATTATTATTAAGACCATTTTGACGTCGTCGGGGAGTGAAATACAGACACGGAGATTTTATGTATAATGTTTCTATACAATAATTTCACTCCTGAGGAACTATCGCTGCACTCCCAGCACTGCGCTTCCCTGAGGCATCCCACCCCAGTCTGACACAGACTCCCGCGGCTAACTTTAGCGCCGCTCCTGGCCTCCCGTCCCGTGGCGAACAGCCACACCTCGCAGCCGAAGCTAGCGATAACCCCTGGCGGGTGACAAGTGCCTTCCGCACTGCGATTCAAACTCGAATGCCGGTCGTTCCTCCGCTAGCTGTTTTTTCGAGGAATCACGTGACCGACCTCCATGAAGTCACTCGGTGGCCCACGTCACCTCATTAACGAATTTTGGGCCTATTGTAAATTTGGGCCCGCCGCCGCTGTCGGACGCGACTGTCGTCACATACGAATATCATCCCCCTGCTTTGACACCCACGTTCCGACAACACTCCCCGGCCTGCATCCTCCGAGCTTGGTAGCCACCAGCCGGCCGCCAGATGGCCAACCCCTCCCCCTCGCCGGCCACCCAACTTGTGAGGTCCAGCGGGCACATCACGACATTACACTATGCACTTTATAAAGGAGCCCGGTTACAAGTTTTTCGGGCGGGCCCGCGCTCATTTTGTTACTCTACTGGTTGCGATCCTCGTGAGAAGTAAAGGGTTACTTCTAATTTCAGGCATTATTTTTAAAGTTGTAGAGCAGCCTGGAAGAAAAAAAGAAGTGTTCAAATTACTTGTGGTGAATGGGTATGAAAAAAGAGAATACAGAAGACATGTCTTCTCTGTTTCGAGTTTTCTAAGTTGGCCTTACGACAACTGTCATAATTTTAATTTCGAAGGCCTTAAGTACCCATATCTTGCATGGTCGTATTTAAATTACCTTACTTAGACGGTACTTTAGAAAGGCATCAGAATTTTTTGTTTCATGAAGATACTAATTGTTAGATGTAATTTAACTCCCTTTATCACAAGTTAGGATATGTGCCGAATTTTTACGCCAGAAAGTGTGAACGCTTTTGCGATAAGCGTTTTGATCTCTACAGTGTACAGCACTAAGCTGGCGTTTTGCCCAACCGCAATATGGTGGCAAAAGCTGAGCCGCGAGCACGGCTTACTCGGTGGAATTCGTCATCCAGTTAGTATACAGATCACAGTATGCGAAACAATTTTGAAGTCAAAGTGTCCCCGTCTTCTATCGCGCTCCCCGGCAGTGCGCCACGTCACTCTCAAGCACTTCTACTGGGTTTCATGGACCGTGGATCACTATGCTTCAACATAGGGGCCCCGTTGTTTTCCCATTACTTACAGTTCAAGTATAGGGGGGCTGACAGCAGAGAGCGGCGTCCGAGGGGAATACTAATATTCAGAGGTCTGAAACTAGCTGCAACTTAATTTTATGAATTTCGCGTGTTATTGAAAGTACACAAAATCACCCAATTCTCGACGGTATTGAATGCATTATTTATGATGTTTGGGGAATTAATTTTATTTGATGTTAGGTTTATTGTTTCATAATGTAACTGTAAACTTTTTGAGTCCTTTGTGTAAAGTCGGCCGTTTTTTTGAAGAAAGTTTCGCTTTCTGCCCCTCTCCTGCACACGATGTATGCAATGATCTCCCCCCCCCCCCAATGATTGGGTACTACTGGTGATGCGCCATGTGCATTAGTGTCTGCAGCGGCGCGCCCGGAAGTCATATTTAAACCTAATTTTCCCGAAGATGTTTTGAACTTACCTGTCATTTTCCATTTATTTTGACCTAGAACCTAAAGTATTTTAGTCACAGTAGCTTCTGGACACCTGAATACCATTTCAATCAACCCGATTTGCCACCAAAGCTCCTTCTATTATCCAAAGGTTTCATTTACAATGTTTTATTTTATCATTTGCACTTGGGGAGCCTGGGCATGGCCGTGTCGCCGTGCCCTGAGTCCCATAGACGTGGCGCACGCGTGTGTGTACTATAACACTATATGATAACATTGCAGTTAAAATAAATGTAATGTTCAATGTCAAATATTTGTAACTATGTAAAATATATTAACAAAAGGTTTTTAACAAGTTAAGTATTTATAATATTTAATATTCTGAATGTTGTAATGCACATAATGGGTACTTGGTGTTAAGTTGTAAATCTTATCAAGATCCAGAAAATTGTGATTTAATACACTTTGCTTCAATAAAATAATTTGTTATTATTATGATCATCATCATCACCACCACCACTCAGAGGATCATCAAGCAGAGGAAGTCTCTTTTCAGATGATAAAATGTTCTTTGCAAGACTTTCCATCCAATCAAAACTCAGAAGCAAGTGGAAGTCAAAATTAAATTTTAAGTTCATTGTTTTACATTCAAAACTCTTTCACTTTCAATCAGCCTTCATACTGCTCAGAGCATATATTTTGCAAATGTATATTTCTGCCTAAAACAAGGCAAATATTTTAGGGAAAGACCATTATTGGCTAAAGTACCCAACTTTTAATTGCAGAAAAAAAGTGTACAAATATTAAACAAATGTCATTCATCTGCTTTCATTCACATTTATGAAGCAAGGGTTTCTGTCAAAACCAACTTCAAGAACATTTCCAAACGAAACAGATATCTACTATTATTACTAGAGCAGATTTTTGTGTAATAGAAAAGTGAGAATACATAAACATGTATTTATTTTTTCAAAAATATAATTTAAACAGAAAATAGGTATGAAAGAGACTAGATTATGCATTCACACTTTAATAATCACATGAGAAAATTATTTAAAACTTTCAAATAAAATGTTAATTTCTCACATGAAAATCAGTTCTGATGAGGTTTCACAATCTATTTGTATCAGCTTCTTCACTATTGTTCCCCATAGTCTGAGGCAATGGCATAATTTCTCAAAAGAGCTATTTTTTGACCTTAACTCCACCTTGAAGATTCCATGGTCTTTTTCTAGAATGGATGTGTGAAATGTTTAGCATCTCTTTCCAATCAGGATTTCCCCACAAAACATATCTTTAATTTCTTAGTGAGAAACATGTGAAGGGTGTATGCTTTCTGCTAAGAACTAGGTACTATGCTACTTGTATCATATGGTATCTCTCTGTTGTAAGCACACAGAACAATGTTGCATCAATATTAAACACTCAAGCCATTGGGTCATAATTTGGATCATTTGAAACAAGTTCTCAAGATGTTAATTCTTTACACACAAAAATATAGCAAATTAAAAAACACATTAAAAAAATACTGAGTGACAGGTAAAATATGATATTTAAACATATGTGAACAAAATATGCTTTTACCGGAATATGTAAACATATGTGCCTTATTCAATTTAGAATGCCTTGAACAAACAGTACCTTGATAAATTAAGTTATCTAAGGTGGTACAGTAAACAGTACCTTGATATCTAAGTTATCTTAAGTTATCTATTGGTGTAACCATGCATAAATATATTTAAAATATACTTCCTAATTATTAACATGTGACAGAATAATTTCTGTTAGTTTCAGTGGCCAGTATCAACAGTCCACTACAAAACATCTACAAATAATACTTGTATGATATTTTACCACACCATACCAGATGACATAAAACAATTAAAATTCTACAAATTTCCAATGCCAAGTAAAATCTTTTCGGCTGGATAACTGTTTCTATACAATTGGTCTACAACAAAAATATTAATTTACAATGAGGATACTAATACATTTATTATACAGTGTCTTTTGTACTGTATAATTCTAAAAGACTGTATTTGGCTATAACAAATATTGCAAATTGCTTCTGGGTCAATGACCTCCATGTAGATAAGTTTTGTTGTTGTTTCTCTTGATAAATTAAGCATATGCTGAGATGGACCCACATGCTGCTTCCAGTCAGTAAATGTAGCTCCCCTCCCCCCATCAAATGTCATGTACAGTTTTTACCGTTTCTGATATAAATATGAAATTCTGACATTAATGAGATACGCAAATTTTTAGAAAAATGTTGTTCACTATCCAAATACTACAATGAAATTGGGCAGACTATTACAAGCATGACAACACCATACAGCATGTAATGCATGTGAAAATGTTTAATTTGATCAATGTAATACACAGGCTTAGGATTTTCACAAAAAATGAAATTAGGGAATTCAAAAACCCAAACAATTTATTAAAAATAAAATAAAACCAATGAAACATATAAATAACAAAACATTATTTTATCTCATTTTTAATAACAGGTTTTTCACCCTCATTATGTTTAAAATTCAAATTAACTTTCTTAGCTATTATAAATTGAGCAATCAATTACAGTGCAATACACAGGACACAATTATCAAGGAGTTAACTCCAATATGATTTCAAAAATAAATGAGAAATGTAATGTGAATATCACAATCCTGTAGCCTATAGAGGAAACATTGTTGCCTGATAATTAAAGATAATTATGGCCATTTATAATTTGATTGAAAAAAGTTGCATAATAATCAACATTAATATTTCAAATTTCATTTTAGAGAAAACAGTAGAGGACATTCACAAAATTCTCTGAGGTATTCTTATACTACATGCTCTTTGAACAAATGATTGTAGCATGAGGAATGGTTAACTACCTGAAAAACATTAATTTCACTTGGTACTACTGTACTCTTTCACTCTACCAAAATAGACTACATACAACACAAACAATTTTTTCTGAATACAGAAATATACCAACTACTATTACTTTCAAGTCTGACCTGAAGTAAACTTCGACACAGTTTCACATTTAGAGACATCCTCAAAAAACACTTTGAAGATTCAGTTTAGGAAATAAGATTCCCAACAGAGTAACCAAAACAAATTTCAAGTATCTATATTTACTATTGCTTAGTGAATCACTTCGTAACCTGACCTATCACATCACTGGTATATACAAAATAAATAAAGAATTACAAAGAATAGCACTGCACAAAAAAATCCATTACATGTTCTATACTCATAAAGATTCAATTAAGAATAAGCATGCAAATAATTTTTTTTTTGTCTTCATCAGGAACCTATGGCATACAAGATTTTACAAAATAACTAAATGTGTTTTATGCCCTCACTTATCCTTACTTACAATTAATATAAAGGTAAATATAATTTTGAAGTCTTTGTTTTTATGTTTTGTATTGGTACTGATCAATTCCAGTAAGAAAAAATAAAACAAAACAAGGATATTAATATACAGAAATAATATTCATTCAATTAGGACTTTATTGGTTGATGTGTTTTGTGATTATATGGAGGATTTACAATCCCACCATCTCAAGATACTCTTAAAGTTTGTAGAGATAAGGTTTGGTAATCAGTAGGCCTTGTCACTAGTAGAAGGTACTGAGGCTAATATTATCTTCTGTAATGGGTGCAATAAGTTATCAATGGATAATGTTTCTGTCATGAATGATGGTTAGCTCTACAATTACAAAAACATCTAATTCACAATGTTCACAGATTCTCCCTAAAAATAACTTATTCCACTCAATCTAAAATAGTGGTACTTTGCTCATACCATGATCAAGATCTGACCCTCTTCAAGCTTCACAATGTTCCAGTACAATATCCACATACGACTGGTTGCTATGGAGTCTAATCCTTTTTATTTGCCTGCAACTGTTATAACAATTTTGAACACAACTAGTTGCAGAAAAGGAAAGTTAATTGTCAAATTGAATAAAAAATAGTAGCTCAAAAACAAAAATTTATGAAACCAAATGGATAAAGATATATTTTATGTATATTGATTCTAAATAATTATTGTCAAAATGTGGAACATAATGGAGGCATGTTTTTCCTTATTGAAAGTTTGAAAACGATAATCCTTTTATCAAGTGGTGAATTTAATACAAACATCTAGAGCATGCGTGCACATGCACGCATGCACACACATGCACGCACGCACACACATGCACACAAAAAGGTAACTTATGTAAATAATTTTTTGCATTAAAACTTTCGTTCCTTGTAACAAAACATGTCTTAACATTCAAAGTGCAAATTTATTCTCATTCAACCTGCACTTAAAAAGCATTATTGTATTAATGTTGCTTCTTCAAACAGGTTTTATTACCTTACATATGTGAATACTTTAAAGATTAATAGTAGTTATTATAATAATAATAATAATAATAATAATTATTATTATTATTATAATAATTGATTTCTATTCAATCTAAAACTATTTAAATGAAATTTTGGCTCCTTACTTATTGTCTGAACAGAAAATTAGTAATTATTTACTATTTTACAATTTCACTCATAATTTATAATAAAACAAACTAAAATATCTTTTTTATGCGAAAGATGTTAAACATAATGCTCACTGAGAGTAAACATTATTATGAAGACTGTTATTACCTGTTGACAAAGATTAACTATTATTAAAAATTCTTCTTTCCACAAGAGCTGTGTTAAAAAATTGAATGCATCATCCAACAAATTCATATATACGAAAATCAACATTTTTGGAAAGGTAATTTATGTAATTGCATATATAACCCCTTTCAGATGATAAAAGGTGCAACACTGATAATCATAGTGCTTTTTAAGTAGCATGATTCAAGTCCTTAGATATTTCTTTGCATTTACATCTACACAGGTAATTAAATTAGAACTTTGAAGAGCAATAAAAAGTTAATACTTTAATATTGAAATATAATCACACAAATATATCTATTATGGTAATAATACCAAAAATTTGGTGTAAAATGGTTATAATAATGGGAAATCTTAATTAACAATAAAATTAAGCAGTGGAGAGAATTGCTATGTTGCGTATGTGCTAGGAAAATTTTGATCAGCATTTATAAATTTTTGAAATATTAAAATACAATATGTATATAACCTGTTGTGCAATATTTTATACAATATTTCATTTATGATTAAGATAAACACTTAAGAGATGTAACTTGTACAATGAAAAACATGTTCTAGTGAAACCAACAAAAATATATACAAAATTTTAAACATTTTAAAATTCAATGTTCTTGAGCTTGATATGCAAGAGATCCACATTTTATCAGCATTCTATGCACATAATGTATTACATATTAACATGACAAAATTCTAAAATATCAGGCTATTAAATATAACATTTTATGTCCATGATAAGAAATGTGTTTAACACAAGAAATAATATGCTTGTTGAACACTCACTGAAGTACAGGGCCATAAAATTGACATAGTACACCACAATGAACATTATCATATACTGTAATATTACAAGAAATAAGAATTTTGAACACTTACAGAATGAACAGAAATTTTACTGATAACTTCAAACTTTTTAGTGATATTAAGACTTACAATACACTCTCCAAATCAAATCAAATAATTCAATTCATTCAAAGCATACAGTATCAAAGAAACCAAAAGAAAATACATAGGGAGAGAAAGCATTAAACATCTGCACAAGTAAATAATAAGATTTAAACTTTGTTTTGATGTATACCAACGTTACAAGATTATATTTTTTTGAAAAGTTATATATACAAGTCTGTATAGTAATGCATTAACAGCTTAGAATGACTTAGTGCTATATCAGGAAACTATTTTTATTGATCTACATTTAAATGTGGCTCATATGTCTCGCTGACAAAGCTTGTATTAATAAAAATGCTATTTTAATACTTTCTAATATTGGCCAGGTTTCTCTTCATCAGTGCACTAAAAATTTCAATGTGTAAGTACAATGAAACCTATTCCTTGTACATCACTTTTCATTTAGTATAAACCCTTTCAACTTCTAGAAAAACAAAACCTGCATTTTAAGTAAAATAATTAAAAATTGAAAACCTATCATAGAAAGGTAACCAACTTTCTGGGGTGGACAACTGCAGGTTGTAACACACATGGCCAACTGTATTGCACAATTTCTACTTAAAATGTGTAGACATGATGAATTTCATCCAAAAAGAAATGCCATGTTCATTATAACAACTGTGACTAGGAAATTAAGCACTGAAAAAAACTCTAGTGAGAGGTAAACGAGTAACCCAGCCTTGAATAAGGAGACAAAGTGCTAGAGCACTGTATCAAATATCTCTTACAAGATTTGAAACTTTAAGGTATTATATAAGTCACAAATAGTATTGCTTTCTTTCTCATGCTAAAAATGCAAATAACTTGTGAATTTTAGTTCAATAACAACACAATTCATTGAGTTTGTAATATTACTTTGCTTTAATTTACATGCATTTGCCCACACCTCTGAATGAAAACAACATTCATATAATGAACAGTAACAACATATTCTTCTTAAAGATTGAATACCTGACTGAAAAATTTGTGTATGTTCCAATATCACACCCATAACAAAAAATAATTTAGAATTGTTTGGATAAATTTGTGATTTAGTTACGTAGTACAGATCATTATCAACATAAAAGACAATTTGATTCACGAAGTCTGTTGCTACAAAATACAACACAGAGGCACTTGAATTTTTATTTTCTGTAGAAAATGCCTAGAAATTCAAATGGTCAAATTTCCATTGCTATTTATATGAAACACATTATAAATTCATCACAGTATCACCACTATAAAAGTAGTTTCCACAAGGACCAAAATTTATTAACTAACAGGCAACAAATTTTGCAGCTGTATAGCAATCACTGCATCAAATAATCAGAGGCAATTTTCAACATACCTAACTAGCAGTTATTATGCACTCAAAAATCTACTTTCTAATCTTAATATTTGCTAATCTAAATATGCTTTTTCTTGACCTTTTTATATATTAATAATGATAAATTCTCAATATGCAACACATACACATTGACAAATACTATAGTAGATACAAAACATTTATTAAGAATGTGTAGTTTGCAAACATCCAAAATAAAATTAATCATAAATTTCTTAATTAGGGGACAATTGACTTACTAAATAATTTTAAAAAATTGTACCGCTGGTATAAAATAATGATATTCATAAGAAATGCATATTAAAAATTATCGTATAGCAAATAACTTCAATGTCTCCTTTAGAAATGCCTACAATCCTGATATGGCCTCTACTGCAACAATTAGTAAGTGCAAGTCATTGCTCCACCTGATTTAAGAGCAAAAATTCAATTATAGAATTATACAGAGATAAAGAATAAATTCCTTTACAAGTGCTTGAACTAAATGCTAAAATGGACACTATGAAAATGTTCAATATTATGACAAAATGGCCCTGTTGTTGCATAATTTCAGCCAAAATTGTTGGTTGGTAGATCAACTGGAATTTGAAAAAATGTTTCAAATAACTTCTTCACTAAACAATAAATGAGCAGGAGAAAACTGATGAAAAAACAATCGATATATATATATATATATATACATATATATATATATATACATATATATATATATATACATATATATATATATATATATATACATATATATATATATACATATATATATATATATATACATATATATATATATACATATATATATACATATATACATATATATATATATACATATATATATACATATATATATATATACATATATATATATATACATATATATATATACATATATATATATATACATATATATATATATACATATATATATATATACATATATATATATATACATATATATATATACATATATATATATATACATATATATATATATACATATATATATATATACATATATATATATATACATATATATATATATACATATATATATATATACATATATATATATATATACATATATATATATATACATATATATATATATACATATATATATATATATATATATATATATATATATATATATATATATATATATATATATAACTAAAGTTTGAAAAGAGCAAAGAATGCTAAACAAATCAATATATTCCCATTTATCGCCATCTTTGAATGTTCATAAGCGCCATTGTATATTGATTTTCTGCCGTGCGAGTTCCAATTTTGGGATTTGTAACTTCTAATATAAAGCTTAACCTAATATTAAAAGGCAAAGATTTTAGTTACCAAACTGAGAGAACTTGCATTACTTAAGGACATACAGGTCCAGGGAGGAAACATCGAAAATAAGCTCTTTAAGACAATTTTAACCATATTATGTCTAATAAACTCCTTGTATATTCTGAATGACTGATCTGCAATAAGCACGCAAAAGTTGGTTTGAAAAAAATACTTTCTATGCAAAAATATGCATTGCAGAAGTACACAAACACTCCAGAAACATGTAAACTGTTTATTATTTACAAAAGAAATGAATACATTTGTTCAAAAAGAAAAATTAATACAAAAATAAAAGGCACCCAATTTACACAATTTAACTGCTTTTTTATTTCTGGATTAACTTTTCTTTATGTACAAATATATTCATTTCTATTTGTAAATAAAACAATTTACATGTTTCTGGAGGTTTACGTTACTGAAATGCACAGTTTTGTGTAGAAAGTATTTTTTCAAACCAAGTTTTAAAGTGCTTATTATGGTTCAGCCATTCGGACTATCCAAGGAGTTTATTAGACAAAATATGCTTAAAATTGTCTTAAGAGCTTATTTACGAAGTTTTTACATTTCCTCCCTGGACACAGTACATCTTAACAATTATCATTAAAGTCACTTTTGTTGCAGTGTCACTTAAAGTCACAATTGTTGTAGTTATTACAATTTATGTATAATGGCAGCAAACCTATTATTGAATGAATGCATTCAATAAGCACAGAAGAGTTAGAAGACATATAGGTACAGAAGTAGAAGAAGAATACAAAAGTACTCAGGAAACAGAATAAAATTGAAGAAGAAGGGAAAAGGAAAAACAAGAGAGAGAGAGAGAGAGAGAGAGAGAAATGCAAAGAATAAAGAAAATGCAACAAATAGTAAGAAAACGAATTCAGGCCAGTAAAGGAGGGCAGAAACTATGATATTATGACAAAGTCGAGCAAGGGCCACAGAGAAGAGAGCTATATGTGACAACGACAAGGAGGTGACAAAATTACTCTTCACACTAAATTCGCTAACATCGATTTTGGTTTGAAATTTTGATAATGATCTGTACTTGCTGGTTCAGTAGGCACAGAGCAAAATGACAGCAGAGTATGAAGAGATTTGAATATAAGCTGTACAAGGCACTGTTGCTCCTTGTTTTCTGATGGTATAAACAGAAAAAAATGTATACATGAGACAGCAATCACACTTGGTTGCAAATCAATTAACAGGAAAATTATTGTTTTCCTGCCATCAACTGCCACACAACATTCAGAATTCTACTGGAATAACTCGGAAAATAGGTAAAATAAAGAAATTATGATCTTCATTACTAACATTTTCATACTGACCAAGCACAACTATCACACAAGGCAAGAAAATGTAGTGTTACAAAAATATTTTTTTATTAACATCAGACTAATTTTGTACTTCATTTCAATTTCAACATTTTCTGCTCTGCACTCTACAAAATCTTTAGTGCATTATAAATGTTGTTTAATTTAATTCATTAACTTGCATAAATCATTGTTTAAATTTATTGTAATAGTCTTTGTGAACTATTAGGGAATGAAGATCCAAAGATTTTTCAATTCAGTAATTATTTGATTTTTAAAAAGCTTGTGATTTACAATTAATACTAGCACAATGAAAAATATCCAATTATGAATTGGTTTACATTTGAAAAGAAACATATTGATATCAGACAAGTTTGTAACTAGTACACTTGCCATACACAGATTCTTAAGAAAAATGAACAAATTTTGGGCTCCAGTTACATATGAGATTCTGTCTTGAATAATACTATTTATCTTAAATTTCACAGATGGCACTATATGAGGTTTGTTATCAGTTACTTGTCATGTTTTTAGTAACAGTTCAATTGAAAATACATAAAGAGAAAAAAAAGAAGGGGGAAAAAATCGCTGTTTTCCAGCGCATAATTACAATACTTTCTCTTCTTACAACGTAATGGCGAGAAAGTAATAATACTTCAGCAGTTTGCAGCAATCCTGACCTAGCAATTCAGCAGAATAGCAATTCTAAGACACTAACTTAGAGAGCAAGCCAATGAAAGATTTCAGAATGTAATGGAAGTAGCTGCTAATTAGTGAATATGCCACATTTTTTTTATTGAATCTGCTGTGTTAAAAGTCTAAAAGGTAAAAAGTAAATTAATAAATTCAAAACATAAAGGTGTAGGCAAGACAAATATGTGAAGGCATGACCTGACTAGATGGGGAATGTGTCAGTTCACTAAAATTCTCACTTGCAAAACATGAACCCTTCACTTCTGACCCACTTTTTTAATGCCTATGTTCATTATAATCACTGTAAATATAACTTATTTTCTTTGATATCTAGCAAAACATCTTCCAGCTCCACAAAATTTCTTTAATATTTTATTTATTATTAGTTAGAATCCTTTTCATATTTCCAGAAGTTTGAAACTTGAATAAACATTCTGCAAGAAAACGTAAGGAGGACCTTTTTTTATATAACACTACCAAATACATCTCAAACAAACATCTAATGATAATGCTCAATTAGAACATCTACAAACATAATGTAACTAAGAACAATATGATAGGCAAAAGAACTATGAAATAATTCAAATGCACATGAACACAAAAACTGATGAATTATACCAGGTTTCTATAAGACATTTGTTTAAAAATGCCAAGTCAAATCTAAAGAATTATAATATCTTCTAAAGAAACTTACAACATTGATTCAAGTTTGGGGGAGACTTACAAGCAATCCCTCTGAATATTTTCTAGAATTTGCTCAATTTTCTGCATATGCCACAATCTAACCAATTTATGACTAAAATTACAACTACATTTTAAGATTTTAAGAGTTTTAAGTCTATGAAAAGGTAACTGAAAATGTTACAATGATGTTTAATGTATGTATCTGGAGGCCAATTTCAATTAAACAAATACAGTGAAACTATGAAATGGTAATACATCCTATCTAGCATCTTCCATGCACTTCATCTGTGGCATGGCATCTGTGTAGCATCCTTCAGGCATGCACTTACAAACTTCGAAAAAAAATTCCATAATCATATTTGTTCTACAAAATAAAAAAGAAATGAGGATTTTTTTCCTGATATTCAAAATGTAGTAGGTAGTAACTGACAACACAAATTAATACTTAACTGGTAAAGCCTTTTAGACTAGTAACATTAGAAGTAATATCAATCTCCAAGACTGCTACATATTTAATTTTATTTGTACAAATCGCACAGTATATACGTTCTAATTAGTTTTAAAAGTTAGTGAAACATTATTATAATGAATATACACCGGAAATGATGAAACACCATGAACACTTTTCTAAATTTTTTTTAGAAGAAAAATAATTCTTCAAAAGCATGATCATATACACATACTAAAAGTATTTTCAACATGTATGTGGTATGTATTTACATTGCCGATTTTCCGGAAATTAGTTAAGTTGCACCCCCTGACTGCCCTGCTGCCAATATCTAACATATTCAAAGCACAACTGTAAGAATGAAAACATAACCTAACATAATCATGGGTCTTCAAGTTAACAAGTAATTCAGATTATATGTAATATCAAGAATTAATATTTAAATTCCTTGCAGATGAAATACCCCCAATATATGAAAAATATATTATTACCCTCTTTTGTTAATAATAACATGGATAGCTGAATTTTTGCTTTTTGAAATAACTCAAAATACTTCTTGCATTCAAATGTTGAAGTGTGTGGTGACCCTGAGCTTTCCTCCAGTAACTCAGCACTGTGTGCATACACACACATACCACAAATATACTTTCTATATAGAGTATTATATTATAATAGCATCTTAAAACAGTTGGCTAGGCATACATAACTCAGTACCACAAGATAGAGAAACAAATATTTCTCTGTGTCATCACATCCAAGACAACAGTCAAATGACGCATAACTCTTAGTTCAAGTCAATATGATGATCAGTGTAGCCAATACCATATGCGTTTTTAACCTAGTAATCTGAGAAGTGGACGTTACTAGCTAAGGGTTCACTACAGAATTTTGTAAACTACAAACTCATTCAGAGATACATAATTGTTGTTTGTCTGCAATTAAGCTCTTAGTAGTTCAGAAATGTGTTTAATGAGAAGTTATTTAAAATATTTTTCATGTGACAATAGGCTGTTCACATTCTCCAATGAATACAAATACAATGGCGATAACAAACAGAGCCTACCTTTTGCGGTAAGTGTCATATACAAAACACACACAGATAACTAGAAACAACTGCTTTATAGCTTAAACTAGTTTCCAGAAAGCCAAATAATATTCCACTTGCCCAAGAGCATGAATGCTGTCTCAGAAATACTTTTTAAAAGAATAATTAGGAAAAAATGATTTAAAGCTTAGAAATACGAGCAAAGACAAATGTCTAAAAAATTATTAAACATATATCTTACAAATCTTAAGATGGCTTTTCAGACTTTAAAATCTGAAAAGAAACTCAAAAACAGTGATATGGTTACATAGCCTTAATTTTTAATGTGTGCAAGGATATGTGAGGAATCATTTTGATGCCCTGGTATCGCAACTACAAATAGATTATATTGATCGTCTTTAGCATTAGACAGTTGAAGTCACTTCCTTACCTCAGAAATAAGCATTCTCAATAATATCCTCTTTAAGCACACAGATAATAGAGGAATTGCATCACATCTATTGCTTGGGATGAGCCAACACCACCAGAAACAATAGATATGATATTTATTAATACATTTTGACACTTGCTCAATGAATCACATCTCGCACAAATTGATCCACTCACCCCTTGCGGCTATGTACCAATATTTCTTGTTAGAGTGCAAGTCCAATACAAGAACAGACCTGTCTTAATGAAACAACTTGACATGCATAACAGAAAGGATAGAACAAACTCTGCTCATGCCCCTAAAAGTACATAAGTACTTTCTTACTAAACTTTATAAATACGAAATCTCATGGAGACACACACGCATACACACTATCACACAACAAATAAAATTGCATCAGAGATTGCAGTCAATTTGTGTTTTACACTATACAGAAGAAAAGATGACTACAATTTCTCATGCAGCTATTAAGATATATGCTACATACAGCAGTTCTAAATATACCAAAAGATCAGTAAAGACTTGTAACAAAAAAATCTACTAACCTCCTACAAAACCCACGAACCTTGCATTATTGTAAGGGAGCTACAATAGTTTATTTGGCTAGTCATATTTCAACATATTGTACTAGTCTCTAACATCAATTGATGATAAGAAACGTTTTACAAAACGGCCGTAAAGAGGCCATAATCCAAAAAATAAGTGTCCTATGAAATATACAGATTTATACACTTGCCACCACTTAGCAAATGATAATAGTGCAAAGGGGACTAAACAATATCCCATAAAAACTAAAGTGTATAGCTTCAGTATAACCCACACAAATGGTACAATCTTGGGATCCTCCAGGAATTTCTTCACTGTTCTGTTATTTATCAACTTAGGTTCCAGCTGCAATGAAACAAAAAATTATCAATAAATATTCAAATGGAACAAATAAATACTATAATAAGTTCACAAGAAAATTTGGTCATTAGTTAACAGAGACATCAAGTCAAAAATTGTTCTTTTATGTATTTAAAGCATTAGTCTTGCTTTGACAATGAAATTTGTATCTTAAAGAACACTATTTATTTAAAGTTCACATAAATTTTTGTTAATTTTCCAAGAAATGTTTGTCCTCCTGGAGAGGAAAGTAAATTTTTGGAAAATGTATTGCAGTCCTACTTAGCACAAACCATGATCAAATTTGTGATAGTTCAATTAATGTTTGAGTACAAGTTTCATGAAATTTAATTTCAAATGAACTGTGGAACTCGTTTTGTCTTTTTTTATAGAGCATACAAAAATTAAAAAATTACTTTTCTCATTTAAATCAGCATGTAAGGTTAGGCATACCTTTTCTGAATCCTGTAAAACCTTTTAACACTTTTGTATGCTCAGAAAGGTGTTAAATTTTAGTGTGTCCAGTACTGTGAATGTCATACACCATTAAATTCCATGAGGAATACAACATACATATTTTACTGTATAAACTGAATAAATAGTCACTGCAATTTATCACATCACCACCAACCCTAGAAATCCTACTGTGATGTTGTACGTAATCCATCAAGTATTTTCAGATCTTTATGTTTAGACTAGATGTCCACGCAAAAACAGTTCCTTGCCTTCCAGGTCATTCCTGCATTAGCCATCCCAGTGACTTTCCAAAAAACCTTTCCTTACAGTCTTGAGAGTGAGAAAATTTTATATTAACATGTGCAACTGGAGAATGTATACAGCACCAACATTGGAAATCCCTTGTGTTTCCACTATTCCAAATAGAATGTAAATGTTTTTGTGGGCACTTGATAAAAAATCGATTGATGGTAAAAACGTCCGTCCATCCGCGCTAGCACCTAAACTGTTCAAATGATTTTCTCCAAAACTGATATTCCTTATTGATCTGAATTACAGGACCTATAACTTTGAAACAGATCTAGGAAGATGTATGGTGGTACTTTATATGAAGCCTTAACATTTTCAAAATTTCTCACAAATGGTTCCAAATAAATTGGTTGAACTTTTTCCTCAGATAGTGTAAAGGATATTTCAAAAAATGGTGCTGGTTTCATTTTTGTTGAAATCTCTAAATTTTAGAAAATTGCAAAAATATATATACATTTTTAGGCATCTTCCTACAAAGACAATATCAAAGATAAAGATTTTTTTCCTTAATGAAATCTTTTCTTCAATCCCAGATCTTGAAATAAAGTCTTGTCAAATTTTAAACAATTATTTTCCCAAGAATGGCTCTAAGTTTTTCTTTAGATAAAGTATCAGACACAAAAAAACGTCACAGGTGTTCTTTCTAGTGAAATTTCTGTTTTTTCGAAAATAGCAAAAAATTATCATTGCAAAAGTACAGTATTCATTATAGAGCTTTTTTCTTAAGTGAAATCTGTTCTAAAAACATAAATCTTTAAAATAAGATCATGTCCAATACTTCGTAAAAGGAAGTAGCTTTCACATAAGTTTTGCTTGAAGTCAACCCATATTTCAAGTCCCTCTGATGCATGAACACAAAATTATTTTTATGTTTAGTTTTCTTCAGTTGTTAAATTAAATATCATATTGTTTTAAACATTTTCAAACAATACATAGTTTCAGTTATGGCAAAAAATATTGTATTAGAAAGTTATTACTGTACAAACAATTACAGATTATTTAAATAAGTGGCGCATCACTACTTTTCAGATGTAATTTTTATTATCTCACAAAAAATATTAAAATTAATCTTTTTTAGAAAAATCTTTACTTTTATGACTTATATTGATGTGTCTAAAACAACATGACATAAAAATGTACCATTTAACTTTTCTTTTGGTGCTTATTTTATAATGTTAGACAAAGTTGTGAGAACACATCTTTGGGAACACACTGCAGCATCTAGCTCGAGGCTAATTGCTCTTTGGGCAACTGGTGGTTGTTTAAGTCTTCACTTTACCCAGCTTGTAATTCATCATTATCGTCTTCAGTTTTTTTAACTAGAAGCTGATAACCTTGTCCGTACAATTTTGATTAGCCAAAATACATTTTATGTACACAATTTTATAAATGGATCAGAATCGTTTTTCAACAACTGTGGAAATCTAATCTCTTTTACAAGAATTGGATACCGAAGAACAAGAAAATGGGAATGGGGATGTGGTAATAATTCCTCCGGATGTAGACAGTGTTATTGATGAAGAAAATATAGATTATAACCAGATGAGTATTTTTTAGGAGGACTTATTACATTGCCTGTAGTTTATATGCTAATACTCTGAATAAATGAAGCTGCGCTGGAACCTCCTCATATATTTCGAACATTTGAGGTTCAAAGTGCTACTAACAAAGTAAAAAATACTGAAGTAGATACTGGAATTGTTTCCTGAACCTGTAAAGAAGCAGAAAGTTCCAAAAAAGTGTGAAGTTCATCCCGAATGGACAAAGGAAACACCTTGTTTTCGACAGGTACCATTTGTTGTAGAACAGTATATTAGAGCATTTGTGAAACAGGCATGGTAACATGAGCAGAATAGAAATCATATTACTTTTTATTACTAAACATGTACTTACTCAGATTGTAAATTTTTCTGTGAACTACGTGTATCATAAAAATGACATTCAATTTGACGTTACAGAATTGTGCTAGTTCCTCAGTATTCTAATTTTGATAGGACCTCAAGCTAAAATGTATTGATATTAAGATAAAGGACTTAAAGTTTCTTCATGTCTCAGATAATGGTCGATTAGATACAGAAACAAATTTGCCAAACTGGGGCAGTTTTTTGACCACTTGAATAAAAATTGTAAACCACTTAGAATTTTTGCGCATAAATTATCTATAGATGTGCAGATGATAATGTCCTAATTTTGTGAATGCCTGAAAATTTAACAGAATTGTGAACAATAAGAAAGAACGACAGGTGGATTTTAAATCCAAAGTAGCTCTCATGTTCATGAAAACATCCCTTGAAGAACCTGATGAACTATAATAACAGTGGTTCACATTTGCAGTCATATTTGATGGTAAAAAACATAAAATTAAAAAAGATAATAATAAAAATATAAGATGTGGCCTCTGCAAGTCACAAAAAATTTATTATTGTTCAAAATGCAATTTTCCAATAAATGTAAATTGTTTCAGAAAATTCCATGAAAAATAATTCATTAATATGCACTAGGTCTATGTTGAGGTCAGTTTACATTGAGAGCTGACTTCGGTTACATTTCAATTTTGCCTTATCTTTTATCACCAAATAAAAATAGTCTGAAAATTTTGCCCACACTGTTCTTTCCATGAAAGTCAAACTTGGATGGAAGTGATCATGGGGTTATCACAATTTGTCTATTTCAATGGGTCAGTAAGTTGGTATATCATGATGAAGTTGTGTTGATGTTATGGTAATAGATTAGACACCTGCGGAATCGAGTTACAAATTTATTTTGTGGTTTAAATTAATTAAGAGTTGACATTGAACCTCCTTTCTGGCATCTGCTAATTTCAAATCTGTGAAACCTTTGATAACTTTTGTCTATGTATTTAATCATTACAGAGGAGGGAAATTCTGATTTGAACATTTTTGATGTTGCTGGAAGACTATCATATTCTCAAACATTGGCTGAATTTTATATGTTCCTCAACATATAGTAATATGTACATTTTATTATTGCTGACAAAAAATTTATATTTGTGAATATTAGACTCTATTTCATTCAATCTCGCATCCCTTGATTCAAAGCCATCTATAAAATGCTTATTTCTTAAATAAGTGTAATTATAGTGTTGGAGAAAATCAATGGTTTTTGTCAACATTGTTTTAACTAATCCCACTCGAGTGTAATCTAAACAATTGAAGTCTGTTATTAGCTACTTTCAAGTAGTAGTTCAATATTGTAATTAACTCTTTCAGCCCTGAGCCTTTAACACCATGTTAATTCTCGAACCCTGGCCATTTTAAAGCATTTCGGGGAATTTTTATAAAGTGATCTAAATTAAAGATAGGTGTATGAAATTCATGGCAAATGAAACTTTGAAATTATTAATATGAATACATCATTAGTTCATCCTAAAAAGAAAAGGTGCCTTGTCATTGCCACCATGGCATTCTGTCCTCTTCATCTCTGTATAATTTCTGAAGTGTAGTCAGTTTTGAAAAAAATTCAAAGTACTAAATATAATATTGAAAAAAAATGTATACAAGAAAGTGTAGGCATTTGGGGCTGGATTCCATATACACTTGATTTCCAGGAGATAATTTGATTTACTTGATTATTTCCCCTACCCAGCATTCATCTTAATACTAAAGTTTACACTCATGCCAGGTTGTGAGATACTCTTAGATCTTACTAAAGCAGAGGTAATTCCATTTCCAAAAATTGGCTTTTCAACCATCAACCATATATATTTATATAACTATACTCACATCTTTCTCCATTACCATGACAATGAACTCCAATAAAAAGCATACATAGTATCCAGAATGGAAACCATGCCAAATGGCAAGAAAGAGCAGAGCAACTGCTTGTGATATAAAACGATTGCCAAGAAATTTGAGTCTCTTATAGACGTAGCTAAAAAAAGAAGATATTATTGAAACAAAAGCATTATGATCATGTTAGTGACTACAATTACAACAGCAATAATAATAATAATAATAATAATAATAATAATAATAATAACAATAACAACAACTGCCACAAAAAAACAACTTTGGGGATAAAAGGTTCCAGAGGACACAACAAAGACCAATTTAACCAATCAATCTTGTTCTACTGCACCGGGATAAGAAGCCAGAATTTATTACTTATGGTGTTACATATTTAATACCCAAAGACTCCCAAAGGCAAGAAACCCAACAAAATACCGGCCATTTCATGTTTTTCAACAATATATACTACATTAATACAGTCACTTTATTTCCCTTTGCTTCAAAATTGTCCCGGAGATCTTACACTTTCCTTTCCCTATCAACAACTTCTTTCTTCTTGCCCTCCCCTCTTTTTGCATTGACCCCTACCTTCTCCTGCACAATGTAGCCCTATTCCATAGTTCAAATGCTCAATGTAGTTACAGTTCTGTAGACATCTAGTAAACTCTTGACCATTGCTGGCTTCACTTCACCAGTAAAGTATAACTGCAATGGTTCTTGTTAATTTCTTTGGAATAATGTCATTTATTACATAAACTAAAGTGGGCTACATTTCATGTTTAGCATTACTAATTTCTTATAGATTTAACCACCGTTTTCTATATATTAATAATGTTAGAATTGTGTATGTTGTCAGATTCATCAGTTTCAACAGTTGAAAACAGTAATTTGTAATATACAAATTAAACTTTTATCAAATATTGTCTTTGGAAATGTTTTCAAATTTAAAATTTATTTCTATTTACCATTTTATCCTTC
Source organism: Gryllus longicercus (assembly GCA_038098605.1). Classification (NCBI taxonomy): domain Eukaryota; kingdom Metazoa; phylum Arthropoda; class Insecta; order Orthoptera; family Gryllidae; genus Gryllus; species Gryllus longicercus. The sequence continues at coordinate 3,376,976 of JAZDUA010000120.1, read as the reverse complement.
TGTAAATCGTTCATAGGCCTAATATGATATATTTTTAAAATAAATGTTTAGTGCCTGAGGACAACGATCAAGATAGAACAATCGACAAAACGTGCAGAAAGAAGAAGAAGAAGAAGAAGAAGAAGAAGAAGAAAAAAAAAAAAAAAACACCCCCAACAAATATGTAATATGACATGCACTTGTTACATATGGTTTAAGAGAAGAAAAAGTTACAAGGACAAAACTAATGTTTTTTTTACCGATTTAAGGTCGCTTGTCAACTGCTATCGTCATATAGCGACCAACATAATTTAACTTTATAAAAAGAATACAACATTGGGGTTACAGTAGTGAAACACACATGCGGACACACACGAACATCCAGGGCGGAATTCAAACCGCGACCCTCCAAACCAAGGCAGCCATGGCACTGCAGCCTTAGCGACCTCGGCTATTGAGGCTGTCAAAACAATTGTTTGTCATAGTATATAGCCTCATAATTCGATTTTGGAAATAAGTCCTAATGAAATAAAAGCAGATAATTTGTTGCACTGCATTTAGAAAGTATAGAAAATTCTTGTCTTGTTGTGGAAGGTGAGTGAAGATGAGTAGAGATAGAGCAACATACTTCTGAAATATTATGACACAAGAAATAGACTGATTTATAGATTTAGATTTATTCAGTCAAAAAACAGTAAAAACTGTACGTGACGTAGGGGGGGGGGGGGGGAAAGATTAGCTAACACCAGTTTGAAAGGTTTTCAAATCTGTTATTATTCAAGAATTTTTCCTACCTTTCATTATGAAACTTTATCTAATGGCAAATATTTATGAAAAATAAGATACAAATTTTCAAAACTGAATAATATTCAGAAAACAAAAATACAGAAACTCAATGCAGTGCTTTAAAAATTTGTAAGAAACAAAATATTTAAAATTTGACAGTTCTAGATTCATTACATTGCTTAAACATGCTCAACCAGTAGAGGGTTGGGATCATTACGTAAAGCTTGGTACTTTTAAGTAAATTGTGACAACCATAATGAGACAATAAACAAAAGCTGGTTAAAGAAGATACTTACTAAGCAACCCAGTGATTAGTATTAGTATTAAACGATGCAATAAAATGACCAAATCTGGAAGCACCTTCAAATACTGATAATATAACATTAGCACAACCATCCCATTTGGGTTCAGTATTGGGATCTGGTGGCACATTCCCACTGTATGTGATGCCTGCAAAATACAAATGTTGCTACAAATTATATACTCACTTAAAGACAAAGAAATCAAAAGAGCAAATAATTAATCATTACCAATTAGTTATGACAAATTAGAAAATGAAAAGGATCATAAACACTTGTCTCATAACTACCTGTAATTATACATCCTCCCTCCGAAATAAGCCAACAAGAGATATATTTATAGAGAGTTACTTTTCCCCACACAGCTAACACAAAACATTTATATACAAGGGTAGATTCCTGGAACAGAATATACAAGTTAGTTTGCAGCACTTTTAGTCATTAGAAAGAGCTTATCAAATGAAGGATCTGGTGAAATTTTATTCATCAACCATATTCTCATAAAACTTGCAACTTACGTCAAAAGATTCCGAAATTAAATAGTTATCTGGGTAAAATGATGTTCCAAGTTGAAACAGAGCCAAGTAAAAACAACCAGCTCCAAATCGCTGCAAGCCATGTGATATACTATCTGGTAGAGCACCTCCAACAGTCTGTAAAATATTTTCAGTAACAGTTAATCCCTATGTCCCCAGTTAGGAGTTAATTCCTGCAGTTAAATTTGCAGAAACCACAAAAATAAATTTGTTACTTTATAGAACAAATTCCTTTTTTATCATTATTATAATAATTATTATCATTATCATTATTATATTATTATTGTTATTAAATTTAGTTATTTAGTATATACCGGGAGGGGGGGGGGATTTGGAGTGGTTTTTGAGAAAATAATTGTTTAAAAATTGCACGTATTTCCAAGTTCTTCCAGATCAATTGGGAACTATTAATTTTTAAGAAAATTATCTGAAAGATTTAGGCTCTAGTGTTGACCATGGATGGGCAGATGTTTTGTTATCATCAAATTTTCCAGTAGTCAGATATCCACAAAACATTCCATCAACACACTGGGTTGGAGGAAGTAATTTACTACATATAGAAGCAAGATTTATTCACTTTTTCAATGTCAGGGCCTGACAACATTAGTTTTTCTGTCAACAAATTGCCGGTTTTCCTGCAGCATTATAATACATACTCTTTACAATGCAAGTACATAGTATAGCGAGAAAACAAGACATACTCACTAGGGCAGGGGTCATATAATGTTTTAACAAAAATATAGAGCACCTAATTTTTCTTCTCAAGGTATTACAAAATTACAAACATACATGCATTATGTTGTAGGATAATTTTTTACTTCACATTTGAATATAATCAAAATGAAGATTAATAAACCTAATCATGTTTTATTTAGAATAAATGAAAAAAAGAGCACCAATCTTTGACACTAGTGAGATTATTTTATTTGAGGCTCTGAAAACTCACATTAGATGCATCATTAATCATACATTAAATCCTACTACTTCTTAATTGTAAGTTTAATAATAAATGCAACAATTTTAGCAAAAGTAATTTTTTTTATCCTCCACCTTGGGAGTACATAAACTTGTAGTTGGTGGTGGAGCTCGAGTATTTCAATGACCCTGAGAGGTATACCGGCGGTAGCGTAGCTACTGGTAGGGCCTCCCTAGCCGGACAGGTCGAAGGAGAGAGATGAGACAAAAAAGTACTCCAGAAGAGGAAGCAGCGCCTACCTCCAAGAGTGGCAGCTGCCAATGTGGGAAGGCCAACGTCTCCGAGGTTGAAAGAAGATGCAAGAGTCCCACCGGCTTAGGAGGCGAATTACCAGACACCTTAAACTTCCTCTTAAGGGAAAGAGGGGTTCTTTAGGCAGGCGAAGCCAACCCTCCTAGGGGAGTCAACCCTAAAGAAATCCTGCAGGCCCAGGAGCTGCAAAGTGGCAGCCTCACTACTGGGATAACGCTGGCAGTAGCGTTAAAACGCTAGGGGAAGGCGACACCGTAAAAGAAACCCGCGATGGAAGGTCCCCCAGGATCAACCATTACACTGCAGGGGATCGAAGCTCCTGTACCAGCAGTCGGGGGTGGGCAAGCAGGCCCCCTGTGGTCGTCATCCAACGACTGCAGTGACAGAGATGTGGACCACTTGGCGTCTCTGTCAGATAATGTGTCAAGTGCATCTCCGGTTCTAGTACAGCTCACGCCTGGAGGGAAAAGGAATGCTGTGGACTGGACGCTGGAAAGATGGGACGCTATCCAAGAGCTGATGAAGGATAATAAAGAGATCATAGAACATTTGCATACCCAGCTGCCATTGGAAAGTATTTTTTTAAGAAATAATCCTGTGATAGTAAGGAAAACTTTGGCCACAGCACAAGAAGATGTGGGAACACTATGGCAGGACATCAATGAAGAGCAAGATTGGATGCATGATAGATTGCTCCTCCTGAGGAAGGGTGACGTACATGCCGAGAATACAAGGCATGGCAAGAAGAGGGACGGTGCTTTAAAGGATACGGCGCAAGGAGTAGCAGAAGAGAAGAGAGAGTCTTCAGAGATCCTGAGCTCTCTGTCAATTACGAAAGAGAGAGTCAAGGCAGAAGAGAAATTGAATGCTTTGCGAGCACAAAAGAAAACGAGGGCGGCACCTAGTCCAGAGGAGTCTAACAGAAGAGACAAGAAACATGATCAGAATAGAGTAATCACGATTGAGAATACTCCTGGAGGAAGCCATGAAAATCAGAGAGAGGTGATAGAACGTCTTGAGATGAAAGGAAGCCAAGAAGAGGAGCGTTGGGAAGAGCAGAAAAGAAGTAAAAGGAAAAATAGCCAAAAGAAAGAAGAGTATAAGTCAAAGAATAAATTCAACCCAGCTATCAAGGTCACAGCTAGGCAAGGCGAAACATACGCAGACATCATAAAGAGGATTAAGAATAATGTGGATCCTAATGATTACGGTAAGAAGATACTGGCTGTAAAGAGGACCCGAAAGGCTGATGTGCTCCTTGTACTAGAAAAAAACTGGCAATATTGACACATTGAACGAGGCTCTGGAGAAGGCGGTGGGGGAACAAGTGAAAGTGAGTGCCTTTACGCGGAAACGCCTAGTAGAAATTTAGGATATTGACGAAACTGTCACAATTGAAGAGGTACTGGAAGCGGTGAGCAAGGCAGTAGACGTAACGACAGACCAGATATCCGACTCCTGTAGGTTACGTAGGGGATACAGAGGAATGCAAACAAGTCACAATGCTACTGAGTGAAAAGATAGCCCAAAAGCTCATAACGGCAGGGAAAATTAAAATTGGCTGGGCGAACTGTGGAATCAGAGAAAAGCACCGGATATTAAGATGTTATCGATGCTTAGGATGTGGACACATCTCAACTGCTTGCAGAGGTCCCGATCGAAGTAAAGCATGTCACAGATGTGGCAAAACCGGACATGGTATTAAGATTGTACTGGTAAACTGCAGTGTGTTATATGCAAGGAGAGAAATCATCTGTAAAGAAATAATAAATGTACCTCCATCATGGCATTCAACAAAGGCAAAAAGAGAAGTTATGGTCAGATTCCTACAAGTTAATTTGGGTAGGAGGAAACAGGCGTGGGGTTTTGATGCTGCAGGTCACTGCTGAAAGGGAGGTTGATGTGCTGCTCGTCAGCAAGCTACTGGAAATGTGGTATCAGGATGCTACTGGAAGAGCCTGCATAATAATGCATAATAAGAAGCTGAGTATCACAAAACACAAGAGAACGAAATACGGGTTTGTATGGCCAATATGAGAATTTATAGCTGCTATTTTTCAGCGAATGATATGCTAGAAAAATTTCAGAAAGATATCGATGAGCTGGAGGCTAGCTTGAAAACGTCTAAGAGCGAGGTATTAGTGGCAGGCGATTTCAATGGTAAGTCGTCCGAATGGGGAGAGACGCGCTCCGATAGAAAAGGAACTATCATATGCGAATTCATTGCAAGAAATGATATGATCATCTTAAATACTGGGGACAAGTACATCTTTCAATGTGGAGTCGCATTATCAATTTTGGATCTGACAATAAGTTTCACCAAGCTAGCTAAAGGTATTGCTGATTAGTCAGTGCTCGACGAAGAAACCCTGAGTGACCATCAGTACTTAGGATATTCGGCTCCATTAACAGAGAGGCCGCAACATGTCAAAATGCGATATAAAGAAAGACCACCTTACAATCCCATAAGATTGAATGATGTAATGTCAACCTCCAACAAGACAACATGGTCGACATGATGCTGAGTTCGCAAGAAAGATGGAAAACAATAGAGAAATTCATAATTAGTGTTATGAAGAAGAAAGAGCTAAGACTGACGAAGTAGAGCATCTGCTACTAGCCAATCTCCTATGTGAAGTAGTGTCTAACGATGGTTTCCCACTGGGAGAAAATATGGTTTAAGAGACGGAGGTTAGGTTTTTAGTCGGTAATCCAGTTAGGAGTCCAGCATCACCAGCTTCACTGGTATCCTCAAAGGATTTTCCTCCACCACAAAAAAAAGTAATTTTATTAGTGGTGACAAAGAATTAAATATCTATAGTTAAAAATAATCTCAATTGTATCTACCTAACAACCAATAAAAAATGAATGTGTTCTTGATGATGAAAGTTCTTAATTAGACAGGTTTAGTTAAGGACTTTGGATATTTTACCCTGTGACAATAGATTAATCAGAGTTTGATCTTAAGTAAAAAAAAAAATATAATTAGTATTTTCTCTCAACTCTTAGACATCAATAGTAAATAAATGGGACTATGCAAAATGCAGGATGTTTTGGGGCATCTACAAAACTTTTAAGAACAACTTGACAGAGACCAAGAAAAACAGAACAATCCCTTATTTTATAGGACATATTACAAACCAAAATTAGGCATTAAACTCAACTTTTGTAATTACAAATAAAATTCTTGAAGTGGGACATAGTGAAATACTGAGAAACATCTACTGATCATATTTATCTTGGAAAGGGAATAAAAATCTGTTCGCAATAAAGAAAGATAAGCACCCATAGATATGCATAGTTTTGTGTGATTTAAAAAAAATTTGCATGTTTCTATCAATAATCCTGTATTAAATGTCTAACAAAATTTAAGATTTAAAAAAACTCCCAGGGTAAGAGTGCATAATACCAATAACATACAAAACTGCTTAAAATGCAGAACACAAATACTTACATGACGACCATGGACAAAATTTAAGTAACGTTGCATTGGAAACTGTGGCCCTACCAGAAAACTGGAAGGGAAAAACGTGTGACCAGCTACTTCCAGAAAAGATGGAAAACTTTTCAAAGACATCTTCTTCTGTTCAGCTGATAACTCTTCCTGTAAAAATAAAAGAACATAATTATTATGTTACGACAAAAACATGTAACAGTTTTGAGGATATATATTCGAATTATACACTCCACAAGTAAATAAGTGAACTATAATTTCAATAAATTTCACTTCGTTAAATTCAGTATAGTTTTATTTCAAATTATAATATAAGACTATTAATTTGAATACTAAATAAAAATTGTTGTTAATCCATGTTCTGCTATGTTTTAGATTGTCTCGCAACACAATACATAAAATAATACAAAAATTAATGATTTATTAATTAATCTCTTAGATCTGTTGTTGTATTAACACATTCAACCAGTACCACCACCACCACCATTACTACAATTTCAATTACTATTACCATCATATTTTTGTCATCATCACCAGGGAGTCTGATGTCTTCAGGATTTATACTCTGCCGTGTGCAGTGTCATTCAGCAAGTTGTTGCAACTTCTACTAAGCTACTACTGCTAGTAATAGTGATGATGATGATGATGATGATAATTAATAATAATAATAATAATAATAATAATAATAATAATAATAATAATAATAATAATAAAACATCACTATAGCTAAAACCCAGAATTCTGCTGGCTGATGGATAACACGAAAGAAATATCAGTCACTTGAATTAAACTGTTCAAGACATTAATATTCTGAATTTTAGAATTATAAAAGAGTGCTTTTCTGTCACTGGTTATTTTCAAAATATATGTCGGAAAACATTCTCATCAGTAAAACCATTTTTATGTGCAAAGTCTTATTTTTCTTTAGATACTTCATACTCAAACAGTTGTGTTTTAGCAAAGCAAAGAAGTATTAACATAATTTCTTTCCCCATTCCTTAATAATTTATAAGCAAATCTCTACAATAATATTAAAATAACTTCACAATAACTTTATTTTACTACCCTAAGATTTGGTGTCCTGTCTTACAACTTCTCAAATGAAATTATGTTTACTTTACCAAATTATTTAATAGATATTCTTGTTAAATAGATGATAATATAATCAATATTAAAACTATTTGTTACCTTTCTTGCAATCGCTGAAGGTATAACTTTTTTTTGAAAATTTTAGGGAAAGGCCTTACTTTGCAAACCGAAACTTTGTATCTCATGACTTAAAGATACATAATACAAGACAGATTTCTACATAAGGTACTGAAATTGTGTTTTGAATCTGTTTGCTACTTTCAATATGACTAACCTTGATAAGGTAAAATTGGGCAATGTTTGCACACAAACGCTAATTGAAGAACTTATTCTTCACTAAAGTGACTGTAGAACAATGTCTGGAAATTCTCAGACGAATGTAAAGGCAATCCTCCAGCAGCATATAAGCGTATTTCTCTTAGATTAATCATTCAATACACCTGGTGATGTCTAAAGTGGTAGAACAGCCTATAGTATCCTACTGTCAGCTAAAGAGAAAGTGACACTATTTATGAAATAGTAGATTTGGCTAGTAGGAGATCTGCAATTATCCAAACCAATTTTTGGAGAAAAAAATCAATATATATACATACATATACACACCACACATGCATACCATACATACATAAATACATGCAAACATGAATACATACATAGATAGTTTGATATTCGATTTCTTTATAAATAAATCTTACAGTATTTACAGTTTTCTATAACTTGTTTCCAATACACCAATTTCACACATTTTTAGTTTTTTATGCCTGATGCCTTTTTACTTAACTTTCAAGTTTTATCCAATCATTCAAATTTCTATATACACCAACACAATCCTAGTTTAATTTGGGTGAAATAATTTGCAAAGATTTCCAAAATGCAAAAATTATTTTATTTCCAAGTTCTAGTAATAATAGTAATATCAACAAGAATGACAATAATAAGAACTTCAAAATATTTAATTAGACCGCTGGTGAGGTAGATACCTTTTAATAATTAAATATGGTAAATTAAAGGTGTTGGTTAGTATAAAAAATTGTTGATTGCAGACAACACCTTTAATTTACCATATTTAACTTCAAAATAATTTAACAAGATACCTACATAGTTGTTTTTTCTTTCCATTATAAATGAGAAAAAAGTAACATAAAATAAAAAAAAATTAAAGGGTCATCATGTTATACACACTAAATTTCACATTAAATGGTAAATAAATATCCAACTCCTCTTTCAAACCCATTCATTGTACATTACGCTATTTTGGTTATAAAGCAACTAATAAGAGTTGTATGTTCTTTTAGAATGAAATTAAAACTTAAGGATGGACACATGATCATTCTCATCTCTTGATGTACAGCATCTCTTATGAGATAACAAAACAGAAACCTCCCCTCTCTTATGAGTTTACCCTCTAGATGACAGAGAAATCTATTGTTGAAGATTTTGCCCACATTTACAATGCACTAAACTTTTATTATAATCTAACATCTCATAACATAATTTACAATATATTCCAATATTTTACTAGAAATAGTTTAGAAATATACACATTTCTTTTCTACTACACTTACATTCTTTCATTTCAACACAATACTCATAGGCCTACACACACTTTTATAACATATTGGTAGAAACTTTCTGTCACAATAAAATTGTGGTGACACACTTCAAACTGAAAACATAATTTCCTTTCTCAGTTTCAGAGAACCAATTACTATATTATGTACCCATATGTTCACAAGATTAGTATATTCTGGACAAAGACATACTACCACACTCACTTGTATCACTTGCAAATAGTACAAGTTCTAGTACTAATACCAACTTCCTGTACTCAGTTAACAGGGGGTGTTTGTGTGTAAAATCAATAGCAACAGTCATTGAACACAATAATCAGTAAATACTACTTCAACACTATCATGCACTCAAAATCACTTCATGCAGTTCGAAAGTGTTCGAAAGTGTTCATGCAGTTCGAAACTACCAACTCTCATTGCAATGAAATATTTAGACCTCACTGAACATGCTCTAATTTATTTAACATAGATAATTTATATTTATATTACAGCAAAAAATGATAACTTCAGAAAAAACAGCAACACTGAATTTCTTCTTGGAAAAATTACACTTAATTCAAAACTGAAAGTGGAAATAAGACTCCTGAAGCAGAATATTATATTTAAAGTGTTGAACCCAAATTGATTTTTCTTTCAGATGAATGGTAAACATTACCTTTTCACAAGAAAACTCACTGGGAGATAAATTATTGTGGATATATTTGGAAGTTCCAATGCAAACGAGATGCTAAGAAATGCAGAAAAAATTATACAAAGGACATTGACAACACATTCATATAAATACAAAACAAGTTGATTAAATATAGATGATGACTTTTTCCATGATTTTGCAGGTAGCACACAACTTCATTCTTTGTTTCAATTTACAGTTGGAGTAGGAAGAATTAACATAGAAGCACCTTGTATCTTCAGTCATGATCTAAAGGAAAAATACCAACTTTTTTGTAGTTTTGTTTTGGAAAGACTGAAAATATACATTCTTTTGCCTAACAGCCAATTAGTATTATTCAAATTACCATTAAAGGTCAGTAAAATTAGGTATTCTGAAAGACAACAAATGTTTACAGTTTTGGTAACTGGCATACTGGCTGGAAGGTGAAGATAAGCTTAATATTACGGAGTGCATGTTACATAATAATGTACCAAATTTTTAAAAGATAAAGGCTCCGATATGAGATAATCCCACACTAGAAATACCTCGTGAGAAACCCAGTGGGAAATGCTTTGGGAAGTGCTTTGGAATATGATCATGTGGAATTTGTAAGCATGGTTTTTGTTAACAGGCAAGTGAATGAAAATTGTAAGAAGTACAAAAGCTTTATCGAACCACATACTAATATACGGTGACCCTTGGTTCATACAGTTCCCATTGATGTTTGAGAGAAAGCACTCAGCACTCAGCACTCAGCACTCAGCACTCAGCACTCAGCACTCAGCACTCAGCACTCAGCACTCAGCACTCAGCACTCAGCACTCAGCACTCAGCACTCAGCACTCAGCACTCAGCACTCAGCACTCAGCACTCAGCACTCAGCACTCAGCACTCAGCACTCAGCACTCAGCACTCAGCACTCAGCACTCAGCACTCAGCACTCAGCACTCAGCACTCAGCACTCAGCACTCAGCACTCAGCACTCAGCACTCAGCACTCAGCACTCAGCACTCAGCACTCAGCACTCAGCACTCAGCACTCAGCACTCAGCACTCAGCACTCAGCACTCAGCACTCAGCACTCAGCACTCAGCACTCAGCACTCAGCACTCAGCACTCAGCACTCAGCACTCAGCACTCAGCACTCAGCACTCAGCACTCAGCACTCAGCACTCAGCACTCAGCACTCAGCACTCAGCACTCAGCACTCAGCACTCAGCACTCAGCACTCAGCACTCAGCACTCAGCACTCAGCACTCAGCACTCAGCACTCAGCACTCAGCACTCAGCACTCAGCACTCAGCACTCAGCACTCAGCACTCAGCACTCAGCACTCAGCACTCAGCACTCAGCACTCAGCACTCAGCACTCAGCACTCAGCACTCAGCACTCAGCACTCAGCACTCAGCACTCAGCACTCAGCACTCAGCACTCAGCACTCAGCACTCAGCACTCAGCACTCAGCACTCAGCACTCAGCACTCAGCACTCAGCACTCAGCACTCAGCACTCAGCACTCAGCACTCAGCACTCAGCACTCAGCACTCAGCACTCAGCACTCAGCACTCAGCACTCAGCACTCAGCACTCAGCACTCAGCACTCAGCACTCAGCACTCAGCACTCAGCACTCAGCACTCAGCACTCAATCTAACACATGGCGCAACAACAATGCTGACTACTGCAGTATTAGAAGTTGCTCCCTTTTCCAATTCAAGAATCTACACCTCAGGTTTTGTGAACTTCAAACCTTACAGTTTTCATAGAATAGTTACTATAAATTGGCTGTCAGTTTAATGTTTGAGAGTTGATGGATACAATGTTTCACCACAGAGAAGGTACTTAATTCTCACAACAGCCACATATAGCCAAATACAATTCTCCACGTACTCCTCTAAAATCATTCGCTGCCCACAAGCCCCTTGATCTCTGTAACCAGCAGTTCTGTATCTACAGCTCTGGGGATGTTCTCTGACCATTTCAGAAAAAGTTCATCCTCTAAATATCAATTTTTCAGAATATTATACTCTTTGCTTTGCTGTACCAAAATGCTTCATTTATAACTTTTGAATTTAATTAGGAGTTCCTTTTCTCATGGAGGAACTTTTGTCAATCTGTGATCCCTGAACACTTATAACACAAATATACAGTTTCATCTAACTAAATTATTTGTGGATGGTGCATTAGACAAAAAAAACTGAATTTTTTCATACTTCAATTACAGAACTCCTTATTCTTTCTGCTGTTCATATAAGCAAGCAAATAAGAAGAAGAAAAGCTGAAATGCAAAATGTATTTTTGTAGGTGTTGAAAATGCTAGTCAACTGTATGAGAGCGTAGGCTTCCGCGGCCTGAGTCAGTATGTACTTGGAGATTGTACCTGTCTGGGAGACGCCGCGTCCAAAGCACAGGTGCCGACAGGTTTCGGTCGACATTCTACCTTGCTCAGGTCGTAATGCGCGGAGATGGACTGAGCATGAGTTAATATAGTATGCTACGAAGTTCCCTTCCACCCGATAGTCGGTTGATATAATATTGTCAGGGAAAACGCGGTCTCGAAACTGCCTGCCGACCAGGCCGACTACATCCGCAGAGAATCGGCTCGCTTCTTGGGCCATGCTAAATTGCCACGAAATAACTTGTCACGCGAGGAACGTGTAGCGTTGCGTGAACCACGTAAGCGCGAGGACATCGTCGTAATACCTACAAAGACAATGCCACGGTGGTCATGAAAACCATTGACTTCCACTCCAAAGTTGAGGCGCTACTGACAGATCAGGCCTATACCGTCCTACAAAGCAATCCCGTGAGAAAGCTGAGCGATACTGTTGTTTCTGTTGCTATAGAACCGGAGGCCAAACCAAGGCTAAAACGTGGCAAACAATATTCCTAGGCTCTATGGTATATGGTATAAGATACGGAAGCCCGACGTGCCACTGCGCCCGATCGTGAGCGCTATTAACTCTCCCATCCACCCTCTTCCCCGCTACGTGGCCGACAAACTGTAGCCTATGACTGACGACATTAAGTCAGCTGTGAGGAATTCGGCCCACCTCATTGACATTCTTAAGGAGCAACGCGTAAATGACACGGACATCCTCATCAGCTTCGATGTCACGTCATCGTTGTTCATCATGGTACCGGTAGACGAGGCGGCCACTGTCGTACGCAAAAAACTTTGCTCTAGGGGGGCTCACTAAGGAGTGGGTCGACTTAGCCGAGTTTTGCATCACGTCCACTTTCTTCCAGTATCGTGAGCACCTCTACGCCCAAGTTGAAGGGACGGCCATCCACCCCCTCTCTCTCCTGTTGTGGCGAATTTATTCATGGAAGCTTTCGAAACGGAATCCCTGGAGAATGCCCCACTTAAAACCAGCACTATGGCTCCGGTACGTGGATGATACACTAGTAGTATTGCCCCACGGTCCTCACACCTTTTTTGACTTCCTCCAGCACATCAACACTCCCCTCCAAAAACAATTAACTTTATTATGGAGGTGGAAAATTAGGGTAAATTGCCTCTCCTCGACTGTTGCGACTGCTGGTGAATCGGAAAGCGAACGACAGTCTAGGGCATAGAGTTTACCGGAAACAGACTCATACCAACCGCTTCTGCACGCCGGTTCTCACTATCATCCAGCAACTAAACGTGGGGTTTTGAAAACTCTCGCCGTCAGAGCAACTAGAGTGTGTGATGAGGAATCGTTAGACTCTGAAATAGAGATGATGATGCCAACCGCAAAATGGCCATTCTACCCTATATACAAGGTGTCACTGATAAAATTGGTAAGCTTTTGAGCCGCTTCGACATAAAGACGGCCTACAAAGCCTATGTGAAATCGGACAAAAAAGCTTGTACGCGTTAAAGATCTTTATGATCTTCTCCCCCCATACGTCACTTACAGTTTTTCCTGTCCTTTGACATAATAAATCAAAATCTAAGATCGCATCAGGGGTATATGATGTCCCATGCAGCTACGACTACACTTACATTGGCGAGACGGGACGAACCATTGAGGAACGCTTGCGTAAACACATTCGCATAAGTACAATACGAATAAATCGACCGAAGCCCAGCATGCATGGAAAACCGGTCACGTCATTCTATTTGATAACACTCGCCTTCTAGCCAGAGAAGACCTCTGGGAACAGAGGAGGGTAAAAGAGGTTGTGGAAATTCAAAACATTCCCAAAACCTCAATGCCGACCAAGGCCTACGTCTCCATTAGGCCAGGAAACATCTATTTTACCATGACGACCAGGCGTGGTCCCCGCTGCCCTTCGACATCCTATTACGGGCGGTCCTTCTCCCACCCCGCCCGGGGAGCCCGCTCCCTGACTCGCCGTTGCACTCTTCCCGCATTGGCCGATCACCCGGCCAAAACTGCTGATGGGTGGAAGGGAATTTAGTACTATATTAAGTCGTGCGCAGTCCATCTCCGCGCATTACGCCCTGAGGAAGGTCGCAGAATGGCGGTCGAAACGTCGGCACCTGAGCGGCGTCTCCCTGACAGCCAAGTACATATAGTCAACTGTATGAGAAGGATTTCTAATAATTTCCATTATTACACTATACAGACGCACAAATATTAATTAAGAACACTTATTTCTGAGAAAAAAAACATGAGTAGTATGAGAGGAACTTAAAGAAGAATTATGATTCGTACTCGGAGAGGAGTTATATAGTAAATAATAAACAAGATGATTTTAAAGAAAATTCAAATTTATATAGATACAATTTCAGATTGAACCATCTAACAGCGAAGTCCTTGCTTTGTTTGCAAACCAATGAAATTTCACAGAACATGAATACCTATGAGCAAAGCCTGCAATTCACAATCTTTTAAATTGGGAAAAAATAATACTATTATTCCTCCAAGAAAATATCTTTTTATAAATTTATAGTACATTAAGTGCAGTTGCTGGGAACACCAGGAGATATTAGTTTCAAAATCAAAAGTCTTTTACAACTTCATGCATGCAAACAAAACAAAACCATAAACCAGTATTCACAATAAGAACAAAAAATCATGCACATTAGGAATTCCCACACCATGCACAGAATTTAATTTCATACAATTTGTTGTCTGAACAGCAGGAAAACAAGTGAAAATTAACAAAATTGTTTTATACAATTGAATTATATGAAATATTGAATTTTCCATAAGTATTTTACTTCGGTGCCATTTCCTTTGAACTTTTTTGCAGTCATGAGACTATTTGTCAACTCCAGCAAAGAACATCTGTTCTCACACATACAACATCTGACAAATTACAGCTAGTAACATTTTTCCTACATACTGATTTCACATAACATAGAACAGCACACCTTACATGCCTCAAATTTAAACCATTATTTTGGTTAAAACACACATCTCTTTACCCCAGTAAGGTAGACATTTCTATATAAAAGAAAGGTACCTTTCAGTTTACTGAACCTTCAGCTAAGGTTGCAGAGGAGGCATTAGCCATGGGCTCTGCCCCTGGCTTGCCAGTCTGAGCTCATCCTTACTCGACTCTGCACGACAAAAATTACCGAAGTTATCAGCTGAACAGAGACAGAGAAGCTATTTTGAGAGTGACAGAAGAAGGAAAAGCAGAAGAATACAAAGACAGGTCACAGAGAAAGAAGAAACAAAATCGTTTGTCATTCTAACCTTTAGTCATAATGATCAAGACAAAAGTTGACTTTTAACTTCAGAACTGAAGTGATTCACTAACAATTCCATGCTCATTTACATGTTTAGTTGTCCTTAGTACATCCATATAATACGGATTGCAACAAAATTCCTCAAATGATAAAATGATTAATTGGTTATTGGCTTGATTACGAAGAAAAAAATAATAAAACCTAGTGCAAATATTTGAACGCATATTAATATAAGCATATAACAGGCGAGAAAAGCAAATGCGTATCTGCAGAAATATTAACGGAAAATGTTAAGTATCACAATAGTAAATATTTAAAATATGACATACTACCTTAAACAACGTGTTTTTAGTCATTGAGAACCCATTTTTAGGTGTTTTGTCATCTTTCTAAGGAGGGTCATGAAGGATGAGGTTGCACTGACAATGCGATCGGGACGAGACGGCACGGGACGGAGAGGGGTGGAACTGGGCGGGGCGGGGCGGGGCGGGGCGGGGCGGGGCGGGGCGGGGCGGGGCGGGGCGGGGCGGGATGGGGAGGGGAGAGCGGGGCTGGTTGGGGCGGTAACAGTTTTTCCTGTTGTTTGACAAAATAAATCGACTCAAATTAAATCAAATGAAACGGAAAAGTAAAATTATTATTGAAAATTAAAGTATCCATTTCAAATTCAAGGTTCGCAACATCGGCCTGGTCGATCGGTATCAAGTTTGGTGAAAATTATATGCGGGTTAAGTGCTAGACATTCACAGACATGGTTTCTGACTATATTACGTATTCGGGAAAGTAATTTTCTAAAATACACAAATATGAAAAATCACCTTTTCTCGGAGCTGGTGGACCTACAAAACGCTTTTCTGTCGAAAAATCGGCACTTTTTTGCAGCACTATATCAGCATCTTCTAACAAGAAACGATAAAGTAAAAAACGATAAAGTAAACGTTTTGTCGTTTAGTCTGACATATACGACGACATACGAGCTGTTTCAGGGTTAAAGGAGTGGATTTAATTAAGATTCAAGTTCACGAAGTATACGAATATGAAGTCTCAAAGCTTATGTAATCTGCAGAAATATTGTTTATCTAAAAATCCACGCACTGACAATCGGGTAAATACACTGGCTCCGTATTTTGAGAACGGGACACGCAATAAGAACTTTCCATTCGTGCATTCTTCCCGAACAGATACCCTTCTTACTCAATATGTATTGGGACTTCCTTGCTTTGCATTCCTGAACGAACTTCAATGCGTACCAGGCGAGCCTTTACGAACACTAATTTCGTATTCTTCAGCTACAGGGTCTTAGAACACTGGGTAGGAAGCATAAGCGTGCAGCACAAGAGAATAGTAATAGCGGTGTCACATTTGAAGCATGTAATCAATTTTCGTACGAGCATTTATTAAATAAGCCATAAACATATTCATTTCAATGCAAATTCAACGAATTAATCTCGGCTTTTTTAAAATCTTGAATCGAATAAAAATATTTAGAACTTATAACGCAATATTAACAGCAATATTTGATAATTTTCAATAAACATTTTACAATTTTCCGTTTCTGGACCACTTATCCGCAGAGCTAAAAAAGCTAAATGCTTATTGGTTCAAAAAAATTGAATTTTTTTTAAAAATTTCGGCAGTACTTTCGTGTTTTATCTCTGAACAGAGTTCGTGGACCAAGTGCGCGCACTTTCATTAAAAGGTAATGGCATTGCCTTTTTCTTCACGTGGTAAAAATGGCATGTTACTAATCTAATCTCTTTTCACAAGTCCAAGTAAATTTAGTTTATAATTTGATAGAAAATATATTAATTTAAAATGTTACGAAGTTTCTCGCAAAGAAGAGCATTGTGCTCTTCACCACCGTATTCACCAGATCTTCCATCTATTATCTTCCCAAAATTGGAATTTCCATTACAATGACGCAATTTTCATTCAGCGGAAGACTTTCAGGGTGCGGTGAAACAGGATCTTTGCAACATCCCCAAAACTGCTTTTCTACAAGCCAGGAACTTGTTGAAATTAATTGTATCACTCAGGAAAGGATGTGCGTCTATTTTCAAAAATAAAAAACAATTACACCCATTTTGCAGGCTATCTTGGTTTTATTACAGTATTCTAAAAACTTTGAATCCCGCCTTATTAGTTTGTTTTGAATTTTGTAAAATTATCCTTAAAACCAACGTCGTTTAAAATAATTGAAACTACTATTTCAGTAAACGGTATAACGCTAAGGTACGGTTACTACGCTACTTATACTAACGGTATAAGTAGACATGTAAAATATTAAAACCATTTTGTGGTAACTAAAAATTGAAGTTGGTTGCAAAATATAAGGAAATAAAACTTTTCATATATAATGACTCGGATTCTGATGACCTGAAATTTTTTTGAAAATGGCCTATAAAATGATTTTAAAAAATTGTCATCTTCCCCTTATTTTAAAAGTATTCAAAAATTTAAATGAAAATTATTATTTATTGAATGAATTTTACAATTTTAAATAAAATGAATTTATATTTTATATAAATTATTTTAGGAGGAAATGTAATCCTTAGCCCAATCTTCCAACCGTCAGTTTTGAAAGGTCGAGGAAGTTGCCGAAGATCCGTGTAATTTTGAGATTTCGAACAGTGCCCTGGAGTAGTTAATTTCGTCATGAACTGCTGATGCAATAAACATTTCGTCTTAGGGCGTCATTATAAATTCATGAAACATTCACTAACAAAACAAAATGCGTCACAATGACGCAAATGTCCAAAATATGACCTAAAATTGAAAATGGCAAAAAAGCACCAATAACTATACATTTCTATCACTTACACGTCGTGATAATCATTCATTTACAAGTTACCCTACAAGAATACACCAATGAAAAGATGACAAATCATCAGAATCCGGGCCATGATAATAAAATGTAATTTTGACAAAGTAAATAAAATGCGTTTGAAGTATACCTAACAATTTTATGAATAAAGAAGAAAAAACTTACCGAGCCAATGCATTCTTTCCTAGATGTTAAATAATTCGGCTCGTTTAAATGTGGCGTTAATTTCAATGGCTCAGTAGACAGTAACTGTATGGGATCGTACATTTCCAACAAACAATAGGTATTATAACATGTTATTCTTTAATCAAATCAATGAATATTGAAGCGTAAGTAGGATGAGTCACTTCTTTCTGCACGAGTTATTGCGTTCAACTTGACTACTAAAGTCGATGCAGCGATTCAGCATTAATAGTACTTGCAGTGTTCACTGGCGACACGACACTGTCAGGACGTTCTCTACGTTGAATGGGTGAAACATATTCTTGGGTGTGACCGCAAGTGCGAAACGAGTGAAGGGGTCTAGGTGGTCATGGTGGAAGTAATTATTTCCGACATGGGAGTGGTATTCTTTATGGCAGTGTCCTTTCTTACGGTAAGTGGATATTTTCTTTTACCTTTGGTTTTTACTTATCTGGCATTATATTCACTTTAACTTTCTTTTTTGGGACACTGACCAATACATTTTATATAATCTATAATATATTTTAATTTGTTAAATAGTTTATTAACATTCAACCCTCTGAATTCCATTACGATGACTAATACGAAAATAATTTCAATAATTAGGTTCCCCTTGTTGATCGATGACAATCTCGTTTAGATATGCACACAAATGCAGCAACAAACACTCGAAACAATCGATAGCAAGATACTGCAACAGTTTCTAGAGGTTGTGATTTCGAATCTGCGAGGTCAAAAACAACTAGGATGAAGTAGAGTGGAAAAACAATTTTCACACCGCATTGCACAGAAAACATACAAATCGAACTATGATCGCGTTGAGACTTTCCTACTACAAAGAAAAGTGGCCGCGAGAACATTGACAATGTAATTACACATGCTACTCAAGAAGTTAGCACACAATTTTAGAACCAATTGCTAGATAGAAAAAAAAGAATGATCGATAGTAGTTTAATTTACAATTATTTACAGTTCGAGTCGAGGTATCTGGAACAAAGAAACTATTAGTCAACATTCACGTTTACTGTTAGCAAAGATCCCACAGCGAAAATAACAAAAAATATTAAGATATATATACATATATACATACATGTTGCCTAAAAAACGGAATGAACTCAGAATGGCACTATGTTGAATTTAACGACTGTAAAACACAAAGAGCACACCCCAAACTATATTTCCTACAATATAGAGGCTTGAAGCAAAAGCTAATTAACTTTTCAGCCACATAAAAAAAAATCTTTCTTTCCGATGGCGTTAAAGCCCAGTTCGAGCCTTGGTCAACCATCTGCATCCTTGCAGTCCTGGTGAGGTCTTTCATGCTTCACAGATTAATTATGTTGACGAATGAAAGTTACATCACCCTGACAACATTGAATTAGTATTAGTCAATTAGTATACCAGACAAAGCTACAAAGTAATACTTTCTTATGTAGTAAAATAGGTGTTTTATCACATTGAAAAACATCGGTGAATTCAACAGTGGAATTAGAATCAGATGATGCATTTTTTTAAAAAATGATTGGTTGCATATTTTCAATGTGTTTCAGAGGAACATCAGGTAAATTTGTTACATGGTATTTGGTTATATAACTTTATTTAAAATCCCATATAACATGACCATTAAATGACATTAAATACATTTGAACTCTTTAAAATATAATATCAGAGGTATATTAGAGTGAGATGTCACTTTAAATCTCGCAGTGCAATTATGATCACAGATAATGCTGATAGTTTTACGATTATTACCAGACTAGCTCAAGTATCCTAGTGATGCCCGGTACTTATAACTATCTAATACACATGATTTTTTTAATGTTCCCGGGCGCATCAACTGCTAAAATCACTAGTCCCGTAAGAGTAGTGCACGTTTTATCGCGATAGGTGGCGATATCCAGCAACGTCATAAGTGAGACTTGCGGGAGTTTTTCCAACAAGGTACAAATATCTTCAACCAGTGTGGCACCGCCTCGGCCGGGACAAGCTCTAAGCTCCAAACTGGCCTCCCAAGAAGTATAGTAATGTAGTGCAAGTAAGTGTGTGTTAAGGTTGAGGATAGGACAATGAAAACAAAAGAAAAATAGCGCGCGGTCCGTGGCCCGTTTGATATGGTACTTCTCCGGCATTCGCTTGTTGGTCGCAGAAACCATGGAAAACTGCCAATCAGCCAAATTCGACCTAGCTATCTAACTAGTGTCGTAAATCCTACCACCGTCGGGACTTCTGGGCAGATGCACTACAGTGACATCAATTGATGCCCTGAGCCGCCAAAGTAATGGGAAACGGAATAAATTGTATCTATCAGGAGTAAAATTTAAGTAATTTTATTTCCGTTCTCGCCCCGCCGGGCTCCACTCAGCCCCGTTTGCATCCACCCCTTCGCCCCGCCCAGAGTCGCTCCCCCCTCATCAGAACCTGTTACGCCCGCTGTGGCGTAACCCATAGTGCGTTGTACGCACAACTGATTGCCAAAATTTATTTCCCTCCAAAAAGCAAAAGCATGGCCGCCACAGGCGTTACAAGCAAAATTTCGAAGGTACAGGTATAGAAAATTAAACATTTTTTTGCAGCATAAAGAATTGTGCACTCAATATTTTTCTCACGCGCTCACTTAATAGTTTTGGCAAGGTTAATAATCCGCAGCAGAATATTGAATTTATACATGGAACATATTTGAAAAAGTAACATCCTTTTACCATATGATACGATGTAAAAGAAATCCAGCATCCAAGACGTTTTGCAATAGAAGGGGGATTCAAAATAAGGATCATTCAGCATGACCGCATCATTCGTGGCTAAAGTATGTTTGTTGTCAGAATGTGAGGGGTTCTGCGTGCTCGCGGGAAGTATTTTGGCATAAAAATAGATTGGAAATTACGGTTGACTAATTGACTTGTTTCATGCAAATCACGAAGGCTGGAGCCTAGTCGCCTGAACTCTAAAATTCGTCACGAAGCATAGATGTATATAAACTACACAATTTGTCTCTCACAAGTCTTAAAAACGTTCAAGCAGCTTCCGGTCTAATCCTCATTTACTACACCCAGTCTGCTATTCCTCGCCACCGTAACGTATTCACATACACTAGCCACCTCGCTAGTATTGTGTAACGTCGTGACACTGGGCCCGCCGGACACCAAAATTCGGGTGGCTGGCGAGGGGGAGGGGTTGGCCAACTGGGGGCAGGCTGGTGGCCACCAAGCTCGGAGGGTGCGCGCCAGGGCGTGTTGTCGGATGATGATGATGATGATGATGATGATGATTAAAGTTTAACGGCGCTTCAACAGCTAAGGTCACTGGTGCGCGTGTCAAATTATTTAACAGCAATACGCACTGTAGGTGTGCCAGTCTAAAACATTTTTTAATGCAAGGTAAAATGTGAGTAAAACTGAAAATAAACGTGTTCAATTATTGAAAAAAAGGAGTTGGAAGAAAAAAGCCAGATAAACACTTTAAAATCTTCAATTAAAAGCCTAATTGGCATTATCCTCTTCTCTCAGATAATGCTGTAAATGTCACTCTCGTAAGAAGCTAAAAAGCTTGCAGAGAGAAGATTCGTCATTTCCAAGTAACTGTGCTAGAGAGCTAGCAAGGTGAAGCGTTCGGCGGCAATCTCTTATCTTAGAAGTGCAGGAGAACATGATCCGTCTCGCAACTATCGCAAGTAGGGGTGTGTCACCGCAGAGATGTCCGTGGGAGAAATGACAGTGCCCGATCCGAAGGCGTGTCAGAATTATCTCCTCGCGCCTTGACAAATGAGATGAAGACCAAGGCTTTATAATGATTATTCTCTGAATTTAAAATCTGAGTTCTGCCACACTGTTTACCATGCACTGAGAATACAGCGTTTGATAAACAACTTAGTATCATTTGTTGGGATTGTGAGGATGTCTACCTCAGTTTTCCTTGTGGCGAGCTTTGCGGCCTGGTCAGCAATTTCGTTCCCTATTATCCCAATGTGACCAGGGATCCAACAAAAAAATTATAACGATGTACCAGTAAATTTTGGATTAGGTGTTGGATGAACATTGTCAGAGGGTCACAAGAAGGGAAGAAGATAGATTCGAGGGAGCTTATTGAATCATTGCAGATCACAACTGCTTTTAATGTCATCGATTCAGCGAACTTAAGTTCCTCCAAGAGCGCATATATTTCTGCAGTATAAGCGCTGCAAGAAGAGTCTAGTCGAAGAATTCGCGTGGTACTGTGACAGTAGAAGGCACACCCTACATTACCATTTTGGGAGGAACCGTCAGTGTATATGAAGTTATAGCCGGGATACATGGACTTCGTCTCCTGGAATTCCGCCAGAAATGTCCTGGGGCGAGTTGAGGATTCGAGGAAGTGTAATAATCTCAGGTCTATTTTAGGCCAGAGAAGCTTCCAAGGGGGAACAAGACTACGGAGGTGGGGGTCACAGGAATAGTGAGTTTTATATCGGGTTTCTGCCAGAGCGTGTAGAGACGGATACCCGGAAGATGGGGTAACGATCGTCTGAGTGCGTACGATGTCCTGTGACTTAGGGAAGAACTGCTTTGCGCGAAGGACTACGTATTTATAGCTGATACATTCGCACCATAGGAGTCGATTACAATATCTCGCCTTCGGCTCAGGGATGGTTCACCAGCGTCGACCAAGAAGCATTCAACGCGACTCGTGCGGTAGGCGCTTGTGTGATCCGTATACCGGCATTGTGTATGGTATTCAGTGACCGGAGGAGGGTCAATAGAGACGCTGACCTATAAACAAAACACCTATAATCTAAAATAGGACGGATGATAGTCCTATATAGGCGCAAAAGACATACTCGATCTGCGCCCCATGATCTACCAGTGAGGGTACGAAGAAGGTTCAATGGTGATAAACAGCGGCGCTTCAAGTTTTGAATGTGCTTTCGCCATGTTAAATTCTTGTCGAATGCCAGGCCAAGGAAAGTGGCAGATTCGAAGAAGGGAACTTGACGATCCCCCCCCCCCCAAAGAAAGATCAGGATGATTATAGAGGTGATATATTCTACAGAAGTGCATGCAACTAGATTTTGAGGTGAACTTGAATCCAGGGTTATCAGGAGCAGAATATGGCAGTCATCATCGAAGAGCGATGTTTTCACAGGCTCTCGAATTACTGATGCGATACTATTGATAGAAATGGCAAACAAGAGTGACACTCAGATTGATCCCTTGGGAACACCTTTTTCTAACTGGTGACTTGAAGATAACTTGTCACCAAGATGACCACGGAAAGATGTTAACGAATGAAAATCTACTAGAAATGAAGGGAGCCGTCCCCTAAGGTCCCAAGAGTGCTAATTACGAATAATGCCGTACCTCCAGGTGGTGTCATACACTTTCTCTATGTCGAAAAAAACTGCAGGCAGATGACGTAGAACGAAAGCAGTGGAGATTGAGTGGTAAGGGAGAGTGGCCCATGGTGGATCTGTGCTTCCTGAAACCACACTGAAAAGGTGTAAATAAAATCCTTTGCTCCATGAACCAGACCAGACGTTTCTTTACCATTCGCTCTAAAAGCTTGCACACACAGCTTGTGAGCGAGACTGGGCGGTAACTTGTCCTTGCCGATATACGGATTGCTGTCCTTTCCTTTTTTAGTGATTGGAATAACAAAGGCTTCACGCCAAATCCTTGGTAATGAATGATTATCCCAAATCAAATTAAAAATGCGGAGGAGAAAAGAACGAGAATTTTCCAGTAGGTGTTTAAGCATTTGATTATGTATCTGGTCTGGTCCTGGAGCAGAAATCTTTGGCACAAGCGAGGGCATTGGAAAATTCATCCGTGGAGAAAGAGGCATTGTAATGTTCCCCCACGCGACTCGAGAAATCTTGTCTGCAGTTCTCCATTCTTCTTTTAATCTTCTGAAAGCTAGGAGAGTGGTGTAGGGAGCTGGAGATATGGTGAGAAGCCAATTATTCAACTATATCTTCTGGTGAGGTGAGATGATTTCCATTCACCAGAATCCTGAGACAGCGAAGGAAGTCTTCCACCGATCTGTCGAACATTTCGCCACACTACTTTAAGGGGAATACGGCGAGAGAGTGATAAAATATAAGCTCTCCATGACGCGGCCTTACTTTTCCGTATGGTCAATCTAGCTCTGGCTCGTGATCTTTTATTATTGATTAGATTATCCATGGTTGGGAACCTACTAAGCGTTGCAAATGTCCGTTTCCGACCACGCACCGCGGTGGTACAGTCGGCATTCCACCATGGCACGGGAATATGTAGGGGGGTGACCCGACGACTTCGGGATGGCAATTGAGGCTACATTAAGAACAGCTTCAGTAAAATTGGCAACCATAGCCCTCACATCGGTGGATTAGCCAGCGAGGACGAGCAACGTTTGGGTCGGGAATATCGAAATTGACCAGAATGGGGAAGTGATCACTGCCATGCAGGTCGCCAAGGACAGTCTACTCAAAGATAGAGACCCAAATCGACGGACAAGAAAGTGTTTGAAGCCACGGTAAAATATGCTTTCCACAGTATTCAGAAAAAGTATGTTCTGGTTATCAATAATATTTTCAAGTATACACACCTTTCAAGTTGTTTACGACGGCTTTGCACAGGTTCAAGGGTGGGTGCGTCGTCACTACCGTCACTCTGCTTTGTTTTTAGTAGTTTCTCTACTTGCTGGTTGGTACGTGCTTCTAAGAGAATCGTTCCATTCCTCTGTCGCACGACCGCTTGGAGCTTCCCATATGCTTCCTCTATGGTTCGCGCCAGAAGGACAGCACTTACGTTTTCAAACGTTTTTTCTTCCTCTGCGCAAGCGATGAGGAAACGAAGCCTTTTTCGTCTTTTACAAAAGAACTATTTAAATCAATAGTTCGTTCCGGATAACGCCTCTTCCTTGCGGAAGAGGGCGAGGAGAAGGTTTAGTACCCATGGATATGGATATAAGATTCATCACCGTGGACCCCACCCACCACGGGGACACTTCACCGAAGTGTCGAAGCTCAAGGGGACACTTCATCGAAGTGTCAGGGTTGCCAGGAGATATATTGAGGGGATGACACAGCGCTGGATCCACCCGCTCACCATGGAGTTCAGTACAATACCTAGTCCGAGCCGATTGATCGGGAGCGGGTTAGCTCTCGACCGCCTTTCTAGAAGCCTCCGAGGCCAAACCAAGTGTGTTGAAACCTACAAGGAATGTTTCACAATATATGTACACTTTCAAAGTGCATACGTACACGGTGCAAACCAGAAAATAGCACAAGGAGTAGTTGGGACACAAACAGGTCCCTCAATTGTCAGGACACACATTCCCTCCGACCGGGTCGTCATGCACGGCAAATACCATGGGTGGGCGTCCTGCATACGGGGAGCCAGTGAAATACAAGGGGTAGAAGAAAATTAAAGATGTTATCAAAGAATGACAATGAACGATGGGGAAGATAAGCATGATTGGTGAAAGAGACGAATATTTGAGCCCTTCCGGCATCCCCCTGTCAGGACGTGGATCGACCCACCTCGACAGGCATGTTGTTGGAAAATGGGTGTCAGAACAGGGGGGGGGGATATGTGACGACAGTCGCAGTCAAATCTGCAACGGTCACAAAATTCGTCTATGTGGTGACGCGGGACGACTTCATGGGAGTACGGTCACATGATTCCTCGCAAAAGCGGCTAGCGAAGAAACTGTCGGCATTCGATGTGTAAAACTAGTCAAGGGAGAATTGTAAGCGGTGGCTTGCGAGGTGTGGTGGTTCGCCTCGGGACTAAAGACCAGGAGCGACGCTACGATTTAGCACGCTGGGACTGTGTCAGACTGAACCGGCTTGCCTCAGGGGTGTGGTGCTGTGGAGTGTAGCGGTAGTTTCCAAGGAAGTGTAATTATTGTATCAAAAATTGTAAATTAATCTGTACACAACTCCGTGTCTGTGTTTTACTCGCTTCACGACGTCACAATTGGCTATTGAGCACATCGTCCGGCTAAATTCTGAAGTATGTTCTGAAGCTGTTTCTGCTTAGGACTTTATAAGCACCATTTGGATAATTTAAACATTAACTGGTTAATTCGGTCTTCCTTAACAAATGTACTTTTGTTCTTCGAATGCTGAAATTAATTGGCTATGGAATACAAAATTCGGAGTATTGAGGTATATTTTTACTAAAATCATGAAAAATTGTCCGAGCCGGGATTTGGTTCTGAACGCTAAAGTTTCCGAAGCGAAAATCTTTCCCCTGAACCAAGATCCAACCTGTAGATGCCTGAGGCTGGTATCGCTTGTTGATATTGAAAGTTCCTAACACAAAGGCGCAAAATTTTCATGATTTTCATTTGTGTGACCGCAAGACAGAACATGACATTATTTTATATAGTTTTAAAAAATCTCTCTTCGCCACAATCGCCACACACGACTCTATAAGTATTCGGACTGCAGGAGTGCGGTGTACTCGACAGTATAACACTAGCCAATAATTTTTTTATTCAATCAAGAAATTAAAAAAAATATACCTCAAAATTCGTAAGTTAAACATATGTACAACCCATCTAATTTTAATTTACTTTCAAATATAAAAGTGTTTTAACATTTTCCCTGAGAACCCACAATGCTCAAGTCTGGGACGTTTCAAAGTCTGTCAAAACTCAGAATAGCTAGAAACTGTATCATGAATACACAACATTGAAATTGAGTCGCAAAATGGTACTGACAAACTGTTCGCTAAAAGGCGATGAGCATCGTGTGAACTCCCGCTGATATCACTAAATACAGTACAAGCCGTCTAAGAAGGACTCTTGCCTTCGCTGGAAAAATCTCAGAAATATATTCCAATGTAACGTACACTGGATAAGCCGAAAACCGGCAACAGAAGGGCATTTGTGGTACGTAGGTTTTAAAAGCCCTGGATATAACAGAAAACATATTGTTTCAAAA
The DNA here is from genome assembly GCA_038098605.1 of Gryllus longicercus. Taxonomy (NCBI): domain Eukaryota; kingdom Metazoa; phylum Arthropoda; class Insecta; order Orthoptera; family Gryllidae; genus Gryllus; species Gryllus longicercus. The sequence continues at coordinate 3,349,824 of JAZDUA010000120.1, read as the reverse complement.
TTAAACATTGTGGGGCGACATCGTACCACGTGACACTTAAAGATGTTCTTGCTCATTCGCTTTCTCGGATACCCTCGTACGAACCTATTTCCCACGCTACTCGTGCGAAAGCATAAAATTTTTTGCATGGAACCCTGTTTATTTGTAATAGCACTGATATTCATATGCACGTGCAAAAAAGAGCAGACGCGTCGAGCGATCCTTCCACAGTTCTTGTAATATGTGCTTTGGATTCAGTGGTTCTGAATCTAAACATACACTCGTTCAGTTCGACGAATGCAGGTATCGTGTTAATCAAGTGTTTATAATGTCAGGCGGCAAATTGAACGCATTAACTCTTTGTGAGAGGATTAGATTAATTGAAGAAGAATACGAACAAAGTCACCCTTCTGTCCAAGTTTGGATAAAGAAATTTAAAGTTAGGAAAACTCCAAGTGTATGACAGAGACATCAAGAATGAGTGGTTAAAAGAATTTTTATAGGTGGTTGCCACAATATTCACGACGAACTAGGCTAATAGCCGAAGACTAAATCATCAGATAAATCTGTTCCTACAAATGTTGAAGAATATAATGCCGTACTTTTTACGAGTCCTTTGTTTCGTTTCTGTTGCATTTCTGTAATTTTCTTTGACTCTTCCGGGACGTCTTCGTTTCTCTGAAATGTAGATTTTTAAGCGAGATAAACTACTCTTCCATCTTTGAACGACTGAGTTTCCTGAATTGACAGTTTTTATTGCAAACCTGAATAAGGCAGGAACCTATACAAGACGGAAGAAAATATGGACCCAAACGATTCCGGCTTAGAATTTACTGTAATAACTCGTAGAATATAAGAAGTTTTCGAGAATTTTGCAATTAAATCTTTCTTCTTTGTCTCCAACAAATTCCGCTTAAGGATTCAGTTTCTAGCGTGAATCATTTTCAGCCACTGTTTCACACGCACAATATGACTCGTATGACATTAAAAACAAATTTGGCAAGCGTTTTGGGACAGTGGGCAAAGGTCGCAAGCTCACGAAAAAAAGTTTTCACGGGAACATAATAAGTGTTCGTGAGAAGGGAGCGCAGAGTTTTATTACGTGGTGAAGATGTGTCCAGCAGCAATATAGGGGTTCGTCAGTATATATGTGTGAATTTATATTCATACATGTTAGTGAGAGCGGTACTAGAGAGCGCATGTGAGCGTGTCAGAGAAAGAGAGAGCGTGTGTAAGAGAGAGACAGAGCGCGTGCGAGCGAGCGAGAGAGAGAGAGAGCGAAAGCGAGCGCGTGCGAGAGAGAGAGCGAAAGCGAGCGCGTGCGAGAGAGAGCGAAAGCGAGCGCGTGCGAGAGAGAGCGAAAGCGAGCGCGTGCGAGAGAGAGCGAAAGCGAGCGCGTGCGAGAGAGAGCGAAAGCGAGCGCGTGCGAGAGAGAGCGAAAGCGAGCGCGTGCGAGAGAGAGCGAAAGCGAGCGCGTGCGAGAGAGAGCGAAAGCGAGCGCGTGCGAGAGAGAGCGAAAGCGAGCGCGTGCGAGAGAGAGCGAAAGCGAGCGCGTGCGAGAGAGAGCGAAAGCGAGCGCGTGCGAGAGAGAGCGAAAGCGAGCGCGTGCGAGAGAGAGCGAAAGCGAGCGCGTGCGAGAGAGAGCGAAAGCGAGCGCGTGCGAGAGAGAGCGAAAGCGAGCGCGTGCGAGAGAGAGCGAAAGCGAGCGCGTGCGAGAGAGAGCGAAAGCGAGCGCGTGCGAGAGAGAGCGAAAGCGAGCGCGTGCGAGAGAGAGCCAGCGAGCGCGTGCGAGAGAGAGAGAAAGGACAGCGAGCGCGTGCGAGAGAGAGAGAGAGAGAAAGGGCAGCGAGCGCGTGCGAGAGAGAGAGAGAGAGAGAAAGGGCAGCGAGCGCGTGCGAGAGAGAGAGAGAGAGAGAAAGGGCAGCGAGCGCGTGCGAGAGAGAGAGAGAGAGAGAGAGAGAGAGAAAGGGCAGCGAGCGCGTGCGAGAGAGAGAGAAAGGGCAGCGAGCGCGTGCGAGAGAGAGAGAGAAAGGCAGCGAGCGCGTGCGAGAGAGAGAGAGAAAGGGCAGCGAGCGCGTGCGAGAGAGAGAGAGAGAGAAAGGCAGCGAGCGCGTGCGAGAGAGAGAGAGAAAGGCAGCGAGCGCGTGCGAGAGAGAGAAAGGCAGCGAGCGCGTGCGAGAGAGAGAGAGAGAGAAAGGCAGCGAGCGCGTGCGAGAGAGAGAGAGAAAGGCAGCGAGCGCGTGCGAGAGAGAGAGAGAGAGAAAGGCAGCGAGCGCGTGCGAGAGAGAGAGAGAAAGGGCAGCGAGCGCGTGCGAGAGAGAGAGGGGGGCCAGCGTGCGCGTGCGAGAGAGAGAGTGCCAGCGAGCGCGTGTGAGAGTGCGAATGAGTGCCAGCGAGCGTGCGAGAGACAGAGAGCGTGCGAGAGACAGAGCGTGCGAGAGACAGAAAGCGTGCGAGAGACAGAAAGCGTGCGAGAGACAGAAAGCGTGCGAGAGACAGAAAGCGTGCGAGAGACAGAAAGCGTGCGAGAGACAGAAAGCGTGCGAGAGACAGAAAGCGTGCGAGAGACAGAAAGCGTGCGAGAGACAGAAAGCGTGCGAGAGACAGAAAGCGTGCGAGAGACAGAGAGCGTGCGAGAGACAGAGAGCGTGCGAGAGACAGAGAGCGTGCGAGAGACAGAGAGCGTGCGAGAGACAGAGAGCGTGCGAGAGACAGAGAGCGTGCGAGAGACAGAGAGCGTGCGAGAGACAGAGAGCGTGCGAGAGACAGAGAGCGTGCGAGAGACAGAGAGCGTGCGAGAGACAGCGTGCGAGAGACAGAGAGCGTGCGAGAGAGAGAGAGCGTGCGAGAGAGAGAGAGCGTGCGAGAGACAGAGAGCGTGCGAGAGACAGAGAGCGTGCGAGAGACAGAGAGCTTGCGAGACAGAGAGCGTGCGAGACAGAGAGCGTGCGAGACAGAGAGCGTGCGAGAGACAGAGCGTGCGAGAGACAGAGCGTGCGAGAGACAGAGCGTGCGAGAGACAGAGCGTGCGAGAGACAGAGAGCGTGCGAGAGACAGAGAGCGTGCGAGAGACAGAGAGCGTGCGAGAGACAGAGAGCGTGCGAGAGACAGAGAGCGTGCGAGAGACAGAGAGCGTGCGAGAGACAGAGAGCGTGCGAGAGACAGAGAGCGTGCGAGAGACAGAGCGTGCGCGAGGCAGAGAGCGTGCGCGAGGCAGAGCGTGCGCGAGGCAGAGCGTGCGCGAGACAGCGTGCGATGGACAGAGAGCGTGCGCGAGAGCGAGCGTGTGCGAGAGCGAGCGTGTGGGTGTGTGAGCGAGAGCGAGCGAGAGTGTGAGCGAGGGCGAGCGAGAGTGTGAGCGAGGGCGAGCGAGAGTGTGAGCGAGGGCGAGCGAGAGTGTGAGCGAGGGCGAGCGAGAGTGTGAGCGAGGGCGAGCGAGAGTGTGAGCGAGGGCGAGCGAGTGTGAGCGAGGGCGAGCGAGAGTGTGAGCGAGCGCGTGTGTGTGTGTGTGTGAGCGAGCGCGTGTGTGTGTGTGAGCGAGCGCGTGTGTGTGTGAGCGAGCGCGCGTGTGTGTGAGCGAGAGCGCGCGTGTGAGCGAGAGCGCGCGTGTGTGAGCGAGAGCGCGCGTGTGAGCGAGAGCGCGCGTGTGAGCGAGAGCGCGCGTGTGTGAGCGAGAGCGCGCGTGTGTGTGAGCGAGAGCGCGTGTGTGTGTGAGCGAGAGCGCGTGTGTGTGTGAGAGCGAGAGCGCGCGTGTGTGTGAGCGTGAGCGCGCGTGTGTGTGTGAGCGAGAGCGCGTGTGTGTGTGAGCGAGAGCGCGTGTGTGTGTGAGCGAGAGCGCGTGTGTGTGTGTGAGCGAGAGAGCGCGTGTGTGTGTGAGCGAGAGAGCGCGTGTGAGCGAGAGAGCGCGTGTGTGAGCGAGAGCGCGCGTGTGTGAGCGAGAGCGCGCGTGTGTGAGCGAGAGCGCGCGTGTGTGAGCGAGAGCGCGCGTGTGTGAGCGAGAGCGCGCGTGTGTGAGCGAGAGCGCGCGCGTGTGAGCGAGAGAGCGCGTGTGTGAGCGAGAGAGCGCGTGTGTGAGCGAGAGAGCGCGTGTGTGAGCGAGAGAGCGCGTGTGTGAGCGAGAGAGCGCGTGTGTGAGCGAGAGAGAGCGTGTGTGAGCGAGAGAGAGCGTGTGTGAGCGAGAGAGCGTGTGTGTGAGCGAGAGAGCGTGTGTGTGAGCGAGAGAGTGTGTGTGAGCGAAGGCGAGCGAGTGTGTGTGAGCGAGGGCGAGCGAGTGTGTGTGTGAGCGAGGGCGAGCGAGTGTGTGTGTGTGAGCGAGGGCGAGCGAGTGTGTGTGTGTGTGTGAGCGAGGGCGAGCGAGTGTGTGTGTGTGAGCGAGGGCGAGCGAGTGTGTGTGTGTGAGCGAGGGCGAGCGAGTGTGTGTGTGTGAGCGAGGGCGAGCGAGTGTGTGTGTGTGAGCGAGGGCGAGCGAGTGTGTGTGTGTGTGAGCGAGGGCGAGCGAGTGTGTGTGTGTGTGTGTGTGTGAGCGAGGGCGAGCGAGTGTGTGTGTGTGTGAGCGAGGGCGAGCGAGTGTGTGTGTGTGTGAGCGAGGGCGAGCGAGTGTGTGTGTGTGTGTGAGCGAGGGCGAGCGAGTGTGTGTGTGTGTGAGCGAGGGCGAGCGAGTGTGTGTGTGTGTGAGCGAGGGCGAGCGAGTGTGTGTGTGTGTGTGAGCGAGGGCGAGCGAGTGTGTGTGTGTGAGCGAGGGCGAGCGAGTGTGTGTGTGTGTGTGTGAGCGAGGGCGAGCGAGTGTGTGTGTGTGTGTGTGAGCGAGGGCGAGCGAGTGTGTGTGTGTGTGAGCGAGGGCGAGCGAGTGTGTGTGTGTGTGTGAGCGAGGGCGAGCGAGTGTGTGTGAGCGAGGGCGAGCGAGTGTGTGTGAGCGAGGGCGAGCGAGTGTGTGTGAGCGAGGGCGAGCGAGTGTGTGTGAGCGAGGGCGAGCGAGTGTGTGTGAGCGAGGGCGAGCGAGTGTGTGTGAGCGAGGGCGAGCGAGTGTGTGTGAGCGAGGGCGAGCGAGTGTGTGTGAGCGAGGGCGAGCGAGTGTGTGTGAGCGAGGGCGAGCGAGTGTGTGTGAGCGAGGGCGAGCGAGTGTGTGTGAGCGAGGGCGAGCGAGTGTGTGTGAGCGAGGGCGAGCGAGTGTGTGTGAGCGAGGGCGAGCGAGTGTGTGTGAGCGAGGGCGAGCGAGTGTGTGTGAGCGAGGGCGAGCGAGTGTGTGTGAGCGAGGGCGAGCGAGTGTGTGTGAGCGAGGGCGAGCGAGTGTGTGTGAGCGAGGGCGAGCGAGTGTGTGTGAGCGAGGGCGAGCGAGTGTGTGTGTTTGTGAGCGAGGGCGAGCGAGTGTGTGTGTTTGTGAGCGAGGGCGAGCGAGTGTGTGTGTGTGTGTGAGGGCGAGCGAGTGTGTGTGTGTGAGCGAGGGCGAGCCAGTGTGTGTGTGTGTGAGGGCGAGCGAGTGTGTGTGTTTGTGAGCGAGGGCGAGCGAGTGTGTGTGTGAGGGCGAGCGAGTGTGTGTGTGTGAGCGAGGGCGAGCGAGTGTGTGTGAGCGAGGGCGAGCGTGTGTGTGTGAGCGAGGGCGAGCGAGTGTGTGTGAGCGAGGGCGAGCGAGTGTGTGTGAGCGAGGGCGAGCGAGTGTGTGTGAGCGAGGGCGAGCGAGTGTGTGTGTTTGTGAGCGAGGGCGAGCGAGTGTGTGTGTGTGTGAGCGAGGGCGAGCGAGTGTGTGTGTGTGTGTGTGAGGGCGAGCGAGTGTGTGTGTGTGTGTGAGCGAGGGCGAGCCAGTGTGTGTGTGTGTGAGGGCGAGCGAGTGTGTGTGTTTGTGAGCGAGGGCGAGCGAGTGTGTGTGTGAGGGCGAGCGAGTGTGTGTGTGTGAGCGAGGGCGAGCGAGTGTGTGTGAGCGAGGGCGAGCGTGTGAGTGTGAGCGAGGGCGAGCGAGTGTGTGTGAGCGAGGGCGAGCGTGTGTGTGGGCGAGGGCGAGCGAGTGTGTGAGCGAGGGCGAGCGTGTGTGTGTGAGCGAGGGCGAGCGTGTGTGTGTGAGCGAGGGCGAGCGTGTGTGTGTGAGCGAGGGCGAGCGTGTGTGTGTGAGCGAGGGCGAGCGTGTGTGTGTGAGCGAGGGCGAGCGTGTGTGTGTGAGCGAGGGCGAGCGTGTGTGTGTGAGCGAGGGCGAGCGTGTGTGTGTGAGCGAGGGCGAGCGTGTGTGTGTGAGCGAGGGCGAGCGTGTGTGTGTGAGCGAGGGCGAGCGTGTGTGTGAACGAGTGTGTGTGTGAGCGAGGGCGAGCGAGTGTGTGTGTATGAGCGAGATCGAGCGAGTGTGTGTGTGAGAGAGAGAGCGCGTGTGTGTGTGAGAGAGAGAGCGTGTGTGTGTGTGTGAGAGCGTGCGTGTGTGTGTGAGAGAGAGAGCGTGCGTGTGTGTGTGAGTGAGAGAGCGTGCGTGTGTGTGAGAGTGAGAGAGCGTGCGTGTGTGTGAGTGAGAGAGAGAGCGTGCGTGTGTGGGGGGGGCGAGAGTTTGTGAGTGAGTGGGTGTGTAAGTGAGCTTGCGTGTGAGAGTGAGCATGTGTGGGCGGCCGAGTGTGTGTGTGTGTGTGTGTGTGTGTGTGTGAAATGAACGAATACATGAGAGAAAGAGAGCGTGAGTGAATGTGTGAGAATGAGCGAGAGCGTGTAAATGAGCGATTGTAAGTGCAGATGAGAGAGATATTATTTACGGTAGGAGAAAAATCAGTTCTAATCTAACTCATGCATACATTTTAATATGAAGGAAAAATACAAAAATCTTATGCATTTCTACTTTCACAATTCAAAAACGAACAATGAATTACAGACAAGCAATATACTACAATGAATACAACTTAAAACTACATTTAATTATTTGTATATGTAAAATTTAAATGCAAAAAATTGGGAGAAAATATTTTGAAGTGGGTCCATATGAAGTGTAGAATTTTTTTATATGATTATAAGTCTGAGTATTTTTTGAAGTTTTAAGTAATAGACAAAGGAATATGTTGTGTATCAATTCCTTAAAAGATGGAGCAACCTTAATAATGTTACCAACAATATTATTTCTCCAGCAACAAATAGAATATCATCAAGATAGTTACCTGGCCCTAAGGAATGAATACTAAGGTAATCGGGAAGCCCTCCACCTGCCCTTATTCCTTTACACTGAAATAGATCAAGTAACAGAATCCTGAATCACACAAAAGACATGCATGCAAATCGTCTCCTATGGCATTCCAATCAGAACTTTAATTGGCAAACGTTCTAGAGTGCAGAATATGCAAGCTGCTGGATAAGGGTATACACACTATCAGTGCCTTGGGCACCGAGCATAATTAAGAAAATAGTGAAAAGGAAAAATACATGTCATCTGCTGTTCACATTGAGTATTCATAATAGCATTTCTAGTAAATTACACAATTTGAAGTAACTGCAATATACAATACCATCTCTCAATACGGGATTTCAACAACATAAATCTATTTTCTAGCCCACTACTTTATTACTTCATTATTACTTAAGTCATTTTCATTAGTTAACCACTCAGTAAAACAAATAGTTTAATAAATTATATCACAAATTTCTTAGCATGAGCATTTCATGTGTACAAACAATATTAAGTTTCTTCCCCTCATTTTTTTAATTCAACTTCTTATAATGCTATTTTCTCAAAATTCTTAAATTTACTTAATCAATTCAGAAAAATTGTTTTTATTCCACACATCTAGAGAACACATACAACAATTATGTTTAGAAAATAAAGTAAATCTAGTTCAAAACCAAATTTTGTTTTTAGTATGCAAGAAATCAATGGCTCAATACCAATGAATACCACCATTTTCAAAAGAAAGACTGGTTAAATAATTAATATTCGCATAGACATAACTTACAGTTGGTTTCTGTCCATCATACAGGTCATATGCTAGACCTATTAAGCGCAGTGTTAGCACACACTGTGGCATACTCCATTTTATATCGTAAGTTTCTGTGCCAGTATAATAATAACCTGAAACAATATTTTCCTAAGTGCTGTACATTTCAAAATATGAAACAAAATAAAAACAATAAAATATTTTTTTTTAATTAGAAGCTATTTCTGAGTTACCTCCACTTTCATAACAGAAAAAAAAGAATGTTGCGAAGTTAAAAAAAGTATATTTTTTTAATGCATCAATAAAAGACATAATACGTATAAAGATACTAAAGATAATATAAGAGTGTTAAAATAATTCTACAATCTTCAGATGAATTTTGTCAAACTGTAAAATCTCCTAAGATGACTATCATATCAGAGATTTGAGATTTCGAAATGGTCCAAAACAATTGAAATTAGAACATGTGCATGATGCTTCAGGAAAAAAGAAAGAAAAAAAGTAGAAAATATGTAATGGGGATCAAGAAACGCAGTGTTCATTAATAAACCCGGGTCAAAGAGCCCGGGGCTCAGTGCTGGGCTGCGACAAAAACGCGCCTGAACGTGGTCGGGAAATGAATGCATACTCTTCGAGTGGCCACTGTTCCTGTTCTAGGCTGAGAGATAATGCAGAACTTAACGAAAATCACAGTAGGTCGTCAAAGGGGGCTACAACGCCACAGAAGAGGTGGAAAACTGCTGGAAAACTAATGATTTCGGCGTTACACTATTTATTATTCAAACAATCTATTATTCCCTCATTAAGAATGTAGTAGAATAGTAGCAAATAGAATAGTAGCCACCCGCACGACTCGACACATCAGTATGCTGGCCTTGCAGGAAGAAAAAAACGTGTTTTTGACACAGCCTGGCGCCGTAACTTTAACAGCATAGGGTGCAAAAGTAAATAGACGTGATTAAAAATGAAACAATAGCACCTTCACACAACAGAATGACTATTTTTTAACAAGCCTGATTATAATTTCAAGATTAGTGTTGAAGATTCTGTAAACTGATGCAGGAACATGAACTCTGTGACTGAACATTGAAGTATCGGTTTCAAATTCATGAGAGCGCGGCATTAGCCAAATAGATTGCGGAATATTAATTTTGGAAAAAATCGGGTGAACTGTAACAAAATGTTAAGGTCTTTCAATTCAGTCAAACCTTAAATGCAACTTTCATTTAAATGAATTGAACACTAAATTAAGTTCTTTATGCTACGCTTACAGAATTCTGTCAAATTCAGTCAGTCTCCACACTGCTCGTTGTGTATATTTCGCGAATGTTCATTCGCGTCTGAGATATGGAATAATATTCTGGGGAAATACATCTTATGGCTCACAGACTTTCAGACTACCAAAAAGAATTGTTCAAAGAATACGCAAATTCATCCACGTGATTCTTGTAGGCATCTCTTTAATAATCTAGGAAATTTATTATTACCTTGTCTCTTGATACATGAATCAGTGTTTTTTGTCAAAAATGACATTTAAGGGCGAGGATATATTTGCAGCCAATACCGATGTCTATAACCACAACACTCGACGTAGTAATTACATTCATCAGGTGACAGTATCAACAGCTCAGCTTGCCTGCCTTGCCAGATGACATTAAACGATTAAATTCGATACAAAAGTTTAAGTCGCAAGTAAAATCTTTCCTGCTGCACAACTGTTTCTATACAATTAGAGACTATACCGAGCATCCAAAAGGAAAGTAATATTAATTTTAACATTGACATTTAATGTATTATTTACTATTTGGATTGAATAATTCTAGAGAACTTGTAACAAGTATTGCACTTCAGCTTCTGGGCCAATGACCCCCAACTCGTTCAGGTTTTAGTCCAGTTTCCCTGATCCTCGAGCAAATGCTGAGATGGCCCCTTGTTTTGCTTCCGGACATAAATATAACTTCAAATTAATGTTCCCCATAGCACGTCACACAGAGTTTTTAACTGTTTTTGACATAAATAAATAAATGGTTTAACCGCTAGTGTTGTTCACAGACGGTCATACGGACGTTTTGCAGTTATTCAGTTTTTCGATACCAAGGACCCACCAAACATGGATTCTGGCTACCCCACAACCCCACGTAATAGAGAATTTTTTTCTAAATTTAGTAACTGGATTTACTCAATTTTTCGTTTCCGAAGCCCTGTAATAGATTTTCTGACGAAAATTCGCCCTTTTTCGCGCAACATTACATAACTTTCGCGAGAAAGAAAATTAAAAGAAATTAGGTAACAATTAGATGTGGAAAATCTCTTTGAGACGATTGCAAGCAAGTATGCGAAAATGGAAAGAGATTAAAATATGACAAATAATACGAAAATTCATGGAAAAATATGATCATATGAAAAATTAACGGAAAATGACCAGTGTTTAAAAGAAGCCAAAATATGACTTTATATGACACGTGAACATTGCTTAATTTTAGCCATTGTAGATAATATACTGCTTATCTTACAATTTCCACGGAAATAAAGCAAAGAAAAAATATGGCATGTCAAACATCAGGGCCCTACTTAAAGTGCTCGTTAACGGTTAAGTCGAAGAATTAGAGAAAACTATAGAATCTTGGATGGATTGGTTTCGTGCGCGTCAACTGACATTACTCCTGAAAGTGCAGTGCGCGCTTTTGTCGCGGGAGGTGGTAGTTATTTACACCTGTTGGATGGTGAGATCCGACGGCGACCCCCGGCTTGCTGGATTTTCTCAACCAGTATCTCCCACCAGCGAGGTACCGCCCCAGCCGGGACAAGCCCCGACTGGTCTACCGATGTGAAATAGTGTAGTACATGTGTGTTTAAGTTAAGATACTCCTCGAGCATTCGCCTGTTGATCGGAGAAACCGCGGAAAACTACCGATCAGAACAGCCAGCCGCTGGAATTCGCCCCCCAGACAGCTGCTGACATCGACCTAGCTATTGACGGAAATCCTGTCACCGTCGGGACTAGAACTGTAGGACCTCCCGGCCCAGAGGCACTGCACTGCATCTGTTGATGCTCTGAGACTCTTCAGCCGGTGTAGAATATTTGAGAAATAATATTCATCAGTGCTTCTTAATAAATTGAATTAATTTTTTGAAATCCATCGACCAGAATGTGAATCAAATAATAATGGTAATACATGATTTTTTTTCAGAAACCATGAAAAATTAGTAGAGTCTATTCCACTCTTGCAATAAATCGCGTATGTACTATAACAATCTCTTTGATTTTAACACGTTTTTTTATTTTCTATATTTGGCGCATTTTGGAACTCAGTTGAACGTAATTCCTGGAATAGTCTTATTAAATACAACTCGTGCTTTGGGAATTCTCCTCGCTTCGCGGGTCGGAGACTTATCAACAATTGCCAAAGCACTCGTGGTATTACCTATGATAACATGAATATAGGATCGTCATTTTAAAAAATCTTCAATTATTTTCCGAGTTGGCCCAGCAGTCTCTCCGTTCATACAGAAACTTTTCGTGTTTGTAAAAAAGAAATTACATATATAAATGTAATTTTGTATGACTGATGTTTCAAGTCCAAAGGCGCGTAAAATTTTAGTTCATGTGGCGGATGTTATCGGCCAATTCTCTAAAGAGCCCAAGTGATCAGACATACAATGTCTCAAACTGCGAGTAGAGCATGCACGAAGTCTTTAATAATGTAATAAAAACATATTATACTTGCATTTATTTCACCGTACGTTTGAAGTAAATCAGCTGCTGACGGTATCGTCCAATCGGGGACTTGAACGTTGCCAGTCACGTCACTGTTGCGACATGTAAGCTCCCGATTAGATGAAACCGTCAACAGCTGATATCTGCCAGACGCACGACTAAATAACTCGTATTTATAGGGATCATGGCTGCCACTTTCGAACTCAAAGGCGATTGGGAAACGAACAGTTGGTGCGTATAGGCAATCGGCCTGTCGTTTCAGGTTCCAATTATTGGTCATCATCAGGAGCCGTAAAATGGGAATTTTTGGGCGACGTTCAGTACGTTCGTTCTACACTCAGCAAATGAGTTTTCAAAGATCTTCACGAAGTATATTATTCATTTTAATGATTCCTAAAACTGTATTCGCTATTACCGCTAATTCGTTGCGTTATTGCTTGCCAGTTTCGGCCCACTGTTTGCAATTCACTGTGCGAATATAATAAAGAAGGGTAAAAACAACAGTATATGAATTATTTGTAGCGTTTTATGCCAAAGAACCATTAAAAAACAATTATTTTTTACTGGTAACCAAGCACGGATCTAAATTGACATGCGTGATGACGATTGACGGAAATTGCCGGATTACAAATTTGTAGAAATAAAAGAATCCATGAACAATTAATGAACTTCAACTGTTGAAATTTATGTGTATATCATACAAATGCATACCATCTTGGAATATAATTCATTTACTAAAAAAAAGTTACCTACATTAACGTAGACCGGTTGAAAGCAGCTTGTTGTATTTCATAGGAATGAAGAAATTCAGAATAAAAATTAATTTTGCAATATTTTCGACAGTAGACTCCACTAATTCACTCCACAGACATCCAAGATATCTCGTCTAAGAAAATAATAAAAGAAGACCCATCAAAGTTGTTACTCGATATTTCTAATTCATAGACATATAGTATTATGTATACATTATCTAACCGCACATTTCTACAAAACATGGAATTGCATTATCGAGAACTATGAGAATCTACTGCACCTCCAATTTTAACACATGTTTATCTTCTCGTAAAGTATTGTAATGCGACGTCTGAAATCGGCGATTTATCGAAATAAAAACTCGAATTGTGGGGCACTAGCAACGAAAAAGTGAATAAATATTGTTCGTATAAATTGTAAATCACCTTATACGAGTATAACTTGTTGCGAAGTCAGAATCAACGTTTTGTGAGTCCTTGATGGCGAAAAATCGATTGACGGCAAACGTCCGTCCGTAGTCAACGCTAGCGCACACACCGTTGAGATAATTTTTTCCAAAATTGATGTTCTCCGATCGATTGGAAGAGAGTTTGAAACTGATATTTTGATTTTGGGGAGAACTTTACTTGAAGTCTCAACATTTTCAAAATTAAAAAAAAAATGGCTCCTCTTTTATAAATCTTTCCTTGGGTAGCTTAAAAAAGAGCACAAGTGTCTTTTTCGTTCAAATCTGAATTTTTGAAAATTCCAATGTCCAATTTTTTTAGGCGTCTTCCTACAACTACAATATTAAAGACAGGTTTGTTTCCTTAATGATATCTGTTCTTCAAAGTCATGTACGAATTTTCAAAAATATGAGTGGTTTTTGCAAAAAGTATGGATAATTTTTAAACAATTTGTTTTCTCGAAAACTTATTCACTTTGCTTGTTTAATTTTCTTTTTCTCGTATGTAGCAAAGGACGATAAAAAATACGTGTAGGTCCCATTGTTGGTGAACTAAGCATATTTGAAAATTGCAAACAATTAACAATGCAAAAGTAAAATATTGACAGATTTTTTTTCTTATGTGAAGACTGTTCGAAAAAAATAGATCTTTAAATAATTTTTTTCAATCACACGAAACTATTTAAAAAAGACGAGGAGTTTCGAGTGATTTCGTAAGTTAATACAATTTATTTTAAAAAACTCAAAAACGGCTTCAATTTTTTTCCTTGTGCAGAGAAAAGGAAGCTTACAACAACAGAGCAGGTATCATTTTCCTTGAACTTTCTGAATTTTCGAAAATTGCATAAGTTAGAAATAATGCTCAAAAGTATATAATACTTAACACCAATAGTTTCTAAACCACTATTTTCCCTGTCAAATACTTTGGGAAGTATTGCTTTGACCTAAATGACCCTCAAATTAGGATGAACCATATTTAAAAGCAAAACACCCTACAAAAATGTTCCGCGGTGTTGAATCAAAATTCTCTAATGCCAAAGGGAACACATGAAGCAGATCATGGGAACACAAAAAAATAATTTCATTGAGCAGGTTATTAGGTATAGGCATGTTATTAGGTATGAAAAAATTCAAATCTTATTTATGTTTTGTGAGGGTGGCTTCTTTCTGATCACAAAGAATTTTCTCTCCAGGTCTGTCAATACAAACTTCATTCCATTTTTTCCACAGAAAATAGGCTATTTGTTATGGAGATCTTTTTCAGAACCAGTATTTTTTATTACAATTGAATGCATTTGAAATATTAACTATCCTTCAGTTAAATATTTTTCAATATATCTTTTAGTCTATGTTCAGTAGCTTCATTGTTTTTTTTTCTATTAGCTCTATATTATATTATAATCACTCGTTCATTGAAGAAGAAAAAAACCCACACACACTTGTTTGAAAAAATCTATGGCATTTTATTATTTAACACTGATCGGATTGAAGCTATTATTTACATTTTTAACAAATCCCTTCAGAATCAAAGGATAAAGTGTGTTTTTATCCAAGGCCTCTTTCCACTACAGAAACAGAAAAGATAGCATCACAAATAAAACAGTCACTTGGCAATAACAAAAACAGGATATCAATTACCACTAATTTTCAAAGGTAAGGTTCTCTTTTCTTCCAACAACAGTTCCTCCATTTCAACAAGAAGTATGTACCACATTACAAAAACTTCATAGAAAGTTAAATGAGTATTATATTCATTGCAATGCATTATATCATGACAACAAAAGAATATTTAAAAACGAAGAGAGAGTGACAGAAATATTACAAAGTTTTATTATCTCATTAACATCTATTTGGATTGTTTGCACACAAAATTCTATAATATTTTACAGTGAATAGGTGAGGTAAGAAGTGAAACACTAATGAAAAAATACTGCAGTAAATATAATTCTCATACTTGTCTCATGAGGGAAGGGAGGGTCATATGCATAGTGGTCAGATGAATGATTATGATAATAAATCAATGATTATTAGCTTGTTTTCAAGGAAAAATTATGAAATTGTGTACCACTTCTTGAAAAATCAGCATCAGTGTTGGAAATGATCTACTACCAAATTCTACAAAAAAGCTGTCCCGCCTTCAATCATGCTCCCAACAATTTAAGAGAATGGTAAAGTAAAAAAGTCTATAATATACACTCAAATTAGATGAAAAGTGGTAATCATTACTCAAACATACACAGCATCAACATATTACACAATACAATTTGTTGAACTACATAAAATCTAATAATAGTATATTCAATATGATTGATTAGTAATAGATTACTAAAATGGAGTAAAAAACATTACAAAACTGTCAATAAACATGTCAAATCCTGTTTCTTGGAGGACTAAAAATGGATGTTTGTTAAGTTTTAAAAATTCTATAAATTTTGATATCTGCATCATAGTTACTTACTATATAAGATAATGTATGGAGTATGTAATACATCATTAACCTTAACTTAATTTTTTGCCACACACTTCTGTGGTTCCTCAGCATCACTTTCTTTTCTTTAGCTTCAACATAATACTGATGGTCATGGAATCTTGGCTAGGTTTCACACTTTAGATGCCATCATTGCACTGGAAACAGTCATGTGAAATGCGCAAATATAGCCTTTCTTTCATCTTTTACATTTCCAGCTGAGAGCTTTTTTTTCTTGGTAGGGAAGAGATAATAACAATATTCTTATTTTCTCACTTCAATACTCTACTTGCCTTCACTTCATCCTTTTCTATGGCAATGTTTTAAGCTTCCTGTATTTTTTTAAGTCTTTAACACACATTTCACAGAAAACTAAGGAAAAAACAAAAGTAGCAGGGACAAAATAACACTAACTATCTCTTGACTTTTGTTACATAAAAGTTTGGTTTGGTTCACTGCTCTGATGTTAACCCAACTGTCCTGTGGAGAGTTAACTGCTGGTGCTGGTTCTTGTTAATAATTGAGAAATCTCTGTCATACTGAAGAAAGGCAAATGCTGGAAGAGGCAATTCATACACTTCATCAAAGAGACATAGATCATGTAGTAAGAGGTACCAGAAGACTATAACTTTCTTTTTCTTGTTCTGGCCACTACAAGAATCAGACCATGGTATTCTTTAAACCGTTATTTCTTCTAGTACTCTCAAATTATTTCGTAAAGAAGACACTAACCAGATGCTGCTTCTTTTTTAACCTCTGTTGGTTATGTCCCTGCTCAGACAGGTGTTGATTTAATTTTCGTCATGAATTCCCAAATTTAAAGTCCATAGAAGCTTGTAGTAGAAAATCACATTAGTATGGATATAAGGATTTAGGCGTGGCTGCTGCATATCAAATGGTATTGTCTCTCCCTATATTTAAATAATAATAATAATAATAATAATAATAATAATAATAATAATAATAATAATAATAATAATAATAATAATAATAATAATATGCCTTTATTAATATGGCGAGGCTCGGGCCATCAGGCCCGCTCTTCCGCCTGACCACCTGACATATTTAAATAGTTTTTCATAGCCAGAGATTACTTGCATTCATATTTTATGCAACTTTGACATTTTTTTCAAAAATTTATTTTTCTTTTCTTGTTATCACTTCTTTCTCCCCTTTTACATTTGAATCTTCATCCCACAGATTATAGATATCTACTGCAAGTTTGTTTAATGTTTTGTACATATATCATCAATTATTAAAATGAAGATTAAATTTTCACAAATACTTCTCCCAAGGGCCCAAACTTTGCACATTGTGTAGTTCTTGATTGAGGAAATATTTATTATATTTTAGTCCATGCAGAAGATACAGCTCTGTTCTTGACTCTGTTACAAAAACAGTATTTGTGGTATTTATTAACTTATTAGAGCACTGGGTTTCTGCAGAATATTAGAGAGGCATATATTAGGTTTTTCCATAGCAAAAATTCACTTATTGACAAAAATATTATATGTCCGGTTCGTACATGCACCTTCGTAACTTACTGAGCCAAGGCGTCTTCTTAAATTCCAGATTTCAATATTCTATAATATTCCTCAAAAGATGGCTGCACACTAACTAAATCTCTACATAGTCTAATTAAGCAGACCAAAGGTGACCAGTGTCTTGATTCACTTCTTTCAAAGCCGAAGCAAATTCACATAGGCTTTAAATTTCCAATTTTAGAACTGCTTTCCACTTAATCTGAATATATAGAAAACATGTTCTTACACAGCATTAATTATGCTTTAATTCTTATCCAT
Organism: Gryllus longicercus; assembly: GCA_038098605.1. NCBI lineage: Eukaryota > Metazoa > Arthropoda > Insecta > Orthoptera > Gryllidae > Gryllus > Gryllus longicercus. Next base: position 3,332,771 of record JAZDUA010000120.1, on the reverse strand, counting down.
TATTGAGAACTTTTCCCTCTCTGACACACACATATGAATCCACTGGTAACACTCCGACCCACAATATCCAATGGTATAATTCTGACTCTCACAACTATCTGCTTGCTAAAGAATACAAAAGAAAATACTTTCTTTATGTTCCCCTTCATACACACCGCTACAATAGAACAATTTATTATTGATGATTAATTCTTGCAAAAAACATTTCCAGTGAAAAAGCTTACCTTAATTCTTAACATTGGACCTGATTTTCTAGAGCACCTAGAACTAAAAGTCCAAATAAAATAATTCAAATACTATTTGTATACTGAACCCGACAAATCTTGGAAACTTTTTCTTAAATCATATTAATAAAGAACAAATTAATAGCATAACCACACAATGAGCTCCATGAATGTTTCAATGTTCATTACACATCAATTTAAAACTACACATCTACAAATCCCATCATAAATTGTTCAACACTTATTTCATTCTAGAAAATTTGATAGAGTTTGTTACAGGATCTTCAAGTTCATTTCCTCTTTTGTCATGATTTTTTCCTATCAACCTCATTTCAACCCACTGATTGCACATATTCATATTTTAGTAATATTCACTTTTGCATGATTAACACAGAATTCTAGTGGAAGAATAATAATATTGTTTTGTGAACAATGAAGACCTATGAAAGTTAAGTCTATTGGCAGTAGTAGATTATTTTCAATTTTGGGTGCATTAATTCTGAATAAGAAATTGGCAACACGTCATCTTGGCAGCCAAGTGCATTCAAAAGAAATATTATATGAAAAATATGAACTTTTTAAAAAAAATTTAACATAATTTAGATGACAATTTACAAAACGTTGATTTCCCACTAGTACTGCTTACTTACTTTACTGCAGACATCGACAACTTGAGAACTGAAAGATCTGAGATACTCAACAATAAAACAATCAAACAATGAGTCAACAATAAAAAACTGTTTTGTACAGAGAATGGCCAAAATGATAGTATTTTCAGTAGATACCACAAATAAATTACTACACAAAAGAACATGTCCTTGCAACATTGAACCACAATTCAAATTATACTCACCCATTAAAAGGTAACCCATTGTAAACCCAAAAACTAGACACACAGATGCTAGTGTACCCCCACAGATGACTAGTATTACATATGTACTTCCAACTGTTATCAATGCATGTAGGATATCATTGCCTGAAATAAATTATTGACAAATTGTATTATATGACATAATTTAGACTCCTTACTCACTTAAAAATGTAAGTTTATAAAATAGCTCTGTCAACAACACCAACTTACCATAGTTAAAGTAACCAATCAATAATCCACTAACACAGAAAAAGATATGTTGCTGCATTGGTTTTTTTCCATACAAGAAGTATCTATGTACAAATGCCAAAGGATATGCTATAAAAGATGGAAAACTGGATTTAAGTTTGAACAAATTAAATATTATTCAAGTAGAAGTTTTAGGTTACAAATCCTGCCATCATTCAAAACATTATGACAAGACATGATACATTGAAAATTATGCTTACCAATTAATATAGAAAGTAATAAGCGTAATGCTGGCTCTGTAGCGCCTAAAGCTAACGCTGTCCTACTTAAAATAGAGCTTTGAACAGCCATGTCGACAGTATAACTCACAAGGAGTACACTGTAAGTAATTTATTTGCTCGCTTGGATTAGACACTGAAACGGATGACAGTTCCTGCTTGTTTTACAGACACTGATCTTCATAAAACAAATGATTTACATAAGCACGTGAAACACTGTCAGGCCACCTAATAGGAGCAATGAGAACCCACATACTCCCACACCTCTAACCACCCATTACTCCCCACAACTGACAATACACTGCGGCGCACTGTGAACCGGACGGACACTGAGCATCGTTGACCATGTTCAGTTGCCGTTACTCAGCTGGCCAATGCGCAGTGTGGACAGTTGGTACGTCGGTGATCATACGAGTTCCGCTTGAATCACATTTTTAGTTCAAAATTCTCATAAATGCCGTCATTTTCAGGGCGGAGATTGCTCTCCGTACACTAACACAATAGAGTATTATAACATATTTCACACGATGTTAATAGAGATTTGCTGGTCACACTGTAGATGGAAAAAGTCTTCAACCAAATGGCGCAGCATTTGAATAGCCCCATTACAAGAGCATGCGGCTCAGTGCGACTTCTCTTTGGCGTTCATGCCAAATGAATTCTTATTTGTGTTTTAGGAACAACCACTGGCCCTTTCATTACCAAATGCCTGTATTGCTTTGTCCCTCTCCAGGCATTTAATTTCGAGCTTTTTTCTATTTTGTATTTTCTTCATGTATTAATTCTTTCGCAATCTGATGTTAATGTGTGCCCAAAATTACACCTGACCTGTAAACAAAGTCAGTAATCGCTCTTTTGAATCCATTGATATTTGCGGAACATTTATTTTATTGTCGAATCCTTAGAAGAACAGTTTCCCGATTTAATTCCTTCGGTTCCTTCCTTCGGTTTAGATAAAAATAAATTACCAACACAGACCACACATAATTCGATGAAGGCAATCGATCAAATCATAATTAACAAAACCACTACTAGAAATGAAATTGTAAGGAAATAATTAAGATACAGGGACCACAGTGCACAAATTATTCCAAGAAATAACACCGACACATTAAATATGTATTACGCGTATGTGTAGATTGTTTGCTAAAAGTAAAATCAAATTATTCATTGACTTATTGCCGCACAAATAATAGGACGAAGTTTACATTGCTGTTCATACAAATGATAAATGTAATTCATTATAATAGACGGTTTTATTTCTTTAATAAGTACTTTCCTCTTAAAAACTAGTTGTGTTACAACAGCAATTTAGTTAGAAAAGTTAGAAATAATTTCTCGCATTATTTCTAACTTTTACACTTTTTGAAATTTCAGAGAGTTCAACAAAAATGAGACCTGTGGATTTACAGCCATTTTTGAAACTATTTTTCTATAAATTCCACCTACTTGAAGCAAACTTACGCAAGAACTACTTACTTAAAAAAGGTACATGACCTTATTTAAAGATCTATTTTACTTTCTCGCTACGGAGTAGAGACAAAGTTATGTAATGCTGCCCCAAAATTCGGCGAATTGTCGATAGAAAAAATCTTATTACAGGGCCCTATTAACGAAAAAGTGGCTAAATACAGTTGTTAAATTTAGGGGGGGAAATCCTCTAACACGTGGTGTGGTCAGACTCTATGGTTTGTTGATCATTGATACCGAAAAATCGAATGACGACAAAACGTGTCTGTCCGTCTGTGAACAACGTTAGCGGCTAAACCGTACAACCTGTTTTCTCCAAAATTGATATCCCCAATCGATATGACTGATGTCGCGGCCCCTTGAATTAGAAACCGATATTTTAATTTTTGAGGGGAGGGTACTTTACATAAAGCCCCTGATACATTTTCAAAATTTTTCAAGAAAATAGCTCCATCGTTTTATATTACATTTTCTTGTTGGATAGTGTGAAGGACGAGAAGAGAGAGGAGAAATTCAAAGAATGGTCCAGGTCTCATGTTCATCGTAAACCCTGATTTTTCGATAATTGCAAAAGTTCAAAAGTTTTTCAGGGTCAGGGTGAAGAAAGACAAGGTGGAGTTTAGCGTGGTGGAGCAAGGTGGGGCGAGGCAGGGCAGGTCAGGCTGGGTGAGAGTGAGGCAGACTGGTTAGCACTCGCACTCGCGGGCATACACTCTATACAGATAAATGCAATCCTTTTCCTCTAATAGATGACTATGATGAATACATACCCGGACAACGCAGGACACTTCACCTAGTTTTTACTTTAATGAAAGATCTTCGTAATTTCCGCATTTTTTGAATAAATATCGCATACAGTAAACCGGGATAACTGTGCCACTTAAGGAAGATTTTTGGAAATAATTTGTTTATGTTTCGCATAATTAACAAATACACAACAGCATATGATATTTACAAAAATACTTTGTCTATTGTACGTGGTGATAATTATTGAAATAAATGCTTTTAAACAAAAAAGTAACATAAATTTAGCATAAAGTCACTTTATAGGATGGAGTGACTTTATGCCACTACATTTATTGTGCATCATTTAGCGTTGTGCGATGCATGGCACCATCCCCCCCCCCGTTCTTAATGATTTGTGTGAAGCAAGAAATGAATCAAACAGTATCACAAAGTTTAAAACTTTAATGAATATTTTTTACTTTCTCGTATACGTACGTATATACGGAGTAATAAACGTAGTATAGAGAAAGTTATGTAATGCTGTAATGCAAATCGATTTCGAAATTTTAACGGAAATTCAAGTTTGGGGGTCCTCTGATACCAAAAAAGTGTTGTTCCCCCCCCCCAAAAAAATGTCCGTCCGTTCGTCCGTGAATACAACTAGCGCCTAAATCATACGTAGATTTTTTCCAAAATCGATAATCCCTGGTCGACTCGAGGCGCTGCGAATTTTAAAAACATGAATTAAAAATTGGGGTTACTTTACATGAAGCCCGCGGACATTTTCAAAATTTTCTCAAATTTTGTCTTTTAATTTCTTGTAAAAATAGAGTAAAATATATAAAGGTGGCATAGCCGATCAGATGGCCCAGATCGCTAAGGCAGTAGTGCCGGAGTGGTTTCGGACCAGAAGATCGCGGGTTCGAGTCCCGCCTCGGGCATGGGCGTATTTGTGTTTGTGTATGTCTGTATGTGTTGTCCTTTCACCCCCATTATCATCATCATTTCATCTTCCATACCCCCAGGGCTAACAACCGTGGGGGATAAAAATCGGATCCAGCTAAAAATGCTGGTCCCCCCAAAAAGTTGTTGCAAGCACCTGCTACCGCAATAATAAATAAAAACTGATCCACGGTAAATGCAGGATGCTTGCATGCGAGGTCCTAGTCGGCCGATTAACGAGAAAAAGAAAAAAAAAAAGAAAAAAAAAGTGGCATAGGTCCGATTTTCACGGTTAACTTTGAACTTACGAAAATTTTGAAAGTTTGAATTTGTCAGCTTCTTCCTACAACTACAAAATTGAAGATGGAGATTTTTTCAAGTAAAATTTGTTGTTACATAGTTAGTTCTTTCATTACGGTCTTGTGTATCTTTTCCAAACTTTTAGTAGTTTTCGCGCAATTTTGCATGCAATATTGGCAATTTAAGTAAATTACAAAAGCGAGATTTACCCAAAAAACGGCTTCAAATTTTTCCTTAAACTTTTGGTATACAAAAAGTTGACAAAAAAACCCATATTGCTCTATTTTTTGTTGTTTTTTTCAAAAATTACAAAAATGTAATATTTTGAACTATCTTAATTTGTTAATATCTACATTAGCGACTATTTGTTCGCATTGTTTTATTTATGAGTACATGTGATTTAAATATGTTTAAATAATGTAAAGTTTCTCTAAAACTCAAACGTTTTGTGTTAAAACGACTCATATTCCGCATTTTCAGAAACGCTCAATGTCCATTTTCTCAAAAACCGCTCTAAATGTTTTTCTTCAAACTTTTCGTGCAGATAGTGCTAATTGCACTCTTTGAGACATCATAAGATACATTTTGCAGTATATATTTTTTTTGTTTTCAAAAATTACACAAATGTTTTTTTAATACATGTCACGCCGTTAATATGCAAAATTGCAGCGATTTGCGAACCTTTTCTTCAAACCTCCCTAACGTGTAGTGCTAATTGTAGTGTTTAATCTGTCATAAAGTTCATACTGACATAAAATTAATGTAACAGTGTATACAAATCGCTGGAGATATGCATTCATTTTGTTTGAGTTTTTTCTCAATCGCTTACAGAGTATACCAGAATAGCCCCTCCTTTGTACTCCCAGTTGTGAATGCTTCAGGACGCGTAATGTCCAGTATGCTTTTGGCACTGCAGGAAATTAAAATATACATTAAGTTTTGAATGTGAAACTATGTATACCCAACAATCCACAAGGGATTCCCTAGTGCGTATAATAAGGGGCATGTGGGATGGCCGAATGAATGACTTAAAAAGTAGGAAAAGGAAACGATAACTATTAACTACAATACTCGAAGTATTTAGTTGAAGTGCTTGTTTTGTCGTAATGAACCCGATTTTCCTAAGGTCGAAACGAAGTTACGGTTGCAAAGTCCAGGACGTTTAACGTAAATGTTTAATTGTCCACAACTTTCTTGAATATACTTATTGTGGGCATTTGACCGTATATTAGGCGGACATGGATGGAAGATATCGATAATTACTTAATACACCCAAAATTCTAAATAATTTCAAAACGTTTGTTATTAAAAGTATTGTGCTGTGATCTTTTAATAACATAAACGATCGGAAATACTTCTGACGTTTTGGTGTACATCAAATAATTTTCAGCATTCTCTACTCACGTCCGCCTAATATATGGCCAAATGCCCACAATAAATATATTCTAAGAGGTCTACTTTATAGGGTACTGCAAATCAAGTCATGTTATTGACATACTAAAACATTCTCTCCCGCATCGATCTTGATTGTACAATCGGTGGCCTCAATTGCACAATCGCTCTTGCGTTAGCTAATATGATTCGATCTTCTTCCTTTAAATTTTTGTGTTCTGACCTTCGCTTTTTCAGCTCTTTCAGGAAGTAGGTACTGGTCATTCGATTCAATACGCAAGGCTATTCGGGAAATCTGTGCAAATGAGGCAATAGTGTACAAATTATTCTAATGGATACAACAAAAATACAAACAGATTTCATGTGCTTAAAATTCCTCCTTTTAATGCTGTCACATCGGGCACATTAATATCTTGTAAAATGTATGGAATGGCGGTAAATTGCACACTGTATTTGGTTCAAACAGGGAGGGAGTAAAGGTAAAACCATTTTTTCATTCTCGCATACTACTTACGTAGTATAGAGAAATTATTTTAATGCTGTGGCAAAAATTCGCGAATTTTGGCAGAAAAATCGCATCATGGCGTCCTGATATAAAAAAGAATGGATAAATCTTGTTCCAATATGAAATGTACTTCCTCGAACACATTGTGTAGTCGGAATTCACGTTTTGTAGGTCCTTGCACCGAAAATTCGGTAAACGGCAAAATGTGTCAGTGTGTGTCAAAATATGTGTCAGTGTGTTTGTCTGGTTTGTCCCTCTGCGGTCAACGCTGGTAGCCAAACCGTTCAGACGTTTTTCTCAAAATCGACCCCCCCCCCAATCGACCTGGCCGAATTCGAGGCCCTGGAAATTTGAAATGGATATCATGATTTTGGAGGATACTCTTTACGAAACCTTGACAACATTCTCGTGTTTTTGGCTGCAAATTATTTGAATAAATTGTGTCCTCGGATAGAGGAAACAACGCTTAAAATCGGCGCAGAACTTTTCTCTGAAAACTCTGAATTTTCAAACTTGCAAATTTCAATTTTTTTCGGCTTCTCCCCACTAGTAAAATACTGAAGATAGAGATTTTTTCCTTAACAAAATCTGTTCTTCAAAGACCGATCTTTAAATAAGATCAGGAACAATTTTTCGGAAGTTTGAGTAGTTTTTGTGTAATTTTCATGTGTAAAATGCAGGCCATAATAGTAGTTTATGCAGTTAGTTTATAATGTTAAGCTTTATTGCACGAGTACATGATTTGAAAACGAGCGACGATAGGTGAGAGTTTTCAAATTTGTACGAATGCAGGAATACGGTTGCATACGCTACTTTTTTCTTTAACAGCATTATAAAATTATAAGAGAATCAAATTTAATTTTGCGAGGTTGTAGCTTAATACATTGGATTAATACATTCAATTTCATCAATATAATTTCATAATTATTTTGAATAAGAATGTTAAAGTATTAGAGTTTTACGAATGTCACACATATTTTATTCAATTTTTTTGTAACTATACAATTAGTTATTTTAATATGATTCGTATTTTTCTAGATTACATTGTATAATGACTTCATAATCTCTTAATCTGGTTGATTTGTATTTAAAAATTAATGAAGTTAATTATCCAAATTATATTATTCATTTTTCTAAAGAATAAGTCTTTTTAATGTGTATCTGAATTCATATAATTTTATTCGGTCATGCTTTTCTAATTCATATTATTTGCCAATGAGAAAAGAAAATGGAAAGTATACTATTCATTTTTGTTTACAGCGTAATGACACCTACATCTTCAGCTGCAAAAGTTGCTAAATACAGGGGGAAATTGAAGAACGAAAATCCATAAAAACGGAATGAATTTCTCGAGAAAGATAGAAATAGAAATTTATTGAAAAGGCAAGGAGATAATAAAAATATTTAAAAGATGAGAAGACGCTAAATAGAAAAGAGAAAAAAATAAGATTAATAATTCAGAATTGGGGTAAAACGTAATATCTGGAGAAAAATGAACAAAATAAAATCGAAACATCAGATATAATAGGTTCACATGAATCAACAAACACTCTTAGGAAAACAGCTCGTAAAGCAGAAAAGAACCTTCCAAATAGCTCACGAAAGAAAAAAAGCAGTTTGTCAGCTAATGAATATTGTTCTGTAATATTGGTACTGTTGATTTATATAATGTTACAAATAGTCAAAATGTCAATAGATTCACGAAGGTGTTCAAGAGAGTCGCAATAATCTTTTGTTTTTGTATGACAATCTGCAAACTTATATTTTTTCTTCTAAAATCTGTTCGATCTAGAACTGGGGTGTAATTCTCTAACCAGTATCACATAGGGTTTTGTATTGATGGTTGCTTATAAACTGAAAAAAACGAACGTCTTTGCTTAGCGTTATGATGTACAAAGGATTAGAACGCTTAAAGTACATGACAATTTGTATCTTCATTCCGAAGTCAAAATAATACTAGGAACTTCAACAATGTATACAAATGTAAGAGTATAAGAAATTCTAAAATAAATCTAGAGATCTGTTACAGACATTTTAAAACGATATTCAAAGTCAAGGTGATTTGAAGGCGGGAAAATGGTAAAAATTGTTTTTATTTTTTAACTGTAGCCCAGTAGTCGAAAAAATATGAATAAAGTCCACAACAATGTGTTTTGAGAGGAACTTTTGAGATTTTTTTCGAGACTGTTCCAGGGTTCTAAAACAGAGAATTTTTTTTGTTATTTAAAAAATATTTTTTGCGTTTGAATTAGGGGCAGAGAAAATATCAAAAAATGTTTTGCTGATATTATGAATTATTACCTTATTTTCCATACATTTTTTAATAAGATAAAATAGTGTTAAGGTGACGAAAACAATCCAATTAAAACACGTTTTTTCCTGTAGAGTGGTTTGAGTGGTAGAATAGTGGCTAAGAAACCTTTCAAAAATATTATTTTTATATTAGAATTATCGTGTAACTATTCATATATCAATTGGTTGAGGGAAACGTTACCATCTTATCCGGGGGTACCCTTTAGTGCGCTGCAAATTACAAAATTGTAATATTGAATCCTTTTTGCTTAATGATGACAGTAATATATTATTTTCTCATTAATGTTTAATTGATTAAGACGGTTCTTCCTAAGCTCAAAAAATCTTGTTCTTAAAAAAATCATGATTACTTTTTGCTCTAATTTCCGACAATAGTAAATTATATATTTCTAATTTAAAATTAACGAACACTATTTATTCATAACTGTTTATGACATCATATAAAATGATTAAGCCCTTTGAGTTCTATTTAACAAGAATCATAAAAATGTCATGATTGCTTGTTGGTATCTCTAATTCAGCTTCATAATGAGGGAAAATGGTCACAAATATTTGTGCTTTCAAATATTATCCTTCTTGGAATTGCCTATATTTCATTTTTATATCAATCTCGATGTGAGAGACTGCACTCGATGTCCTCCATTTTGCTATAATTTGGAGATTATTACAATCTAGGTGGAAATCAATTAATAAAATGTTAAAAAATTATATAACACATTTTTAAAAGGACCCTGCTTTAAAATAGTGTTTATGAGTTACAATGAGCATAAAGTAAAAAAGTATCAATTCATAGCAGTGCACAGAAGAACATAAACAGTGAAATATGGCCATTGTAGCTAGAAATAGAGCCCATTTAAATAAGAGAGCATGTCATTTCATATCATGGATCATTGCATTAGACACCCAGGCATTCAATCTACGCGCCGCGTCGACACCCTGTGGCTTCTCCCTTCCCCCCAATGCTGCCTACTTCCCACTATTTGCACTTTCAGCGCTCTCGCGGCCAGTCGGCTGGTTCGTAAGTGCAGAATGTCCGCGAGAACAGGTATTGTGCAGGCCTGTGCCATAGTATTGAAAGTGAGCCTTGTATGTTAAATAAATGCGAAACGTGTATTTATGACATTAAATTGCAAAAATATAATGTTGAAGGTAGAAGTTCTTTTCTCAATAAGAGATGGGAATCAATTAAAGAAATACTTGGGATTAGGAACTATCATATTTTTGAGACATTTGATGAGAAACATTTTTCGGCAAGCTTTAGTAATAACTCAGGACAAAATAAGATGCAAGAAGATTTCCTAAGAAAACAATTTTAAATTGCATTAGTTATAATTAATATAAGTTAATGTTATTAAGAGAAATCTATGTGAAGTGATGCTATGAATTGAGATATGTAACATCCGTAACAAATTAGGGTGTAACATCTGTAGCAATTTAAAAATTTAAAATAATATCAATTTCATTATTATCTGCTAAATAATTTTTTAGCACCAATTCCTTGAAACATATGGAAAAACCTGAAAACCTGAATTTTATTGTATTTGATGGAGTAAGGGACTTGAATTTGGCTTAAATAACTCAACAACACTTTCAAGACTTCCCAAATTTTGTAATGTCCATAACAATATTATTCTTTAAGTATCTTTGAAATTCACTAAAGAAAATTATATAAATAATTTATATAATATTCTGAAATGAAGTTATTTCTTTATTATACCAAACCGTTTGTTAAAAAAATACACTGACTTGTCCTTGAAAGATATAAGAATAAAAAGATGTCGAAGTGTAACGTCCCTAACCAATGAAATATTGACGAAAGATTTTTGCCTCAAGTGAAATCTGTTCTAAAAAATCAGATCTTTAAAACCAGTCATGCTTTTGAAAAATGAGCAATTTTTGTGTAATTTCAACTTGAAGTTATAAAAAATTCATTTTTTCAAAAACGGCTCCAATTTTTTCTTGTTTTTCTTTTTACAGATTTTGTTTCATACGATACAATGAGTGACTCTTAAACGATTGGAGCAGATCCCATTTTCGTTGGTCTGAATTCTTGAAAATTGCATTGCAAAAGCACGATATTGAAGATAGAGGTTTTTTTCTTAAATAAAATCCGTTCCAAAAAGTGTATCTTTAAACAAGATCGTGTAATATTTTTTGAAGTAACTGCTGTTTTGCAGATTTTCTGCTTGAAATTAAAGAAATTGAAAAAATCATTTTCTCAAAAATGGCTGCAAATTGATTCTTAAAATCTCCTCGTAGGACGATGAAAATGTTGGCGTTGGTCCCATTTTTATCGAAAAATATTTTCGAAAATTGCGAAAAAATGACGTTGCGAAAGTACAATGTTAAAGAAACAGATTTTTGTGTTACATCAAATTTGTTTAAAAATTAAATATATAAAAAGGTGACGTAATATTTTATTTAAAAAAGTACTATTTATCGTGAAATTTATGCTTGAAGTTAATGGAATTATTTTAAAAATTGTCTTAAACGGCTATAAATTTCTCTTCAATTTTTTTCACGGTCAGAGCAAAGGATTTTAAAAAGCTTGCGCAGGTCTCATTATCTGATTTATGAACTCTCTGATTTATCGAAGCTTGCGTGTTAGAAATAATTGGAGAGACCATTAGCTTTCACGCGTCGGCAAATGGCGGAACGGCCGAGCGACTGCGGGGCGTAGCGCTAAAGCGCATGGCAGGTTTACTCAACGGACTTGTGTTCCAGTCTCGGCGCGTAAATAAAACTTTTTTTTTGATTGAAAATAATTTTGCAGGTTCATTGAACAGTACAATATTGCGGAGCCCTTACAAATAAAGCGACAAAATATGTGCTGTTGTAGCACCACTAGTTTCTTAAATATGTTTCTAGGGGACGAACAAGGATTTAAGAAAGGTGCATGCTTCATTTCCGTTGAACTCCCTGAATTTTTGATTGATTAGTGATTCCGGGCGCGTCAACTGCTAATGTCATTAATTTCGTAACTGTAGTGAATGTTTTATGGCGGGGAGGTGGAAGTGATCTTCCCTAACTGGATGGCGAGAATCGGCGCTGACCTACACGTCGGCTAGTGGAGTTTACTCCAACCAGGTATCTTCCACCAGCAAGGCACCGCCCCAGCTGGGACAAGCTCTACACTCTCGACTGGTCTCCCGGAATGTATGATAGTGTAGTGAATATAAGTATGTGTGTGTAAGTAAAAAGGAGGAGAATATGACAAAGAAGAAGAAGGAAAGATTGCGCGCTCTCCGTGGCCCGTGTGCTAAGGTACTGCTCCGGCATTCGCCTGGCGTTTATCGGAGAAACCATGGAAAACCACTGATCAGAGCAGCCGGGCGGTAGATTTATTCTCCAGAAAACGGCTTAATTTGACCTACATAGCTGTGTAGCTAGTGTCGAAAATCCGGCGGCCACAACATGATGGCCGAAACCTCAGCTCGACCGACTATGACGGGGCTCATCCCGGACAGCCAAGCATCAACATAGCTGAAAGGATTCCAAGATATAAAATTCTAAATACAGCATCTGAAAAAGTATGCCAAATCAATAATATAATAACAAACAGAATTTACTGTTTATCAATGTTCTCACATCAATATTTCTTACCCAACATAAGAAATAGTGCAAGATTATAAATCGATTAACCTATAGCACTGAAGTAGAACCTTTCCGCTCGGCGGTGCCCGTCATGAGATGGCATTTGACGGCCCCTGCATTCGAGCACTTATTTTGGGCACAGCATTTACGGCTCACGAGAGAGTGCTCGCAACCAATGAAACCGAAGAGGTGAACAATCGGGATTTTGAAATCTACGGATGTGTTCGAATCGGGAATATCGTTAACAAGAACGACAAGACCGCGAGAGATGGCTCAGGGTATTAACTGATGTCTCTGTAGTGTCTCTGACCGGGATGTCCTAGGTTCGAATCCCGACAGTGGCGGGATTTTCGACTCTAGATAGCTAGGTTGAGTTTTGTCGCTGTCTGGAGGAAAATGCTAGCGGCCGGCTGCTCCGATCGTGGTTTTCGTGGTTTCTCCGATCAATAGCCAGCAAATGCCGGAGCAGTTCCCTAACAAACGGAACGCGGACCGCACGTGATATTTTCTTCCACTTGCTTGTCCTATCTTTACCCTTTATTCACACACGCTTACTCATACTGTTACATGCACTACATTATCTACTTCACATGGCGGGAGATCAGACGAGAGCTAAGGCTTGCCCCGCTGGTGGGAAATACCGATGAGGAAAACCCCCGCAATCCGACGTGCAAGTGCAAGACTTCCCATTACTTGTCCTATTCTATCCCTTACTTACAAACTTACACCTACATGCACTACACTACCACACATGCCAGGAGACCGATCGGGAACTTAGAGCTTGTCCCGGCGGGGGCGGTGCCTCGCGGGTGGGAGATATCTGGTTGCGGAAACCCTGCTAGCCGACAGTACGTCGGCGCCGGATCTCACCATCCAGCGGGGGAAGTACACCGCCACCTCCCAAGCAAAAATCAAGTACTACACTTATGGGACCAATGACCTTAGCCATTGATGTGCCCGGGATCACTAATATATCAGTCAAAACGGATAGGTGTGTTGTACAGTTTGTTTTAAAGAGTGCAAAGAAAAAATGAGTTCGTGAGGGGCAGTGTGCCTGGCGCCTTCCTGCCGCAGCCACTACTGACAAATATATTGGTATCAAAGCTGTTATTAAATTTAACTTCTTTTTTACTTCGTTTTAAGCATGTTTGAGTGGATAATGATGAATGGAGGATATATAGTAAATATTATAGTAGTTGTCATAAAAAACTATCCAAAGATGAATTATCCTCTCACTCTGAACTTCTGAAAGCTAGAATCCAAAAATTCAGTTTCAGCTCAGGGCACGATCGGAACCTTAGCATATATTAGAAACCAGGCCGTTAACATTCTGAAAGTTGCTTTTCAGCAAACAAAATACGTTGCACGTAGTTATAACGAACTGTGTCACCAACGGCCTGGAAACGACCGATCTACTGAAACGACCGATCAGAGCCAAGTCTCTGGAATTTTCAGATTGATGACAGACATGTTTTCCTTTTATCCATTTTTGAAATATGCAAATACAAATGATCAACTTTTTTTGAGTCGGAAAGTCTGCTTTGAACCATGCAGTTGGTGGTATAAAGGTCAGTGGCGGCTCGTGCCGGTTGCAGCATGTTTGGGCTACAACCGAAAAATGTCATTATACAAGTATATAGGAATTATTGTTGTAACTTGAATTTTATCTTTTGAATGCGAGTAGCGGTTGTGCGCCATCTATCTTGTTTGCGCGCATGCGCCATGACTTGTCCGTGCGCATCGCGCTCAACCTTTTGTTTTTTCCTCAGTTGTTTTTGATAACTAAGCTTTGTAACAAGTACATCAGAATATACGATTTGTTTACTTGGTAATCGTGTGTATTTATTCGGCTCGTTAGACTGTTAACCCTTCCTCGCTAACAATTATATATAATGACATTTGTTTCATTCATTATTACTCTCGTAAATCATAATCGCATCACAATTTTCTTCTATTAACTGCAAATTAGATACAAGAAATTAAACCGCACATTTACTGCGAGCTGGAGTGTTTACACTGCCTTGCTACACCTTCGACTTCAACGTTGTCGAAGATAAACCAGTGGCTGTCAGGGACGAAGAGATGGGGCTTCGCGGGCTGGATGTCTCAGTGTTGTTGGTTAAAGTTAACCGGAGTGTTGCTGCGACAAAATTCTCAACGCGCTCGACAGATAGCGAGTTAGTAGTTCCAACATCGCCAGATATCTCTGAATCTTTCCTGCAGACTACAAACTGTGACGATATTATATCAGATAAGAATCGCATTGTAGTTTTTTTGTAAGTTTCCACAAACCGAATTTCTACATTACATTTGTAATTTTGTACAAAGGAATATGCAAAAGCATGTAATCGATATGCTTCACCGTGCATGGACCTAACATTTATTGCCCGTGGAAGTTGACAGTACTATGTCTCTTGTTGTTGACCGGCGAGACAGAGATAGATTATATTTGGGTTGGGCACGGTAGTTACATACCTGTGCAATACAATGGTAGAAGATAGAGTATCAGCGTGACTTCCTTACCCAAATAGCAGACTTTAATGAAAGAGTTATTACAAAATTTACTACAAGCAAGGAAAGGCGTGCCGACGTCTTTTGCAAATAGGTTGCAACACGTGCTCTTTATTTATAGGTTTAAATAATGATAAATAATGTTGTGGAAATGAGAATGTCTCGACGAAAAATGTGCAATTTCAAGTACAGTGTATTTCTGAAACGTACATACAATTTCATTGTACGAGCAGTCTCAGCATCATAGTTCCCTCTTAATGCCATAATTCTGTAAACCACCAACTTTTGAGGACACGACCCGCCACTGATAAAGGCAACGAGCCTAGTGTGCTAAGGAATAAGGGCCCGGGCTCAAATATTGGCGCGGAGAAAAAAATGCTATTTGGATTCAATTTTCCAGGTGCTTGTAGTATTATAATATTGCGTAGCACCTACAAATAATGCGAAGATGTAAGTGATGTTAGCTTCGATAGGGCTCTTAAAACAGATTTGTCTCACGCTGAGTTTTGCCGCACACTGTAATAGTGTCTAAGTATGCGGTCCCAATGTCCTGTCCTCTGGCTCGACAGACTGCTACGGGCCTTGGCCGACCAACGGTGACCCAGCCTCTCGGCCATGGGATAAGGGGTTCGTGTGGTTATCACGAAGGCATCCCTTACCCATATATTCTAGTCTTCATAACCTTAGGGTAGGTTATCTCGTCCTGCAGCAAAAGAAAGTACATGGTAAGGGGAGAAAATAAACTACTAAAGCTATAACTGCATATACTTTCTCAGCTCACGTTACAGCTTTTTTGTCACTTTTGCAATTTTCAAAACTTCAAAGAGTTCAAGAAAAAATAGACTTGCGGAAAATATTAAGGAAAAAATGGAAGCGAATAAAAAACGTCTTTAATTCAAATAAAAGTTACGCAAAAACTTCTCGTTTTGTAAGTGTATATAAGATCTATTTTTTAGAACACATTTCACAAACAAAATCTGTAACATCAATATTGTAGTTCTGCAATGTTAATTTTTTACAATTTTCAAAAATACAGAGAGTTTCACCCAAATAGAACCTGCGCCACTTTTTAGTGTCTAAAGCTCTAACCGAGGAAACACTTTAAACAAAAAGTTTAGAAGTCTTTTGGAGAAAATAATTGTTTAAAAAGCGCCAAATTTTCACGCAAAATTACACGAAAAAATATCTTATTAAGAGTAGAGGGAATTAATTATACCGAATGATAATAATAATGTTTTATTTTTTGGTACTTTTTTCAAGTTTGTTTACGGAAAATACACCCTGCTATTACGTAATTCGTCATCAGTGTGGCCTATGAAACTATTTGGGTTGGCCAGGCTTTATTTACACACTTATCAATATTTTGTTCCAGAAAGCATTCACAAATTGAAAGTATATAGCTCTACAAATCTTATGCCTGATTCACTTCTCTTATGTGTTATTCTGAGAGGTTTTCGTTACCCGCGAATCTTCTGCGTACGAATTCGTTGTCTGATTTATTTGCGACAGGAACAGCCCATCAACCGATTACCCTCCGTGTTCAGCAGGAGAAAATGTCCTGACAAGCCTCGCCAAGAGTCGCTCGTTCAGAACCGCCATGAGTCGCGCTTTAAAAGCTGAGTGTCCACACTGCTTATATTACCTCATTTCTCAGGTGACCCGACTGAGACCGTTACCTGTTAATCAAATACAAGCCGGCCAAGGCATGCTTAAAAGTCTACTTCGGTGGGTATGCTCACAGTCAACTGGAGTCATGTGAGTATTAAATCCATAAAGTAAGTTGGGATCCGATGTGGCGTATAAAAAGTAAAAGTAAAATACTGGGTCAAAAGGACGACCGGCAGTAAAATTTTCAAGCAGGCGGTTACTTAGTGAAGTTGACCCGCTGATAATTACTTGAAATACATTAAGAATTCATTAAAAAATGCACTGCACTATTAGCTCGATTTGATTTCTCTCTCTGATGTGAAGGGGTGAGGGAGAGAGTAGAATAAAGCCTTCACTCTCCTTCACATCATTTTCTCTCCCTCCGTCACGTATTAAGCGTAATGCCAAATTCGTTGATTAGTTCATGCGCAGAATAAATCTTACCGTATTGTAACACTCCCGGTTACCTGGGAAACCGGATAGCGGCCCTGACGCTAGCTCAAGTCGGTGATGGAAGGAATTGTTACACAGTACGGTGGAAACACAAGAATAAACACTTGTTCACTGGTAAAAATTCACATTTATTCCTGGGCAATATGATTAAAATGCCCCAGGGAAGTTACACTCTTAAATTGAATAAAAGAATAGTGGGAAAATTAGATGAAGAAGAGGAGAAAAAAAATGAAAAGTTAGTTTTAGGAGTTAAGCTTAAAAAACTAAGAAGAATTATAACTAACAATTACAATGGGTGAAATTATTACTGGTCAATGTGTCAGAGCGTGACACCGCATTACGAAACATTTACACAATAGGGCGGTAGCCCTAAACGATACCGCCTGGAGAAGGGTCTTTGTGCGGCCGAGGTCGGCCGTGGCGTGGTCGAGGGCGGCGGCTGGGCGTCCTTCAGAAAAAATGCAGCAGAGGTCAGTAACCCTCCGGGCTACAGCTGGCGGTCGGCTGTGACGTCACCAAAAGGCGGCGACGCGTGGGCGTCGTTGACGGCGCCCTTCGTAGTCTAGCTGAACTAGCTGATCTGGAAGTTCTAGTAGAAGCTGGTAGTACTAGCTGAACTGGCCGGACGATCTCAGGAACGGAGTGGTCAACTATGCGTCTCTCTCTGACTTTTATGATAATTGTCGAACACAACTTCGGACAGTTTAAAATTCGATTGGAGAAACATTCGCCTCTCTTCACGACGAAAACCCACCCCAGAGATAATTCTCTCTCCACTGCAGTCGGCTCACAGCTCAAAACTCGCAGTAAAATAACATAAGTCCCCACATAGGCATATTCGCCCGAATAATTCCCACCCCCATATAAGTTCCTCTCTCAACTGTCCTCAGTCTAATATTCAAGCTCAAAAAATAATAAGTTTTCCAGAGACACAATAGTCTTTCCCCGACGCCTAATATTCTGGCCCCGTCTGATTGATGAAAAATTTATAAGTCCGGCGAAGGCGAACTTTGCCTCTGACCGACGACCAGCTCCCCGAAAGAAGCTTCTGCCCCGACTGCCCTGCCGGTTCTCCTGCTCTGGCCCCTCTGATGCCCCAGCTCTTCTGAAATTCTCTCCGTCGAAATTGTATAAGGTAAACTTTTCCCCACACCCAATATTCTCGTATGCTCGAGTTCCTTGTAATAGTCGTTTAGCTATTGGCCAAAATTTGTGGCGCAGTGAACTGTTTCCAGCCAATCGCCACGCGAGAAGCCACAGAACCTTCCGCTCTCCACGCCAGCTGTGAGCAAGCAGTGTTATTCCAATTCCTTCTAGAACATCGGCCCGTGCTTGCATCAGGGGGCGCGTTGTCCGTGAAAGAATTATGGATCTGGGTTTCCCCGAAACGAGCGGGCGATCTCGAAATTGCGTAGCCGGCACAGTGAACACGTGTGTCCAGTGAATCTGTCTGCGCCGACCCTCTTAACGACTTCGTTAATGGGCCGGGGGCGGAAGGGACTGTCGCGATAAGCGGAGTCGCGCACGTGTGACCGTCTGCGTAATCTCTCGGCAGAAATCCTGGGTGGCCGAGTCTGTTTGTTTAAATTTTGATCCGGTGAATTTCGTTTATAAAATTATGATGAAATCGGTTTCGCCACAGTATTCTCAAAATCTCCAGAATTGTTGTATCTGAGGTTACGTCCATACACACTTATGAGTTTGATAACACTCTCTATGCCGGATACGAGACTGCAAGAAGCTACGTAAGTAGTTCATACTATTAATCATTTTGTATCGAATTTGTTAGAATATGCATATATTTCTATTTAACAAAAGATCGAAATATTCACCCCAAGATTGAAATTATGGCGTAAGTGTAGAGGACATCGGGGATGGTCGACACCAGTGGGTGTTTTTTTCTACAACTCCGATTATGACAAGTTTTATTGTGCCTGAAGAAACTACATCTATGAGGCTATCTTATAATTTTTTATTTCTAAATGTTATTCAGTCGTACTTACAGAGTCCTTTGAAATCATGTAAGCAAGATGTGCCATCCAATTCCACTCGCGGGGTTGCTTGGCCAGACCTTGGGGTAGGTTGTCTCTGGTACTCTGAGGTGTCTCTAACTTCGATTTTGTAGTTACAGGAAGTTGCCGAAAAAATTCCAAATTTTGCAATTTCCGGAAATTTAGAGTTAACCGTGAAAATCGAATCTATGCCACTGTATAAGGGTATTTTACTCTATTCTTACAAGAAATTTAAAGAAAAAATGTGGATCAGTTTTGAGAAAATTTTTAAAATGTCCTGGGGGCTTCATGTAAAGTACCCCCGAGTTTTCATGAATGTTTCTCTAAACCGCAGCGCATTGAGTCGAGCCAGATCGACTGGGGAATATCTATTTTGGAAGAAATCGTACGTATGGTTTAGGCGCTAGTGGTGTTCACAGACGGACAGACAGAGGCACGGACGGACGGACGGGCAGATGTTTTGAAAAAAACACTTTTTCGGAATTCGGGGGACCCAAACGTATATTTCCGTTGAAATCTCGAAATCGATTTTCCTCAGCATTGCATAATTTTCTCAATACTACGTATATCAGAGTTGCCTACCTGGCGGCTCGCGAAGCAATTTATTGTGACCCACGAAAGGGCATTGTGAAAGTCCCTTTCATCCATGTCGGGAGAATTTATTATGCGCTTAGCACACGCTCCCTGCCGGGGTCAACACGACCTGCCGGGGTTAACACGCCTTTAATATAATAATATGTTAAGTTTGGATTTAAGGACTTTTTTTAGTTAATTCAGAAATTGGAAATAATCCCAATGTGTTTCACTGCGATATGCATGAGACGGCCTGATATCACGAAGTGTTGTTCCTTCCTTTCAGAACAGCCGGGCCCAGCTGAACAACACGGGGAAGAAATGTGTGGTTTGTCCGAGTAATGACAATATGGCCCGCAACAATAATAGGGATTAGTTGTGGGCCTTGACGCCTTTCAAGTTGGACACCCCTGTCGTATATACGCCATATATACGTTCTACGTATACAAGAAAGTAACTAGTGGTGCGACAGAATGGCACAGACCTTCCCGTATTAGTTTCCTATTTCCTTTGGTCTCGGCTATTCGGACCTGCCACATACTCTTGCCAGCTGCCATCTATCGCCGCCCAAAGTAAATTTTTTTACATTTTCTTAATATTTCGGTTTCCTAATTGTGGAACGGAAATATTACTTTAAGAGTGTTAAAAAACAGTAAAACCTCACCCTGAACGGCAATTTTATTTCACAAATTTGGAGCCGTTTGTAAAAGATGACGTTCAAGCACTACTTTAAATTCGAAATTTGAAGCTCTTTTTGCCAGAACATTTTTTAGTTTTCGAAAAACTTTATTAAAAGTCATTTGAAGCATTTTAACTCATAAATACAATAGTGTTTACAAATTGCTGTAAATGTGCATATTAACGGTGAGAGAGATCTTTTAAAAAACTACATTTGTGTAATTTTTGAAAAGGCAAAAGAATAAGAAAAATGAACTTTACTTTCTATTAAAGAGCGCAATTATCACTAACCGTTCGAAAAGTTTGAACAAAAATTTGGAGCCGTTTTTGAGAAAATTTTGAAAATATCCAGGAGACTTCATGTAAAGTACTCCCAAATTTTCATGAATGTTTTTCAAAATCTTTTCGATTCGATTCTTGACAGATCGACCGGGGAATATCCATTTTGGAAAAAATACTTCGTATGGTTTCAAAGACGTAGTGGTATTCAGAGACGTACGGATGGACGTTTTGAACAAAACAACACTTTTTCGATATCAGGGTACCCTAAAACGCGTATTTCCTTTGAAATTTCGAAATCAATTTTCCGCAGCATTATATAACTTCCCTATACTACAAATATTACTCCGAATATACGTATGTATGCGGGAAGTAAAAAGAGAAAGACAATTCTGCCTTCCCAATATTAAGGAAGGAAATCAATGAGCTACAAAAATATTATTTATCGACCTTTAAAACACTTTTTTTAATCTTATTTTTTCCATCAATGCACTGATCATACTAAGAAAACTGTTGTAATTTGGTTAAGTCTGCAAGATTACGTGACACAAAAAAAGGAAGTTTCTGAAAACCAGTACCTACATTCGTTGCAGATGTTGGAAACTGCTTGCCAAGTAGCTGCAGTCTCCCGTAAACTCTTAAATTTAATGGAGTATGTAACAAACACCGTTATAATTTGAATTGTTTTACATTATTTCTAAAGTATTTCTTTATAAATATTCACTGATAGGAAAGTGAGATTCACTACAAAGTAATAATTGACTTTATTTAAGAAAACAGTCGAGGTTCATTTCTCATGAAAACAGCAAACTTAGAAAATAATATTTTCTTTGTCAAGCATTAATTTGAATAATAAATATAATAAAAAAGTTAATAATAATACAAATCATTCTTTCAATCAAATCACCACTTAAAAAGAAGGACGTCTTCCCTCATGTACTGAGAAAAACTCACTGAGCAGGTGAACTACGAATGAAGCTCAACCACAAACTCAATGCCAAACTTTCTTAAATAGTACTTCCGACGACTAAGATGCTACCAATCAGACACTTACTAAGTTACCTCGTTGGTTGTCAAGAAGACAGATATGTACAGAATTTTTCACATCCCATGATTCAGCAATCCAAGGAGTGATGATTGCGCTAGGCAAAAAAAGTCCTTGATGTTACATATTACATAAGTATTTACGCGTATATACCTGAATTATACGGTAGTTAGTAAGAAATGTGTATCCCACACGCAGTGGTTTTTACTTTCTCAGTGATTCTTCGTCAGAAAAACTCGTATTGTGGAAGTGATAACAAAATAAGTGGATACACTTCGTTGTTATAAGTAATAAATTACTTCATCTAGCACTTTATGTTGCCATAACTCATGTTATGTGGCTCTCTGATACTCACACATGAAACATTGATTCATGGTAAACATTCGTTGCCACATCCCGTACTTACGTAGTAAAAAGAAGGTATTGCAATGCTGTAGCGGGAAGAAACGATTTTTCGTTAGAAAAACTCGTACTGTGAGGCTCCGATTCGAAGAAAGTGAATAACTCTTGTTCTAATATGTAGCCAATTACTTCCTCTAACACGGTGTGAAGTCAGAATCCACATCTTGTGGGTCATTGATACCGAAAAATTGGTTTACGGCAAATGTTTCTGTCTAACCATCTGTTGCGACGTCTGTCTAACTCATCGGTCCATATGTGGTCAACGCTAGCGTCGAAACGATTCAGACTATTTTCTCCAAAAATGACTTCCCAAATCGATCTCACCGAACTCGAGGCACTGCGAATTTCAAACGGATATTTCAATTTTCGGGGGATCTTTATATGAAGCCTTAAACACATTTTCAAAATTTTCTCAAAAATAGCTACATTTTTTTTCGTATAAAGCAAAGTACGATTTAGAAACTACCCTAGGTCACATTTTCGTTGAAACATCTTAATTTTCAATATTACAAAAGTTACTAATAATGAGAGACAGTAAGTGCTGTTGAGCTTTTTTACTTTATTTTATTTTTTTTCTTTCTTTCTACATCTACAATATCGAAGACAGAGATTACCTAACTTTGCGGCTTGGTTTTTTTTCCCTAAACAGGTTTCGCCCACCAGCTGTCCACCGCCCCCAGCCGGGATAAGCTCTACGCTCCCGACTGGTCTCCCGGTAATGTGGTAATGTAAGTGAATGCGTGTGTGTAAGTAAAAAGGGTGAGGATAGGACAAAGAAGAGGAAGGAAAGATTGCGCACAGTTCGAGGCCCGTTTGTTATGGAAATGCTCCTGCTTTCGCCTGATTGATCGCAGAAATGATGGAAAAACAGAGCAGTCGTTCACTAGAACTCTCATCCAGACAGCGGCTGGATTCGACCCAGCTATGAAGCCTAGGGACGAAAATCCCGCCACCGGCGGGACAAGAACCCTAGAATCTCCCGGTCAGAGGAGCACTGCACTGACATCATTAGTGATGCCCTGAGCCACATAAGCCATTACAAATTTTCGAAAATATGAGTAGTTTTCGTGAAATAAAGGCTATTTTTAAACATATATTTTCTCAAAAATGGCTCTAAATGCCTTCTTTAATCTTATTCCTCGTATGTATCAAAGAACGTTAAAAAATGTAGGGCTAGTCCCATTTCCAGCGTACATTCTGTATTTTCAAAAATTACAAAAAGTTAACATTGAAAAACTACAATAATGAAGATTCAAATTTTTGTCGTAAAGTCTTAATTGATATCCTAAATGAAATCTGTTCTAACAAATATATTTTTAAAAAGGTCACGTACAATGTCTGAAAAAAACTAGTAATTTTTGCGAAATTTCAGCTTGAAGTTAACGCAATTTGAAAATAAAATCCCCTCCACTCAAAAAACCTGAACTCAATTTGTAAAGCTTGTTTCTAAA
Source organism: Gryllus longicercus (assembly GCA_038098605.1). NCBI lineage: Eukaryota > Metazoa > Arthropoda > Insecta > Orthoptera > Gryllidae > Gryllus > Gryllus longicercus. Next base: position 3,308,916 of record JAZDUA010000120.1, on the reverse strand, counting down.
ATTTCTGTGGTCACGGAGTAAGAGTTCTTAAGTCAAAAATGTTGTTTGGAGAAAACAAGGGTTAGATTATTGAATTGCCTATATTTCCAAACGCGAAGCTGTATTTCCCAACACTTTTTGGTCGTTAAGGAGGCAACATTTGAAATCGGTCCTTTTACTGAAATAAAATATAGATACGTAACTTGAAGTTTCAGTACTTAACCCATTTCACCATAATTTGACTAAAGAACTTTTACCCCGTGACCACAGATTTCTAAAAACCTGTTCTAATATAATTTTTCCTATATTTTTCAATCACTGACGTCTCTGTTGGTGGTAAGTAAAACAAAACTATGTTAATTTAATATAGATTACCATAAATTACATTCAAAGTAATAAGGTATAAAATATAATTAGTATAAAAGTTATATATAACACAACATAACACATCCAAATTTATAGAAAATTTAGCTTATTTAATATCCATTCAAATAAAGGAAAATTTGGTGCATGTCGCTGGATATTCATGTTTTACGAACAATTTCGTGTGATCGTGTATATCTAGTAGCGGCAACCTGCGTTACTGAAATTAACGAGCTTTCCGTTCACAAAGTTTTGTATCGACAAAGAATGAAACGTGTGAAATTTATGTCATTAAAGTATTACATCTCTGAAATAAGTTATTTGATGGGGATAATCGCATATTCAAGTTTTTTAATATATTTCTTCCGACCGTATGTATACCTCATCACGGCATACGACACCCGGATAGAGTGAAGTCATCCGTTCTTAGGGTTCACTACGGGAAAAAGTTGCTTATAACATATTTTAATTCATATTAGTTATTAGCTTATTTTACCATCTTTGGAATAATGCATTTGTCGCGGCGAAGCTGCGCATTGGCATTTAATGAGTAATTTATTAGCAGAAGACTGTATTGTTGTTGGCTTAAAATTAGTTTATCATTCTCATGATTGTTGTCATTTAGTCGAAGTGTAATAGCATATATGATTACCTCATTTTTTCAAGAATTTCTGAGTTAATATCTGGCGTTTTTATTAAGTGTTCTTGTTTAATGTTTCGACTTTTCTTGCCGGCACTCCCCGGTACCCCCATTCACGGGATTTTGTACTAATCAAGAGTGTTCATAATATGCATTCGTAGGCTTCCGTGGCCGAAGTCAATACATTCTTGGCTATCAGGAATGAGCTGCGTCTCGGTCAACTGTGCTGACGTTTCGGCCGTGTGCATAATAATGCGGCTGTGTTCGTAATGATTTATAACTGGTATCTACCAATAGAGTATTTCATTACGTTATAAATAAATTAATCATTCGGTTCAAATTGCTGCAGTTTGAGGTTTTGTGAATAATTTACTATGGGCGTGTGTATCTCATCGGGTACTCTACGGTACTGAAATGAAACGAAGTTTATGGGATTTTAATTTAATACGTAGTGCGCATAACGACTTACATCTGATACTAGGCAATAAAGTATTTCATTATTTTACAAAAAATGCAAATTTTCACTGCATTTTTCTGCAGATTGAGTTTTGTAAATAATTTCTTCTTAACGTGTGTTCCTTTTTGCGGCACCTTGAATTAGTGAAGTTAACAAGCATTTGTTCATGGGATTTTTTACCGATTGCGAGTGAGCATAACGTTTTATAACTGATTTTAGCCAATATAGTATTTCAATACATAAAGTAGTCATTCGATGTAAATTGCTGTAGTTTGAGGTTTGGGGAATAATTTACTTTGTTCTTGTGTATCTCATCACGATATTCTCTGCGTTACTGCAATGAAGCGAAGCGTTCCGTTCATGGGATTTTAATTTAATATTCATTGCACATAACGACTTATAACTGACATAAGGCAATAAGCATTTCATTATTTTACAAATAATGCAAATTTTCAGTGCATATTTTTGCAGATTCGGTTGTTTTTTTTTAATAATTTCTTCTTCTCACAAGCTAAAGCTTGTGCACCTCTTCGCGACACCTTGCATTAGTGAAATTAACGAGGCGTTCGGTACAAGTGGTTTTGTAATAATAAAGATTGCGCATAACGATTTATAACTGAAATCGGGCAAATAGTATTTTATTATTTCATAAATAAAGCAAACTTTTATTGCAAATTTCAGCAGATACAGATTTTATGAAAAAAATCTGATGGGCGGATGTATCTCGTCGGAAACATTATGTCATTTTCGGTCGCCATATTGGATCAGCCATGTTGTTTTGAGTAATTTTGATAATATTCGTGCAACTTTACTTGAACGATGACCTTGATCCCCCTCCCTTGTGCAATAAACAGTTGAAGGCAAAAGCTCGCAGCGGGCACTAATGACAACCTTCCAAGCATTGAAACTTCGTTGGCGCGAAACAGAAGCTAGTCAAAGCCAGTTGCTTTCATAGTGCAGAACCCCTGTTCAGATTTATTGTCAATATCGAAAGAAATGGCTGAGTCAGGTCCAGGTTCTTCAAGGGAGTCAACTAAAACTCCCGAAAAAGTTAAGCACAAGATGCAGTTTTGACTTTCATTTCACAGACGTTGGCATTACTTAAAATACTCTAGTGGCCGACTTTGTAACTAATACCCCCACTCCACCCGAAATCGTCAATCCATCGTTCAAGAAAAGTTGTACGAATAATATCAGATTTGACATTTACGACCTCGAAAACCTCTAGGTAGAACTTAGTAATTGAATTCGACGCTATTTGAGGTTTTAGCTAGGTTTTCGCCATGTAGTCACACAAAGCGATGTCGAGATCAGAACTCACGACATATCGACCACATGCGTTGAGTCAGCATTTGCACTAATCATCTCGGTCATTCGGACCGGTTGCAATATCTCAAACTCACCTACAACTACAATTAGAACCCGGGACGAGCAGGGTTATGCGCTTGCTATACTTATCATTCGTTATTCCTTATATCGCTGTATTTACGAGCAATTCACTCGGCGTGTATATCAGTCAACTGTGACATAACCAAACTGTGTTCCTTGCAGAAATGAATGGCGCAACTACAAGCGAACCGAGACCACAACAAAATAACAAGACCGAACTAAAAATAATATAATCGAACCTCAGTGGCTTTACGAAGCTGAAACACTTTAAACAATAAAAAGTACAATGTTGAAATTAAAAGGACAGTCATGAGAAAAAATTTAGATCCACAATATCTGTCGACGAATCTTACTAGTAGACTAACAAGGGAGTGTTCTGCCGTGAAATGTCGAAACCAGTCTTGATTTTTTGGTGTTAGTTGGAATCACATGTGGTTAATATGCGGTTTTAGATGCCGAAAAAACTGGAAATTATTGACATATAATAATGCTACAGCAATCATTTTTTCGTGTCAGTTGTAACGCTTACGTTAATACTAGCATACCTGTGCAAAACCTCTCGCAAACCCCACCCTCTTCTCTAGCCTTCCATTTCCACATTAAGCCGATAATCTATCTTTTTCTTCAAGGCTTCCGCCACTTGTTCTATATGTCTTGTTATATTATTAACTGAAAGTGTTTCAACACAACAACGCAATACATCGCTGACAGTGCACACTATTCTTATTTAGATTTAGATGTATTTAGTCAAAAACCAGTAAAAACTCTATGTGACATGGGGAGAAGATAATCTGCGCACGTCTTCCAGAATCTCACGAGCTCCAGAATCCCTTCCCATCATTTTAACTATAAATAGTTGAAGATGAGTAAAAGTTAAAGATAAATAAAGATAAAATTTTAAAAAAGCGCGATATTAACGACATTTGAAAGACTAGATATTTCCATTCCGAGTTATAGAAAAAGGTTTTGTCAACGGTAAACGAACTGCAGATTTTATTTTCTGCGTTGCTAACAAAATAGTAACTCGCCCTTAACTCCTACCACTACAAGCAAAAGGAAAGTTCAACAAAACGTTCGCATAATGAAGCTACGTTTACGTCCAGAAGCAAGACAAGTGGCCATCTCAACATTTGCGTAATGTATCAGGGAAACTGGACAAAAACCTGATCGAGATGGGGGTCATTGACCCGGAAGATGAGGTACATTATTTGTTACGAGCATATTAAGTCTGTTAAAAAAATATACAATACAATTTATACATTACTTATACATTTTAGCGCGGCGATGGTGTAATGTTAGCGTTTCGGACTGTTATACCCAAGTTGGCGGGTGCAAACCCGATCGAAGCCGTGGATTTTGAAGGGCGAAAAAGTGCTTCCTACTCCTTCTTTCGGAGGGGAAGTAAAGCCGCCTGTCCCATGTTAGAAGATTTACTTGCATCTAAAAGATCCTAAAGCCTAAATGACGCCTCTGAGCTAAATTCAAATCGTCTTTTTCTCGCCCAAGAAATACTTTCTTTCTCTGCTAGTTGGTGAAAGGAGCGTAGCGAAATTTGTGTGGTCAGACGAAAGAGCGGGCCTGATGTCTCGAGTCTCGCCACATTCAAATTCAATTCAATACAAATGTAAATTAATTCATTATATCACTGTTTTGTGAAATAAACATTGTTTTTCTTTTTTTATCAATATAGTCCCTAATTGTATAGAAATAGTTATGCAGTAGAAAATATTTTATTTTTAACTTCAATTTGTGTACCGGCTTCAGTTGTTTAATGTCATCTGGCAATGCGTTGTAAAGTAACGTAGTGGATTTCTGGTTCTGACACTTGAATGTGATTTCTACGACGAGTGTTTTAATCATAAATATCAGTATTGCATGAAAATATGTTCCCACCGTTAATTAAGTCAGTTTTGACAAATACTACATATTCGTAAATAAATAGGCGAGGCAATGGTAAGATTCCAAGCTCAATGAAGGGAGGCTTGCAGGGATCACGCGGATGTAATTTTTTCATTTTTCGAATAATTTTCTTTTGCAATCTAAAGGTTTGGGTACTACATAATGAGCTTCCCCACAATATTAGCCATATTTCAAGTGGTAATGTACATTTGCAAAATACACGCAACGAGCTGCATGAAGGTTGACAGAATTTGAAAGATTTCTGAATGCGTAACCTAATGAACGTGGTGTTTAATTCTGTTATATGTACATTTCATTTGAGGTTTAACTGAATTGAGAGACCTAGAAATTTTGTTACCTGAACATCAGCTAATTGTATATTGTTCATTTTCAATGGAAGCATGTGATTGCTGATTTGAAATGCAAAAATGCATTGAAACTGTTTTTCCTTCGTTAACTATTAATTTGTTATTACAAAACCAATTTGAAACTTCTGAAATCGTACTAATTAATGTTTATTTTTTGTAAAGAACATTCGTGTCATCCAGAATAGAACACTTCTTCCGTTTTTAATAGACGAGAGCATATCGTTTACGTATAACAGAACGAGGATAGGACCTGAAGATCCAGCCTTGCGGAACCCCATATTCAATTGGTAAAGAATTGGAAAGATAAGTATATAATGTCCTTTCGTGCCAGTACAGTATTTCAACTCTTTGAGACGATGTTTATGGTACGAGGTTATCCAATTTAGAGCAATAACACGAATTCCATAAGAAGGTAATTTTGATAAGAGGTTATGGTCTATAACGTCAAAAGCTTTCGAAAGGTCTAAAAAAAATTCCAATGGGTGCTTCATTTTGGTCCATTGATGAAGCAACATCTTTAAGAAAACACAAAATGGCTGTTTACGTAGATTTTGATTTTCTAAAACCGTATTGTAAGTCTGAAAACGCTTTGTTTCTTCCTGGGAAAAGTTTCCATTCGCGTATAGAAAAGCCTCTAATATTTTTGAAAAACCTGACAAAAGAGAAATTGGCCGGTAATGTTGAATTTGTAAAAAGTGGCTTATTTTTTGCTGTTTCGAAAATATTCCTGTGCATAGAAAAGCAAATATGAGTTACGAATTGAAAATGTGAGTTAACGGGTGTATAATGGCACACGTTTTCAATAAATAATCTGGAAATTCATCCAAAGCAGATGAATATTAATTTTTTACTTTACTGACTATTCTCAGGATTTCGGTAGACGAAGTTTCAGAAATAAACATCGTGGCGAAAATTTTTTTGGGAAAGGAATGATGTTGAATTATGATTTTAGTCCCTTTGTGAGTTCAGCCGCAATTCTAGAAAAGTGTTGTTTAAAGAGATTAGCCACTTTGATTTCTGATTACTTGTTTCTCTTTCATTATCCTTTAAAACAACATTCTGTACTAAGTATCGAGATGATGTGGACGTATTTCTTACGATATTCCACATTGCTTTAGTTTTGTTACTTGCGTTAAAAATGTCCTGATTATTTTTCATTGTTTTCATTATTTGCCTGAACTATTACTTTCCTTAAAATTGTTTTGTATTGTCGAAAATAGACATGGAACCGGGTGATACGTTATGATGTTTAGAAATAAAGTAAAGCGTACGTTTGTTTTTACACGATGTTCTAATTCCTTGTGTGGTCCACGTATTATTTTTCCGTGAAAAGTTTAATTTTCTTTTTTTGAGAGGAAAGCATGCGTTAAAGTGAAATGAAAGCTTTGAGAAAAACAGATTATATTTTTCATTTGTGTCAGTAGCGTTGTAAACTGTGTCCCATGATTCCTTTAGCAAGTAGTCCGTAAATAATTTTATGTTAATTTTAGCGAATATTCTGCATTTGCTTCTATTATTTATTATGTCAGTGTTCACATTATTACTAATTGTAAGTATTTTGGCATCGTAGTTTAACGTTATTAGCAAGCAAAAAGGTACTCCAGTGCAATTCAATCACATAGAATAAATTTTCTATAGTAATTAATTTTATTTACACATACATTTGCAGATTCTGCACGTGTCTATACAACTGAGGTAGAATCGAGCAGCGCCGAACCTGAAAAAAGGCAATACAATGTTCAAGAAGATCTCATTAATTAATTAATTAATTTATTTATTTATTTATTTATTTATTTATTTATTTATTTATTTATTTATTTATTTATTTGTTTGTTTGTTTGTTTGTTTATTTAAGTCAAAAAACAGAAACTGTGTGTGACGTGCTATGGGGAGACGTTAATTTGAAGTTATATTTATGTCCAGAAGCAAAACAAGGGGCCATCTCAGCATTTGCTCGAGGATCAGGGAAACTGGACGATCATTGACGTTTCTTTGAGGACTTTGACCGCAAAATGTCAGGTTTTAAGGGTCTAGAACGCCTCGTTTTAGAGATATACTCGTATAAATATATATAGATTTCAATAATGCTGCCCGAATGCTGCGGGGTGGCATTTCACATGAATATTTAGATGCGTTTTTCAACAAATTCTTCGCATTTTATAGTTAAAGTGAAATTCGTGATGTGTCTATGCAATTATTTCTTTAGAAACTTCACTTATAAAGATTGGTTGCGTGTGAGAACCGCAAAACTCATCTATTCTACTGAAATAATATAGGAGAATATTACCTGAACCAGAGCGAGATTTTCGCTCACTTCCCCTCGATTGCATGTTTTCGAGGCCTACAACACCTTACTTCAATCACTTTTGTATTCGAACTCGGTTCAACGAGTTAACCATTGCTTCACGAGCGTTCGACATTTAAGAGGTCCCTACATATTGAAAAAATAATAAACATATATTTAAAGTTTTTTAATTAAAAACGTTTTAATGAAAATGGCATTTACGATATAAAATTCAGTGCATTTACAAAAAAGTCTCCAAAAAAATCTTTACAAAAAGTTTCTAAAGAAATTTGAGCCGTTTTTTAAGAAACCCGGGTTTCTCGTTTGCAGAAAATTAACTCGTTTTTTCTCAAAATTACGCGAAAGCTATTTCGAAACAAATGTAGAGTGGCCTCTAATCGTAAGTTTATAAACAATTATTAAAAAAACCGTGAGCTATTGTTGAGTTAATTTTGAAAATGTCCTCCCGCCTTCATGTTAAGTACATCCAAAAATCAAAACATATTTTTCAAAATCGCAGGGCCATGAGTTCGGCCTCATGGATAAAGTGATTTCTAGCGTACGGTTAAGTCATTATTGCTGTTCACAAACACATTTCGAAAACAGTTCAATTTCGGTATCATAGATAACGGAAATGTATTTCCGTCAAAATCTCGACATCGACTTTTTGCAAATTTACGTAATGTCCTCTAAACTAGATGATTGAGAAGGTAAAATAAACAAAATGTTCAAGTTTTCAGGTACTTTGGCAAGTGAAACTTCAGTTGTACAGACGGCTACAGATAATCGCACAGACGAACTACAAGTGCTACAGCAAGCACATACTTATTAACTCACATTATTGAGAAGGGTACGTGACAATATAATGTTGCGTTTTCCGACCTACTAACACTTCAGCCATCATTTGAAAAGTCACACAAATTCGAACAGAAATGCACATCTGCAGTGTATCTGCCTGGTGTGCATATTTGCAATTATTTCGTTAGTCAGGAACAGTAGTTATTTCATACTTCTAGAAAAGAAATAAACATGAATAAATCTCAACTTTTGAAATATTTGCCGAACAATATGCAGACAAGCGGGGATAATTTCCCATATAAATCAAACATCCAGAATTGAAGATTATTCTTATGAATGCATAAAAGGGTTTAAATAGTGTAACTAGAATACAATAGTTACGTTTGTACGAAATTAACTCTTTAAAACAAATAGTGATGTGAGCATTTTCTCACTATGTGCGGAGTGTGCAATAGATTTCAACAATATATAACCTAACAATGGTGTCTTTACGCAAAGTCCAACTTTTGCATTTATATTTTTTATCTGTGTATATATTATTTCTGAATGCATTAGAGTTAGATATATCATCTTATTGAACTTATAGACATTGTAACATTAAAGTTAAATAAATAAAGCTTCGATCTTGACAAAGCAGCAATTAGAAGAATTTTAAAAAATTCAATCTGTGGTGACGCGGCGTTGTATTGATTGGTAAACTGAGAGCTCGTCAAACTGAGAGCCGCAATTTCGAGTTTGCTATTTTGAACATTTGTAAAATCACGCTTAACTACTCATATTTTTAAAATATTGTACACCACCATTTTCAAAAGAGCTGATTTTTTATAACAGGTTTTATTTATGAGAAAAATCTCTATTTTGTATATTGTACTTTTGGCATGTTAATTTTTTGCTTGCTGTTTTCGAAAATTCAGAGTTCTCCGAAAATGGGATCAGCACCACTTTCTATACAGTTCTTTGCTACATACGAAGAAAAAATGTAGAGAAACATTGGAGCCCTTTTTGCGAAAACAATTGTTTACAATTAAAAAATTGTCTTTGTTTCACGCAAAATTACTCATATTTTCGAAAAAGTGAACACGTCCTTATTTGAAGATCTGCATTTATCGAATATATTTCATTAAGAAAAAATATTATATCTTTATTACTGTAGTTGTAAGAAGACACCGAAAACGTTTTCAACTTTTCCAATTTTCGATAATTCAAGAAATTCAACGAAAATGCAACTTACGCCATTTCTTTATGCTTTTTTCGCTTTGTCCGAGTAAAAAAAATATAGAAAAAACGGAGTATTTTTGACGACAATTTTGATGTTGAAGCTTCATATAAAGTACGCTCAAAAATGAAAATGCCCGTTTCGTATATTTACATTGTTTATTGTTTTTTCTCAAATTGAGCTGACAGATCATTAAGTAATTCATTCTGTCATATTTTACTGTTTTCATTGTTTTCATCAACTTTAATTTTTATAGAACTATTGAAATAGTAATCAGTATGAAAACCAAAATTACGGGATTTTCTACATCGATACACTGGCCATAGCATTCCACTAGAGACAACGCTGCGGAAGAATTACTTAAGTCAGATTTATTAGTCATACTCAGAAGAATAAGAATCAACGTAGGTAGGGTTACTATAATTCTATCATGGAAAAAGAGGACGTTTCTTATAAAAAAGAGGGCACTTCGTATAAAATGTTTGAATATAATAATTTACTTTTCTTAAAGACAAAATACTTACTGCTGACAAAATAAATATTTCAATCATTGTCATCACTTTCACAATGAATTCGAGCCTACTTCATTATGGCCTTCAATGATAGGCCTACTTCATTAACATTACTATATTTTCTACTTTTACACCATAAGTATTTGGTGAATGATGAAATCTCCCTGAACAATTAGAACTTTGCTTTTCATTACTTTGAACTTTTTCAGTATATCAATAAATAAGTATTTTCTTTTTGGTATCCTGGACGAAATATAGACACCCAGAGCAAATTTAACTCCATACACAAATGACGTATAACAGTTCATCAATGGATTTTGTCCATTGTTAGGTGAGAAAGTTGAGGTTAATTGTCATATATTTATACAACAATGAAATGTTCTGATGTGATCTCGAAAAAGTTGAAAAAAGCGCTGTATACAAGATACAAAACATGATGCAACCTTGTACAACTGTGATAATGTAGTTAAGTTCATAATTTGATATTTTGACGGAGACAATGCATTGGCAATCAGAATCTGCCGAACTACTGACAAAACCCGATTTACAAGGATCCCTGCCATACATAAGGCTGTTTTGCGACTTTAGCTGAAACTGTAATTTACTTAGAAAAGCAAAGAGAACCCATGCTATTTGTGATTGACAAAGTAAGCGATGCAGAAATTGTTGAAAAAATTGGCATGGTCTAATTGCCAAAGCTGTATGCAACAAGATACAGTTAGTACTAGAGAAAAATGATGGGTCCGTTCTTTTTGTAAGATTTCAAGGATTCTTTAAGATAAATAGATATTCCAGTGTTTGAAGAAAAATATTAACTGAGGGATGTCGTGAACTTCAAGTTTACGCCACTGACATCAGTCGATGTAGAAAGAAGAATGCGTAATATGAAAATGTAAAAATATTCTGTCACATAATCGCAGATCCTTCACTATCGGAAACATACGAATGACCATGGTTGTGTATTGTAATGCTGAAAAAAAATAAGGTAGGTCTCTAATTTTCAGCCGTTTAAGTTTTAAAGTACCACTATATTATACTCGTTTCTGTAATTTAACACTTACTTAGGCTTACTTATTAGATGCTGTCAACTAGTTGTTTGGAATTCACTACTTCCATGTTATGAGACTGTTTATTACATAAGGCTTTTTTACCAGAAAAGTCAATGATGAGTTTTGCACAAACATTTTAATATGATTGGCACTCAATTTCAGATTTTTAATAATATTAAAGCACTTTTACATTACTAATATGGTATTTTAATCTTCATTTTCACTGATACTTTAGATTACTATTTAAAAATTCAATTAATATATATCTCCATCAATGAATCCTTCTATAGGGTTCTAAATATTAACTCTTATTTTCGTACTGTAACGAATATTGCATCACCTGCCGGAATTCGCTGCGCGCGATTGCGTCATCTGCCGACGCCCCTTCCCTTCCCCCCGAACTGGACGGACTAATCGCGAGTCGCGGGGAAAGGTGGAGAATGTGCCGGGTGTGTCGAGACGAGTGCCGAAAACCCTGTGATTCGTGATCGTAACTGTATGTGTTTTGAGGCAGTTGGATGCTACGTAAATTAGATTGTGTATATATTATTTCATATTTCTTTTTTAGTTTCTTATATTGGAGCTCTTGTTATACGCTTAAAAATTAATCTTTTAGAAATTATTTAAAACCTATTTGAAGTAAATATGAAAAAGAGATTGCTAGCGTTGTCCTTCACTCCCAATTTACGAAATTGAATGATAGTAAGTTAGAATTTGTATATTATGTCACATTTCATTTTATTATTAATTATATTTGTATTATACTTATGTTATTTCATTTTATATTGCGTCCTTTAATTGTGTTAAATGTGAAAACAATTTGATACGCGGTCATTGTTGCTTGTTGTAACCCATTGTTGTAACGTCGCCCTTATAACAGAAGGCAATAATGACCGCCTTTCGTTCACGATAATATAAAATAATACTTTTATATATTTGTAGAATATCGCAATAACATAGTGTTTAATAATTACTATTATATATTTTTCGATCTATTTGCCTTTGTTCGCCATCGCTATCAGTATCGTTTAATTTATTAACTTTTAATTATTTTACTGTTAGACAATTATCTTTAATATACTTTCACAGAGCAATAAAGAAAAGTATTCCTTTATAACTTACTATGTGCCATATACATACATATGACTTTCATAGCCGATTAAATTAAAATTAAAAAGTGTCAAACGGATTTAATTTAGTATTAAACGAACGGAATATTTATACGAATAAGAGTATGTAATACAGTTAATTATGTTGATATTTCTTTTATTTCACTACTTACTTAACAGAGAATAATGTTAATTCACCTTTTTATAAAGAAATGAAATTCTATATTTTCTTTATGCCATCTGCTGTTTTTTTATTATATCATAGTTATCTTTCTAAGTATTGTTCAGCGTTGGTAAAAATATAAAGGTTCTTCTCATTAACATCAGCCCAATTAAATGACTTCTTGGACAAACTAATAGGTTCCTGTCAGAATTGAAAGCTAGCTTTTATCAAAAATTTTATAATTGTCTCCCCCTACGTCACATGGTCCCTTTCCATAAGACGTTACGAAGCGAAGAAATGCCATTCATCACTTAATATGTTTGTAACAAATAATGTACTTCAGCTTCCGGGTCAATGACCCCCATTTCGATCAGGTTTTTGTCCAGTTTCCCTGATCCATTGAGCAAATGTTGAGATGGCCCCTTGTTTTGCTTCTTAACGTAAATGTAGCTTCACTATGCGCACGTTTTGTTGAACTCTCCTTTTGCTTGTAATGGTAAGAGTAGAGGTAAGGGCGAGTTGCTATTTTGTTAATAATGCAGAAAAATCATACTTGCAATTCGTGTATCGATGCAAATAAGTTTTCTATTACTCATAAACAAAAATGACTATTTTTCAAATATCGCTAATCTTACGACTTTTAAAATTTATTTGTTTATTCATTTTATTTATTTATGTTAAACTTTTACTCACCTTTCAACTATTTATAGTTAAAATGACGGGAAGGGATTCTGGAACTCAAGAAAACGTGCGCAGATAATCCTTTCCCCCCTACGTCACATACAGTTTTTACTTAATTTTTGACTGAATTAATCTAAATCTGAATAAATCTAAGTCACTCACATTGAAGACATCTTTGTGCATATTGTCGAGTCGAATTGTTTTCTAATATTAAGCACTGACTCCATCCGTAAAATATGTCTTCGCTGTCATTATCTTACATGAGAAGTGTTACGAGTTTACACTGAAAAGGGTGAATTGAATTCGTGTCGTGTTTCATGCATCCAGAAAAGAAATTTTACTTCGATTTTTATATTCTTTGCTTTCTCTGAATTATAGCACAAAAGGATGCAGAGTATCTAAGACATTAAATTCACAACAGTCTCTGAATAACATCTTCAAGTTCGAAAGAATAATTTTCTAAAAAAATTACACTGGACAACTGGTCACAATGAAAACTCGTAGCGTCAAATTTTATTTTAGTCTCATAAGACTGAAAAAGACGGCAAACGATGGGCGAAGACAGCAGAAGAAACAGAAGATGAACTTACTCGATCAGTTTCTTAATTACTCGTTTCAGGTGATACGTTAGTGTGACCAGAACCAGCTGTGCACGTTTATTCATCATTGTCACTGCCCAACATATTTGCGGCATTAACGAATATGGTCGATTCTCACTGTCTATAAAAAACTTCACTTTACTCGTCACGAGAAGGAATTTTGAAAAACAGTTTTTCCAATACACATAGCTCTTTTGACGGCGATCAGTCAATTTTCAGCTTCTCAAGAATGTTGGTTCTAACAACCTAAACGTACATTTCTTCTACAATTATGGATTTTCATATAAAGAAAATGCAAACAACTATAGTTTTGATATTATTGTAAGGCTGTCTGTGGTTACTAACTTCACACATATTTTGCTGATTCCTCTGTTTACACAACTGACTCTATATCTGAGAAAGAACACTGCCGTTTCATGCACACCCAGCAGTGTCAGTTGATTATAAATAAACTTAATACTTGTATTTCGTCAAAAGACATCCCCACATCGGAGACCGTATGTATGTTTCTGCTATTCAAGTCTCACGGTTGCTGTTTGTTGGACGTCACGATGCGTCGTGTCATTAACGCCACGGAGTTCGAACAGCGAGTTCGGCGGGCTGCGTGCTGCCTACGTACTCCGGTGAACAAACTATTTTTTAAAATGTTATTTACATGTGTCCCATTTTGAATTTTGGCAAATCTATACAACCTTTGTATATAAATACATGAGTATTTTTTACAATTAATTTAAGGGTGAATCTAATCTAATAATTTGTATTTGAAAAATTATAATATATTTTAAATATTTACATAATATGTATACAAAATTTATTTTCACTTCTTATTAAAGTACATGTTTTTAAACTAAGTTTAAGTGTAATTTTATTTTTTGACAGAAACGTTATTTACGCAAAAAAATTAAACATTAGCGAGCACATGATTATTCGGAAAAAATAATTGGTAATATTTCTAAAAGGGGTGGGATTAGAAAAGAAAGAAAAAATACGTCACCTCTTTTAAACCCTAGACCTGATAAAAAAGTTTCAAGTCGCTAAAAAAAGTAGTGTTTTGTGAGTGTGCGATTTGACATCGAATGACTATTTATTTTAAGTTAACGTGCTTCAAATGAATTTAAATGAAATTTGTGGAAAACAAAAAAAATTCTGTGAAAAAGAGATTTGAATGTCGGGTTTACAGTAGAGCTTAAACGCTTTTTTCTTTAAAACGGCTTTAAAATTTTTCAAAGAAACTTGCCATTTAGGTCGAGGTTGTACTGTTATTTAATTTTATTAAAATAACATTTCTTTTATAGTATTAGAAAACCGAAAAATTAAGAAAAGTTTTTAAAAATGTACTTTTGGTGGCGATAGGTGGCAGGTAGCAAGAGTAATAGCTACCCGAGACCAAAGGAAATAGAAAACTTATACGGGAAAGTCTGTGCCATTCTGTAGCACCACTAGTTTTCCAAGGAATACTTAAAAGAATGGCGGAGGTCTCATTTTCTCTTGATTTCTCATTGAACTCTGAATTTTCGATTGATTGATTGTTTAGTGATTCTGGGCTCGTCAACTACCAGGGTCATTATTCCCGTAAGTGTGATGAATGTTTTTTGCTCGGGAGGTGGCGGTGATCTTTCCTCCGCTGTATGGCGAGATCCGGCGCCAACTTACCGTCGGCTAGTGGTGTTCTCCCCAACCGGGTATCACCCCAAGTGAGGCACCGCCCCATCCGGAACAAGCACTTAGTTCCTGACGGGTCTCACGGCATGTCAGGGTAATGTGTATATTAGTGTATGAGTGTGTAAGGGTTCAGGATAGGACAAAGAAGAGGACGGTGAGATCGCGCGCGGTCCGTGGCCCGTTTGTAAGGGCACTGCTCCGGCATTCGCATGGTGTTGATAGGAAAAACCACGAAAACTACTGATCAGAACAGTGACTGAATTCGACCTAGCTAACAAGCTAGTGTCGAAAACCGCCGTCTGAACTCGAATCTAGGACCTCCCCGTCAGAGGGACTGCAGTAACACCATTTGATGCCCTGAGCCATCTCTCGGTCTGAATTTTCGAAATTTGCAAATTTAGAAGTAATGTGAGAAAGTATATATTGCAACACCATTAATTTTGTTGCGAAAAATTGCTTGTATAAAGATGTGTATTATGATATAAATATTTTTGTAAAGTTCATATTCTTATTATTTTTTAAAGAACTATTTTCAATGTCGTCAAGTTCGTGAGGTGCTAATACTGTTTACCACATTAAATTTTACACTCTGGCCTTAACTCCTAAGAAATTGTGTTCAAATCGTGCGATCGAAATCGGCGTTTTTTTTTTTTTTTTTTTTTGGTGCAGGATTTGGGTGCTATTATTAACATGAAAATATTCGTTTATATTAACATTTTAATTGTGCTGCAATTACACATTTTCAATTATATTTATTATTTGATTCTTATTGACTGTTTTTTGAATATTTTATTATAATTTATGAATTATTTGAACACAGGTGATGATCTTTATTATTTGAACGGTCCGAACTGTTAATACGATGATGCATTTTCACTTTCTCGCTATGGACTAGAGAGAAAGTTATATAATGCTGTGTGAACGGCGAATTTTCGATGAAAAAACTCATATTACAGGGGCCAGGTAACGAAAAGTGGATAAATCTAGTTGCTAAATTTAGAGGGGGATCCTCTAACCCTTTGGTAAGCCAGAATCCTTGTTTTGTGGGTCCTTGATACCGAAAAATCGAATGACGGCAAAACATCTGTCAGTCCGTCTGCAAACAACACTATCAGCAAAAAAGTTCAACCGATTTTCTTCAACATTGATATTCCCCTCTCGATCCGGCTGATGACATGTCCATGTTGCCCCTTAAATTTGAAATCGATATTTTAATTATGGGGTTACTTGACATGAGCCCCTGTAACATTTTCAAAATATTCCAAAAAATGGCTCTATCGTTTTTTATTAAATTTTGTTATTGGATAGTATGAAGGACGTTTAAGAGAATGGTGCAGGTCTCATGTTCGATGAAAGCACTGATTTTTCGAAAATTGCAGAAGTTCTTACTTTTTTCGGAGTCTTCCCACAACTAAATATTAAAAATAGAGATTTTATCCTCCAATGAAATCTGTTCTTTGATGATAGATTTTGAAATAAGAACATGTACACTTGTTCGAAAATTTGAGTATTTTTCGCAAAGTTTTGTGTGAAAATACGTATTTTACGTGCTGCTTTAGCACCACTAGTTGTCAGTGAATCACATATCGAAATATAGAACGTGTTTTACGTGTGGAACGAATTTATTATGATCCCAAATCTTTATACATAATAGTGGGATACGCATTTAAAATACACATTAATAAATTCTTTTAATTAAAATGCACTCGTGGGTTTTTGGCAAAGATCAAATGTATTTATAGTTTTATTTATGCCTATAGTAAACGGGAAATAATATTTATTTTTGAGTTAATTTGAATGTTAAGACTACAGGCGCGGTAGGTCATGCCTAAAATACGAAGGCATTTATTTTTTACTAAAATAGACAAGCAAAAAGACACATTATTGCTAAAGTAGGAGTGCAAAAATGTATGAAGACAAAAAAATCATATGTAAAAGCAAATATTGTAAAAAATAATAATTAAAATTATTTACATTTTTGCTCAAAATCTAAAATGTGAATTAGCACTTAACGTATAAGAAAACGATCTTTTCTTTGTAATGCTGATTCCACATGACCTCGCGGTATAATAGGCACGAATTTATTTTACTCGCGACCTTAGAAATGCTATTGTGAACTCCCTTCTGGATCTTGATATGCCATCCGTGAAAATGGAATTATTTAGTTTCCGTTCCTTGCACTCGTGTAAGCCAACACTGAGAAGGGTACATCATATAAAGAGAGATGTCCTCAAGAGCATCGTTGGATCGAAGTGTCAGGAGGGGGAAAAGCGAAATTATGAAGTAAAAGGAAAAAAGCCGAAATGGCGGAAATATGAATCAGAAGTTAAAATAAGCAAAATGTTGTCTGGCTAGGATGCAAAATGCTACGGTTCCAGGACCAGATGAGATAAAAATTCGCAACGTATCTTAAGGAGCAAATATTGCAATATTGTTCCTGTTGTTCTTCCAAATTTTATACAGTAGCTTTGAGCCTTCTGGGTGGAAAGCTAATCGCACCATCATTATACCAAAGGAGGTAAGGATAAGAAATGTGTCTCTAACTATCGCCTCATCGCAATTACTTCTCTGCTGTACAGAATCTTTTAGGGCATTGTGGAGAAACTCATTCGATCCGTGAAGTTCAATCCACGCCAAAAATGGTTTATCCCTGAACCTGGCTGTTCGTTAATGTTCAAATTCTTCATAATACGAGGTCCTTTTGGTAGCGGCATGGCACAAGCACCTAATGAAACAGATCTTTCAGCGCGGCGCGGCCGAAGCAACCAGCCGCGCGTCGCCGCCGCCAGTTGTAGCCCACGCAGGACACGACCTTTGTTTTCGCAGTGAAACAGAGTCGCACAAGGTCATCACTAGTAAGGTCCCCACTCCGCTACCTCCACCTCAGGGGAGTCTTCGTCGATGATGACCTTCGTCCGACGATATTTTTTTCTACGCTGACCAGAGTTGTAATTCGTGGCTCTGTGTTAAAATCGAAGTATAGTTCGTCTTCTATCTGGTTTTGCTTCCGCGATATTAAACGAAAAAGAGTGGTATAAAAAGCCAACTCCTTTCAAACTCTGATAAAATTAAAAAAAAAAAAAGTTGTTAGGTAGAGTGGCAATAAGAAGGGAGATATTGCAAAATACTAGGAAACTGGGGGGGAAAATATTGAATTTTTACTTTGCTCATAATAATTAATTTCAGTTATGCGTTTTTCTCACTTATACATTTTCCCTCATCAGTCCCCTGAAAAACATACAAGTGAAGTTTTACTGTATTAGTAAGGAGAAATATTGTTCCAATGATCAACCTCAATAACTAAACAAATTATGAATCCTATTTTCGTAGACAAATCTATGTAATAAATATAGTGAAAGCAATTATTTAGAAGGAATTGTGTTTTGTTACCCTATTCAAAGTAAAATTCTTATTTCACCCTAAAATGGTAAGCAGCATATTATTAAATAGTTAGCAGTTAAAAACAACTGACTCATTGTTGGCTTCTCACAGTAATTGGTACAATGTTCAGTATATGAGTATTTGAATAATTGTTGATCAGTTGTGTTCACATTGTACTTTCCATTAGAGTTCTACTGTAAGATGGATATATTCTATAAAAGGACAAATTTAGGAACATCTCACATGGATGTCAAAAGGCCAAAGACAATGCAAGTAGACAATTCGCTGCAAAACTTCAGTAACAGTACCAAATTAAAACACTACCTCTACGAGATGTTTGCGATCGGAGAAAGGGGGAAAACTCATATTAGTACATTAAATACATTTTCTTCATCATTATAAGGAATATATTCTAAAAGATAAGGAGAATAAAAGTATCATTGCCCCCAATAGATACATTTGCAAAAAATGCAAAGGAAACAAGGTACAGATTTTTTAAAATACATATTGTGTTTAACCAAATTTAATGCTGAATAATTGATGCTTTCAGTTTTTTCCACGGGGTGTTTAAACATAATGAACTATCTAATTACACTGTTCAACGAAGATTATAGTTTTCAAAACCAAATATGTCAAGGGTATGACCAGGAAAGACAAGTTTACGAAAATACATTTCCAAAAGTTAGTAATGCAAAAATTAAACAGAGTATTTTGTTAATCACCAGTTATGTAACTTGATGTACCTTGAAGGGCTGGGAATGCTTTAAAGATATCACAAAACATTTCTTGAGGAACTAGAGTCTAGATGTTAAAAAACCATAGTCTACCATTAGATGGGATACAATATGCCCTTGAAAATTTCATACTCCCACTTGTTATTTTTCAGGCAATTTTAACGTCCATGATGATTCCATCAAGACATTTTGCACATTAAAAAGCATTACCTGGGAAGCTGTTTACATGTATGTTAGCAGATTTCTGGTTGGTGGCAGTGAGGGGAACCATCATCTTCCAAATGGAAGAAAGTACAACAGTCCCATTCTCACTTGACTTCCAGAGGCACACGACAGCTCTTATTTCATACTTACTTAAGATAACAATATATAAGAGCCATAGTGATTTCCACATTGGAGCCCCGGCCAAAGCATAGACATAGGAAGTGTTGATAGAGATGGATTCATAAACGCACAATGTAAGCGATCGTGGGTCACTGACATTTTGTGCAACTACAGTGTGCTATGGCTTCACAAGAAAATCTAGAGGACATGGATCACTTACATTTGCCTGGCGATAGTGCACTAACACAGGAGAAACAAAAGAAATCTAAAAAGAAGAATAAGAATGAGGAATCAGCTTCAGATATTGCTTGCGAAATCCCATTGACTTTCTTCAGATTTGAAAAGTATCTTTTAAGTGAGTACCTATTTTCTGTTAGAAATAACAAACAAACTTTACATTTTTAGATGTGTTTGCAAACTACACTTCTTTTATCGGTAACTTGTTTTTGTTTTTGAAATATTGGAGAAAAAGCGGAAAAGAAAAATAGAATTTGAAAAGAAAGATAATAATTATTGAACTTTATGAATAAACTTAATTTTCATTTGCAATCTGTAATAGATGTATAAGGTGGGCAATTAACTTGAACAAATTTGTACAATACCCTATTTTAATTTAATTTAGAATCACTTCTAATAATTAATGCCAGAAAAATAGATATTTTATTCTCTAGTTTAGGTAACATCACAAGTTTATGGTACTTTATCCGGTATGGTAAAATCAAATATAGAGCTATTAAAAGGTAGAAAATAGTGTATTCCTAATTAAATACTTCATTCACTATTATAATTTAGTATATTAAGGATGAAACCAACCAGGCTACAAAAAAGGGTGATAAAGTATACAGACCAAGAGGTGAAAGAGAAAGAGACTGACCAAAGAAGATGTGGGAAGACCAGGAACACCTTGGCAGACTCTGACTACTGGAGGAATAGGAACAGACCATTGGTCTATACCTGAACAGTTCATGACTACGATGATGACATATTAATTTTTGAAGTGTCATATTTCGATGCATTAGGATATAAACTGTTGCCTTTTTCCATGCATACATGTCTCAAATCTATTTTAGCTCGTATATAAACATTACCTCACTGTGGCCCACTGCCTGCAAGTTATCATTGCCTTCCTTTGCAAGACTAGCCTGCCTCAGGCCTCGCTAACACTCACTGTGGTAAAAAATCCATTGGGGTCAATCATATTCATCTATTTAAAAAAAATAGTCTGTACAGCCAGGAGTGTAGAAAGAAAAAAAAAAACTCCATAACTACAAGGTTAATCATCCTGTCTGTTGTGTCACTATAAAACTATCCAAATGTAAACATCAAGGACAATTTTAGTTTTTTCAGGATCCAAATATTGCGAAATTTCCAAATATACAAAACATTTTCCATTTTTGTTCTTGATATTTTACACCTTCCCTGGCAAACATCTTGCATTTCAATCTAAAATGCAAGAAAATTCATTTCTTCCCATTCTTTCATTTACTTTGAGCGAGTGTGAAACAATATTTTACGTTTTGGATTCTGTACCTTTGGTGCATCACAGAAGTACAACCTTACAAACCAGTGATTTAAGAATATTAGCAGTTTTCTTCATAATCTGTTGTTAATACATAGATCTTGATAATACTTCCAACTTGATTCTTCTATTTATTTGGAAAGGAAAAGAAAGAAAGAAAGAATTGACGAAGAGATTAGACAACAATATTTTGTAATATTTTCAGTATGTTAATGAGACAGTTTAGTTATGAATTTTTTGCAATAATTTTTAAATACGTAATAGTTTTACAGTTTTATAGACAAATGGCTGATTTGAAAGTCAACAACTTACCTCACATTAAGGATACAAGGAAAGAAAAAAATACTCAGTATAGCGAGTTTAAAACAACTCTCATAATATATGAAAAATTTAGCATTACAATAAATGCAATTAATCACAATTCATATTTCAATTCTCAATTAACAGAATATAAACAAAGCTACCAATAGAAAATCTCAGCTTTATCTATGCAGTAACTTACACCATTTCTATCTACACACCTACAGCTAAGAAGAAGCACTACACGTTTGCAACACATGGTGTAGCCTCATCCACTGTCTGGTTGCCTTCTACAGCATCCACTTGACTAGCATTGTCCTGACCTAACTCTGGCCTTAAGCTAATAGGTAGGCTATGATAAGAACATGATGGGGGCATATGACTTCGGTCCATCTCCACACAATGAGGTGCAGACCACCGTTGGGAACAACCACCACACAAGAGACTCACTTTACAAAACCGATCATGATCAGTCCTTCGGGTGTGCAAACTACTTCTCAGAATTGGAGTAGGGTGTTCATCATCTACAACTCTAACTTGTACCTCTTTAGGTAGCAAGTGATTTGTGGCTTCCATATTTGGATGACTTCCACCTATAATTAATGACAAAGTCATTTTCATATTAAAATTTTAAATATAATACACAAAAAAGAAGCAAATTTTACACACCCTCTAAATTTCCAGGCACATCGTTTCGAAGAAGTAAATCATCACTACTTCTTTTTGCAGAGTCACCAGTGCCACTATCTTTCCCACTGGAATGCTCTGAATTGGTATCTAAATAAAGGTGGGGGGCAGAACTAAGATTGGAAGGCAGAAGTGTGCTAGGATACTGACAACTCTCAGTACCCACTTCCACAAGACCCATTTTCTTTCTTGTTTGATAAATAATAACCACCCAGATTATGGAAGTTCCAATAGCACAGCACACAACAGTGATGACGATTATGCCAGTCATGTCATTTTCATTTTCACTGCTCCCATCAGCTGCAGCTAAAACGTAAAGAATGATACATTTAATATTGTTTTGCAAATTCAAGAACAATAGTGATATTTAACAAATTTCCAACCTACCTGGTAAGATAGAAACTTGAGAATAACCCTTCTCAGTCCCCAGAGCATTAGTCATTTCACACTCATATTTTCCAGCATCTTCTAAAGTAGTACCAACAATAACCAATAACTGATCTTCTGCAGTAAAGAAGTGCCTTTCAGTTGCAACTAAATTACTTCCATCTTTTTTCCACAACAATTTTGGTTTGGGTGAACCAGCAGCCATGCACTCGAGGACAATTGGTTTTCCTACAGTTGTTTCTTTACTTTCCATATGTTTTACAAATGAAGGTGATTCTGAAAACACATTATGAAGGTGATTCTGTTATTTTTATAACTTAACTTGATTTTCCCAATTTTTACAATGGTTGCTGCCTGTTAATATATTTTTTTTGTTTCAAAATTAGTATTGACTGAATTTTTGCAAAGCAATAAGACTTATTACAGCTAACTAGTTGCATTTAGAAGCAATGTCTATGTATCAAAACTAATTTGTCTTAGGCATCTCTCTGACAAATTTATAAAGAACTTATGGAGAGTAATTGTATAGTATTGATGGAGTTTGTGGCACATCATCATTATCGACTATTTCTCTCTCACCCTCCGTATCTTTCTCTTAGTGTCCGTTCGTCCGTCCGTCTGTCTGTCTGTCTGTCTTTTAAGGCGCGTTTACACGGAGAGAGTTTTCTCTCATAACTTTCCGCAACTGGTTAGGAGACACGTGTAAACTCTCAGGAGAGCGATCTTCTCTCCGGAGACATGACGTCACAAAAGATTTTCGAAGTCTCCGCAAGAGAGCAGTGTAAAGACTCTGGAATCGATGAGAAATCGTATCTCCTGGGAGATAAATAGTATTCAAAGAGAGTTGGAAGACTTTTTGCTCTCTTGGTATACGAATATTATGGTGTTCACGTGCTCGATTAGCCATTCTACGTCTGTCTGTGTCTGGGCGGCGTTCCAACGTGGTCGGTTGATTTCTGTTCTTTGTAGGAAATTATATACTGGGGAATTATAAATACAAATGTCAAAGAACTGTATGTATTTCCTGTGGCCAAAAACCGCCGTACCGTCAAACCAAGTCTCTTTCCGAAATAAATTCTTTTCCACTTTTCTTGCTTTTTGATTGCGTGAGATATTTCCTAACAAAAAATTCAAATTCTTCTAAAGTTACGAAGTTTTTGTACATGACTACATTATCGTTTATAATATTTTTTATTACATCCTTTAATAAATTAATACTTCAAATTACGGATCAATTGTAAAAATTTATTTGTTATATAAAACCATAATTAGGTCTTCTCTTTTATATGCCTGCCCTAGGTGTAATGCCTCTTCCACCAAAATTAACAAATTTCAAATAATTCAAAATAATCTCCTTCGCAACATTTTACATCTTTCCTAGTTTATATCATAACACAAATTTACAGAGAACTTAAAATTGATTCTTTTAAATCATTTATACTTAACTTCACTAAAAGTTTCTAAAACAAATTATCAACTTCACCCAGTTTTTAAACCTTTACATTAGGTCAAAACTATTTTCCTCATTGTTGACTCCGACCACGTTTTCCAAATAATATTTTTAATCGTCCGTAAATTAAAACTTGTTTCATTTTATTGTCTCTGAAAAAATGTAATGCAATTGAACAGGTAGCAAATAAATATATTTTTTTAAAATCCTCTTCTTGCAATTCCGCCATCAAAGTTGTATAAACTCAGTTCTTCTTTTCTCAATAAAACAAAATCACTCACAATTGTCTCTTTCTTTTCCTCTGCTTCTTCAAAATTGTGAAAGTGACACAGGCAGCTGAAACAGTTGTCACATTCTAACTTCAAACTGCTCGCTGCTGCTTATTCAAGATGGCTGCGCCAGAGAACATCGAGAGACATTTGTATCAAGTGTAAACAGCAAGGAGATACTTTTCCGGAGATATCTCAGGAACCAACTCTCCCGTGTGGTAGGAGACTCGCGTTTCGGGAGATATTTCGAACCGTGTAAAGCTATCTGAGAGAGTTTATCTCCGTGAAGTCATTAAGTTAGGAGACTTTGTCTCATCGTGTAAACGCACCTTTAGTGTCCGTCCATACGTCCCTCGCCCCTCTCCCTCTCTCTTTTAGTGTCCATTCGTCCGACTCTCAGAGTCTATCTGTCAGACTCTGAGACCACAAGGGGTGTCCAGGAAGTAATGCAATTTTGTTGCGAGAGTTCTTAAAATGGCCACAGAGCGTTCCCGTCGTTTGCGTTAGGTGAGAGAGACTCAGCTTCAAAGCGATGTCTTTGCCAGTCTGCTTAGAAAATTTGGGAAATCAGGATCGCTGTCTCCGCGCACCCGTTTAGTGCCTGAGTCACGAATCGCGAAGGAATTGTCACTCAAGCGACGTTATGCGGATTCGTTTTGTTCAAAATTCAACACATCTTGCGGATACCCATCAATTGATTGTTCAAGCTGATGGGGTCAGTTTCGAGGGGGTTAAAAGCGTTTAATGAAGGCCGGGACGCAGTGGTCAACGAACCCTGGATGGCCTTCAACCAGCATAACCCCGACGATAATTCGACCCGTGTGCGTAATCTGTTAAATTCCGACCGTCATTTGAGTGTCCGGATGATTGAAGAAACTCTCAACATTCCCAAAACAATTGTACACAAACTGGTGAGCGATGAAATTAGACACGAAAGTTTGTGCCAAGATTATTCCCAATCTGCTGACAGACGATCAGAAGAATTACATTTGACTGTCGCGAGTAAATTTCTCGAACGTGAGGAAATTGAACCCCACAAAGTCATTAGCGGGAATGAAATATGGTGTTCTTAGTATTATCTGAAACAAAACGTCAAAGTTCTGAGTAGCACACCTAAAGAGTCCCCAAACCGAAGAATGCAAGAACGAGCAAGTCGAATGTGAAAACAATGTTGTTTTTTCTATGCCAAAGGTGTGGTTCACAGAGCGTGTTTCTCAAGACCAAATCGTTAAACTCCGATTTTTTGACGTCGCGCTTGACATAGATGATCCGTTAGTGTCATCCAATCGGGAGCTTGAACGTCATCACGGTGACTCACTCGTGACGTTTAAGCTCCCGATTGGATGTAACCGTAAACAGCTGTTTTACGTCCTCAAAAAATTGAGGTAGAATGCTACGTACTACGACGACGTGTGAGACTGCGAAAAAAGAGTTATCCGAGCGAGAAACGAGATCGCCACTGCCCGGAAGCTCCACTGCAATACGCTTTGTATCAGGTGAAGCACATAACATTACCCCAACCCCACTACAGTAAAGACAACCTATTTCTCTTCTTCCGAGGATCAAGACCGCCCTGAAAGGAATCCGTTTCGGATCGATTAATGTCATCCAAGACGTCGTGATGAGAGCCCTTGCCAAGGTCCCCACTGAGGCCCCCCAGGACGCCTACCGTGCATGGCAGAGTCGCTGCAAAAAGTGTGTGGACGCCTAAGGGAACTACTTTGCAAAGTATTAAACGTTTGTGACAATATCTTCAATTCATATATTGATTTTTTTAATTGCATTACTTTCCGGACACACCTTGTATTTCTCGGTGCGTGCTTGGGTCTGGTGTGTGTGTGCGTGTGTCTGGTGTGTGTGCGTCTCTGGTGTGTGTGTGCGCGTGTCTCTGGTGTGTGTGTGCGTGCGCGTGTCTGGTGTGTGTGTGTGCGCGCGTGTCTGGTGTGTGTGTGTGTGCGCGTGTGTGCGTGTCTCTGGTGTGTGTGTGTGTGCGCGCGTGTCTGGTGTGTGTGCGCGTGTCTGGTGTGTGTGTGCGTGTCTCTGGTGTGTGTGCGTGTCTCTGGTGTGTGTGTGTGTGCGTGTCTCTGGTGTGTGTGTGTGTGCGTGTCTCTGGTGTGTGTGTGTGCGTGTCTCTGGTGTGTGTGTGCGTGTTTCTGGTGTGTGTGTGTGTGCGTGTCTCTGGTGTGTGTGTGTGCGTGTCTCTGGTGTGTGTGTGTCTCTGGTGTGTGTGTGTGTGCGTGTCTCTGGTGTGTGTGTGTGCGTGTCTCTGGTGTGTGTGTGCGTGTCTCTGGTGTGTGTGTGTGCGTGTCTCTGGTGTGTGTGTGTGCGTGTCTCTGGTGTGTGTGTGTGCGTGTCTCTGGTGTGTGTGTGCGTGTCTCTGGTGTGTGTGTCTCTGGTGTGTGTGTGTGTGCGTGTCTCTGGTGTGTGTGTGCATGTGTCTCTGGTGTGTGTGCATGTGTCTCTGGTGTGCATGTGTCTCTGGTGTGCGTGTGTGTCTCTGGTGTGCGTGTGTGTCTCTGGTGTGCGTGTGTGTCTCTGGTGTGCGTGTGTGTCTCTGGTGTGCGTGTGTGTCTCTGGTGTGCGTGTGTGTCTCTGGTGTGCGTGTGTGTCTCTGGTGTGCGTGTGTCTCTGGTGTGCGTGTGTGTCTCTGGTGTGCGTGTGTGTCTCTGGTGTGCGTGTGTGTCTCTGGTGTGCGTGTGTGTCTCTGGTGTGCGTGTGTGTCTCTGGTGTGCGTGTGTGTCTCTGGTGTGCGTGTGTCTCTGGTGTGCGTGTGTGTCTCTGGTGTGCGTGTGTGTCTCTGGTGTGCGTGTGTGTCTCTGGTGTGCGTGTGTGTCTGGTGCGTTTGTCTGGTTTGTTTGTGCGTCTGTATTTGTACGACAGTGTATATGTCCTTGTCTGGGTGTGACTAGCAGTGAGTCTGAGTGTCTTTTTACGAGGGTGTGTGGAAATCTACATAAGACACTTTAGTCCGTTCTACCCAGTGTATGGGATTTTTATTCAATGAAACTGAACCTCTCTTCTCCTCCATCCTCCCCGCGGAACCGCATTTATGCATTACATCATGGAGAGGGCAATAGTGACCTATTCACTTGACGTATTTATTGTAGTCTGGTGTTAGTCGAGCGAAATCATGAATTTCCCTCATTTCGTATTCCAAGAGTCTTAATCCCAGCAATACTCGTGTAAAATAACACACCGCTCTCCAACTGCTTCCAGAAGCACGCATATTTAAGACTAGTTTTTCTATCCCAAGCATCTCACGACGACTCGTCGTTGAGGTTCGAAACGAGGGCACTGAAAAAACATGTTCAACGTCCTCGACAGCAGGTTCACACACAGGGCAGTATGGGATATGATCCAGTTTGAACCCGTGAAATTAGGCTATGAAGAATCCATGACCCCTCAAAAATTCGGGAGGTAATAATATATCTCCCTGTACTTTCGACTCGTTTACGATTAAACGGTAAGAATCGGTTCGGTAGGTCCACCTTCCCTTGAAGGAAGTGTCCCATCAGCTAGTCGTTCCAAGCAGTTTTACGTTAGGTCTTTTCGTCATAATACCTCCGCCGTTCACGGTCCACTATATCTGTGGAGAACATCCCGGCTATGACACAAACTGATTCGTTTCAGATGGTGCGGACCGCACAAGCAACCCTGAGCGCAGAGTCGACATATTGACATTCCTCTTATGCAACTCTTCATACATGTAGAGGTGGCCCAAACCGGTGAGCAATTGAGCAGAACCGATATGACGACCGAAGCAAGCTGCTTTCTCTTTTTATGACTAGGTCCTCTAGTGTTCAGAATTAACCTAGTCAACACAGCATTCACCACTGCTGCTTTCTTAGTGGCAGAGTCCAAGTGGTCTCTAAAGGACAAGCGCATGTCGATCATGATGCCGAGGTATTTGATAGGTGATTTTTTGTGATGAGTTTGAGGGTGATGGATTCTCTTCTTCCTGCTACTTACAAGTATCACTTCAGTTTGTTTGGCAAGCTGCAATCCTGCGGAATCCAGGTAGCAACTGACAAAATCTTCATTGCAGATACATACTATCGTCTCTAAATTCTGCGACGACGACACGATAGCAATGTCGTCTGCGAAGCCTATGAACTTGCTTTTGTCTGGGAGTGGGAGCCTAAGGACTTCGTCAAACACGATGTACCACGGCAGTGGACACAGTACCGAACCTTGTGGGTCGCCGGCGGTGTTATGTACCTTCAATTAGTCGTCAGTATTGAACACTACAATCCTGCGATTGAAATAATCAGCCACTACCTCAAGAACGTAGACACACTGATTTGGTGGAGTGATTTATGAATGTCACGCTATCTTGAGTTAAATGCATTCTTGATGTCCAACGTTACCACCGCACAGTACATATTTGGACCTCTTTTCCACCTGCCCCTCTGATGGCCTGTCGGTCAGTGTCAACAAGCTTACGTGCCGACTGTTGAGCGAGCCTTGCGAAGGCCATATAGGTTCTCTGAGAACGCCCCCTTTTCTACTGCATCTTCCAATCTTGAGCTAATGATATGCTCGAAAACCTCACCCGCAGTATCGCGCATGCACAGCGGCCGGGTCTTCAGGTTGTTTCTCCCCCTTGGAAGAAGTACTAGTTGTTTCTTCCATCTCTCGGGATATTTCCCTTCTCTTAAACATTAATCGTAGAGATACGTGCATATGTCGCAGTCTTAATAATAATAATAATAATAATAATAATAATGTCTTTATTAATGGCGAGGCTCAGGCCATAGGGCCTGCTCTTCCGCCTAACCACTGAATTTACATACATTTAGAGTAGAAACATTTTAAGAGGGGAGGACAAGCTGTACATTTACGTCTGGGAGAACAAATCTAGGGACCATCCCGGCATACGCCTTAAGCGATTGAGTAAACCCAGAAAAACCTCAATCAGGATGGCGGCTTAGGGCCGAACATTAATAGAACTGAGTATGTTATACTGAGTAGTGAAAGGGAAGTTTCGTGAAAGAGAAAAGAAAAGACGTACAGGGGAAGGGATCAAAAGTATAAATGATAAAGTTTGTGAGGGAGAGGGAAGAGAAAAAAAGCGAAGGAAAGGACGAAGAAGAAGTAGGCGAAAAAAGTGAAGTTATTTAAGGAATGTTACAGAAAGCTACGTTTAGTTTACAGTAGCACTTAACATAAATATATAATAATTTTTACACCAGAGAAGCACAATACACTATAAGCTAATAACAACAGTAATTTTAAACACAATACTGGGAGTATTAAGGAACAATACAAAGAGTGCGGGTATCTTAACATCAATTTTGTTTATGCCAATATATTGTAGTGAATATCCTGATGATGGTACAAAGATAGCTACAAGTATATTTTATCTGGAACGTCACTAATATTTTTGTATATTTTATTAACAATTTCATTAGGGTACACAGAAAAATAATAATGCTCATAATTTAGGTGTGAGAGGGAATGGAAGATGAGGATAGAGCAATGAGGTATGGGGTAGAATATTGAGAATAAAGAGGGGGAAATAGAGGGTGTTTAACGGGGGCGGTGACCGGGCGCTTGGAAGTGGGAGAAGTCTGGAGATTGAAGGAGACGTTAACGCCGTTCTATATGTCGTTATTCCTTACCCATGTGGTTAATTCAGCTTTGAATTTGCCGAAAGTATTTAAATGTTTTAGTCTCGCTGGTAATTTATTCCAGGCTCGGATAGCTGTAATGGTGAATGATTTACTGAATGAAGTCGTGTTGTGACGTGGTACACAAAGCAGGGCTGATTCACGAGCTCGATTTAGTTTCAGAGGATTGAAGTTACTTATGAGGCGTGTTGCATGAGAACCGGTTAAAACTTTATAAAGAAGAAGTAAAGAGTGGAGTAACCGTCTTTTGTCTAGAGTAAGCATACGAATTCTGTCAAAAAATTCGGATACATGGTCGTATTTTCTTAGATCAAAAATAAAACGTACGCATGCGTTCTGGGCTACTTGAAGTTTACGTTGTAATTTGAATGTCATGTTGGTCAGAAGAAAGTCGCAATAGTCGAAATGTGGCATGATAAGTGATTTGATGAGAGTCTCACGTGTGCTACCTGGTAAAAGTGCTCGCAGGCGTTTCAGTGAGTGCATTGAAGCAAAAACTTTATGGCAGGTTGAATCTACGTGCGAGTTCCAGCTTAGGGTGTTGTCGATAACTACACCTAGGTTCTTGACTTCAGAGCACCAAGGTAAAATGGTGTCATTTATATAAATATTGGGCAAAGTCTTGAGGGCGATGTTGAGGATACTATCCGGTCGTGGAGCGCTTGTATTACCAAGTCTGCTAATTATGTGCAGTAGCTCATCCTTAGTGACAGGAGGTATCACATCTGCATGCGACTTTACACATTTGTCCATGACCGTCTGGTATGGTCTACTCCATACATCTTTATCTACTTCATCTCGCAGGCTTTTAGTACAAAGACGATTCCTTTCCCGGATTGCGGTCGTCAACCGGTTTCTGGCCAATTTACATTATTCTTGCAATTAAACAAAGGTATCTTTGCTACATGCTCAATGACAAGTCTCCCAGCTCGAAGGCGTTCAGCTAGGTCTTCATTCCACCACTAAAATGATAAACAATGCTAGTTGCTTTCTCTTCTGGGCTGAGCTGCATATCAAGCTCTGATTATCCAGCTCATAATTTGGCTAATTTCTGTCTCTGCCATCCCCTCCGATGATACAAAATTCTCTAAAAGCAGAATACTTCCTTGTCAAAAGGTTTGGCTTTCCATCCCTTCACCTTACATTCCGATCAAATGTTTCCCTCCTTTCTTTGATATTGCACCTCTTATAGAATAGCCTGGTGTTATGTCCACCATACATCTTACACCACCTCTGCGGAAAGTCTGCTTATCTACAGTGCTAACAAGAACTAGAGAGAATAATTGTAGCACAGCTCGATCTCTCTTCATTGTGCTACCCCACTCCACGGCCCATGAGTGGAAGTCACCAATTACCACAAGGAGACTGTGTCTTCTCGCATCAATTACTAGACAGTCGAGCAATTGCTCAAACTCATCAAATAGCGTTTGGTGACACATTCCTTCAATTTTGAACCAAACGAATCTAACTTCAACTTGAGTTATTACTCATTGGAATGGACGATTCCCACATCTCCAAATTGTTGCTTTATTCTTTGTTGCCAGATATCCATGCTAAATCCTCGCAGTTTCTATATTGTTTACACAGAATCGCAACATGTTTCGTGTTCCCTCACACAAAGTGCTAGGATATTCTGAGCAACTTCACAGTGAGTCAGATGTTTGAGTGATTCTTATGGTCTCACCAATATTGCCTTTAACGCTCTTTGGTAGGAAGAATATTTGTTACACCTGATAGCGTGTCTTTGTGAAGGATCCATCATCGCTGCACTACATATACAACTTTGATCTGTCACATGCAGAACTTATGTGCCCAAAATCTAAGCATTTGAAACAGAGGGGTTTTCCACTCATGCAACAAGTTGTTTACTCATTCTATTCTAACATCACCAGTCACTAACGGCATAGGTCATGGTAGCCAGGAGACAGACTATTGCTAGCTATGTTCCTTCATATGTTGGTCTCAGGAATTTCACTACTGATGCCGGTAAATCCTTTACTTCCAGGACTTGATCAATGAACGCATTGTGGAGTTCTTTGGTTGTGACCTCATCGCGGTCCTTTGTCTCAATGGTCATGTCATGGGTGAGTGTTCTCACATCAGCATGCAATCCAAACACACTTTGGCAACCAGAGAAGCTGTAGGAGGAGATAGAGGCATGCTGTCTTCCACATCTGAGTGTATTTGAACCCAAATTGTTGAGCGCAGCGTACAGTTTCTCAATATGTTCACATACGATAAGCAGACTATGTGTGTGTGTGTGTGTGTGCAAGCATGTATTTATGTCTGTGTGCATGTATGTATTTATGTGTGTGCGTGCGTGCATGTATGTATTTATGTACGTGTGTGCATGCGTGCATGTATGTATTTATCCCTCCCTGGGGACACCACCTTAACATAGCACTGTCCGCGCGGGTGGCGAGGGTTTGCGTGTACCAATGAAACAGAGAGCTATGCCGGCGGTAGCGTAGCTACTGGTAGGGCCTCCCAAGCCGGACAGGTCTCTGTCGAGGTGCCAGACGAAGTGTGTCCCACAACGACCTATCCTCCCCAACCCATCCTTAATTCCTAACCATTTTTTCCAGGTCACCATAGGCCCGGCGCAAGACCCATCGTCGCAGGACTCCTGTGCCATGGAAAATCAAGCGTCGTGACTGTGACCGAAGCTAGCGGGAAGCGTAAGTCGTTAGCTAAATTCACACGCAGCTTAAAACACAATGGATTGTTCTAGTGGAGCAAAATTATCCGGAGTTAAAATACCCTCCCGATCGGATCTCCGGGGGAGGGTGTCTGCTGGAACAACTCATCATGTCAAGAAAAAATCTTTTAACGTCGCAGCGTGGAACGTCCGTACTCTACAGGACAATGACACTTCAGAGCATGCGGAAAGGAGAACAGCAACTATAGCTCACGAATTGAAACGCATGGATATAGACATAGCGGCACTCAGCGAAACTAGACTTCTGGAGGATGGTAGCCTTGAGGATAACAACTACACTTTTTTCTGGAAAGGCCTCCCGAACGGCTCTAGGAAAATTCACGGGGTCGGCTTTGCAATTAAGAGTGAGCTTACAGGGTGCGTAAATAAAGTTTCAAGACTGGTCTCAGAACACACAATTTTATTGAACACTTTCGTACATCGGACTAAAATTCTTCAAAATAGTTGCCTTGAGAATTCACACAGCGCTGCCAACGAGATTTCCACTGCTGGTAAGCTTCCCGGAACTCCTCACCCGTGATGCTGTGCAATACCCTCGTCGAAGCCATTTGGACCGCTGCGACGCTGTCGAATCGCTTCCCTTTTAGGTCTCTCTTCATCCGGGGGAACAAAAAGAAGTCACTGGGGGCGATATCGGGGCTATAGGGTGGCTGCGGTAGCACTGCCACGTTGAACCGGGTCAAAACTTCAGTCACAGCGAAGCAGGTGTGAACGGGCGCATTGTCGTGGTGAAGCACCCAGTCGTCTTTCTTCTCAGGGCGGACGCGGCGGACTCGATCACTTCAGATGCAATCATTCTGATGCTGAGACGTCGGTCACTGTTTAAAACTTGACGCACTTTGGCTAGATTTTCGTCAGTTCTGCTCGTTGAAGGTCTTCCAGAGCGTTCATCGTCCTCCACGTCTTCGCGGCCATTTTTGAACTTGTTGTGCCACATGAAAACCATAGCACGTGACATGGCGTCTTCTCTGTGGGCCTCTTTAATCATTTTGAACGTTTCCGTACCGGTCTTGTTCAGTTTGACACAAAATTTGATCGAAAACCGCTGCTCCAAAAGGCGCTGCATTTTGGACGCTCTGATTTCTCGACGGTGTTTTGTAACAGACACTCACTGCACTTGCGAAGTTCTCACTCCAGCGTCTCGCCGGCGACTGCCGATGCTTAGGTCGCTTAGCCGACACCCCCCACCACCTCGCCCAGGCGGTGGGACCTGTCTGCGCGCGCTCCGCTACTCGGATAAAAATCAGTCTTAAAACTTTATTTACACACCCTGTATTCCATCGCTAAGTGAGCTACCAAAGGGCAATTCTGAACGACTTATGTCCTTAAAGTATCAACTCCCCGATCAGACCTATCTCACCGTAATTAGTGCTTATGCTCCGACACTGGATGCGGAGCAGGAAACTAAAGATGCATTTTATGAACAACTGGAAGAAATCCTCCGACATACTCCTAAACACCAGCGGATATTATTACTGGGTGATTTTAACGCCAGAGTAGGTCGGCAGGCCGAACTCTGGCCTGGAACCATCGGCAGAAACGGAATCGGGAATGTAAACGCAAATGGGGAGCTGCTTCTCAACAAATGTGCCGAGCATAATCTCGTCATCACAAACACTATTTATCGGCAGAGAAATAAATGTAAAGGGACATGGTGTCACCCTAGGTCAGGGCATTGGCACTTAATTGACTATGTAATAGTTAAGAAATGGCAGCTCGGAGAAGTACACATTACGAAGGCTATAACGCACGTAGAAAACTGGACAGATCATCGTTTGGTATTATCTAAAATGTCTATGAAGCTCAAACCAAAACCAAAACGCAGGAAAATGTTTCCTAAGACGCGGCCCCCCCGCCTTAATCTGGAAAGGCTTTCTTCCTCCTCAGAAACTAAGAAAACCCTCTGTCAAAATATAGAGGGAAAGGTAACGTCGCTAGTGATAAATAGTGAACCGGAAATATGCTGGATGGAATTACGTGATGTATTATACAAGATAAGTGAAACAACGTTGGGGACCACAAGAGCGCGTAAAAATCCTGACTGGTACAGTGAAAATCAAGAACAAATTAAAGATCTATTAGATGCCAAACATAAAGCCTTCCAATCTCTACAAAATAAAGCAAATGATCTCCACGCTCAAAGTCAATATAAGAAACTTAAACAACAGGTCCAAAACCAAGTGCGAGCCATAAAGAATGCGTGGTGGCGTACTAAAGCAGAGGAAATCCAAGGGTTTGCTGATCAACATGACCAACGAAGCTTTTACAATGCAGTAAAACAAATATATGGTGTCTCCTACAGAAAAATCTGCCCTATAAAGGACAAAAATGGAAATCTTTTAACAGCGGAAGAAGAAATCAGAGAAAGGTGGAAGGAACACTACTCCTCTATCCTAAATCTGAAGACAAATATAGATAAAGAGGTCATTAACCGTATTCCTAAGTACGAACCCGATCAATCTCTTGATCTTGAAATATCCGAGGAGGAAATAAAATGCGCCATCGGGGCTCTTAAAAATCATAAAGCCCCAGGGAAGGACAATATTCCAGCAGAAGTTTATAAAGTTCTGGGGGATACAACTCTGGAGCATCTGAGGTCAGTCTTTAATTTAATTTGGACTACTGGGACTGTCCCACAGGACTTCAGGGATGCGCAGATCATAAATATCTTTAAGAAGAAAGGTAGTACCTCAGATTGCGATAACTATAGAGGCATTTCTCTCTTATCAACCGGTGGCAAGATTTTGGCGAGAGTGATGGCATCTAGACTTCTCAAGCACATGGACCGCCTTATCCCTGAATCCCAATGCGGATTTAGACCACAGAGAGGAACCATAGATCTTATTTTTACACTAAGGCAGCTTCAAGAGAAAGTCAAGGAACAACAAACACAAATGTATATAGCTTTTATTGATCTCGCGAAAGCGTTTGACTCTCTAAACAGAGAAGCCCTATGGATGATCATGGAATCATTTGGAGTACCTAAAAAATTTCTGCAGATTTGCAGGAGCTTACATCAGAACAATCGTGCTAATGTAGTGCACAATGGAATACCAACCGAAGTTTTCCAAACAATGACGGGCATCCGCCAGGGCTGTGTCTTAGCACCCCTACTTTTCACTGTATTTGTTACAGCATTATCTGTAATAGTCGATACCAGGCTGTGTACAAGAGGCCTAGAAATAAGACATAGATTTGATGGTGGGCTCTTTAATCTGGGGAGACTGCGAGCTAAAACTAGAACGAAATTTATCACGGACCTTCAATATGCTGATGACTGTGGTCTGATATCCGACTCAGCGGAAAATCTACAAGAAATCCTTAAAACATATTCTTGGGCATATCAGGCACTTGGACTAAATATTAACATCGATAAAACGAAAGTCATGTCCTGCCCTCCTAGTGCAACGCAAACGAATATCATGATAAAGGACAGAAAGGTAGAATAAGTTGATTGTTTCAACTATTTAGGCAGTGTAGTTAACAGAACTGCGAATATTGATGATGAGGTACGATACAGGATAAATGCTGCATCCAAGACCTTTTGGAGACTACGTGAACGAGTGTTTGACAATCACGATCTATCTGTCCAAACTAAAGCAGCTGTATATCGAGCAGTGGTTATTCCAACAATGCTCTATGGGTGCGAAACTTGGACACCGTATAGAAGACACACAAAATCTCTCAGCTCGCTTCAGCAGAGACATCTACGGCAAATCATGAGAATAAAATGGTTCCACAAAGTCCCAAATAAGATTGTTCTCGAAAGAGCCAAATGCAGGGATATTGAGATGCTGATGTCACAGGCACGACTCAGATGGATTGGTCATGTGTATCGCATGGAAGAGAATCGACTACCGAAATGTGTTCTTTATGGTGAACTTGTGAACGGCCAAAGGAAACAAGGAGGACAAATCAAAAGATATAAAGATGTTCTCCACGGCACGCTGAAGCAAGCGCAAGTGCAAGATTCTTGGGAGACGTTAGCATTGAACAGACTGGAATGGAGACGAATGTGTAAAAACTTTAGTGTTGAAGTACACCAAAACAGAAGAAGAAGAAATGTGCCCAGTGAAGTGTCCGAGTGTCCGGAGTGCGGTCGGGTGATCTTCTCGCGGAACGGTCTTTTCAGTCACCGTAAGACGCATCGAACTTCATAGCCATGGACAGTGTTTTTTTTTTTTTTTTTTTTTTTTTTTTTTTTTTTTTTTTTTTTTTTTATTGTCTACATGAGTGTAGTTCTTAATTTTTAAACGGAAGTGAAGGTTATTCTTCTTAAACTTTTTAAACTTTTTAGACATTTCATTTTATATATGCAATCCAAAAAATGTGTTTTTATATACTCGATTTCGAGTTCAGCAATGTATGTATGTATTTATGTGTGTGCGTGCATGTATGTATTTGTGTGTGTGCGTGCATGTATTTGTGTGTGTGCGTGCGTGCATGTATTTGTGTGTGTGTGTGTGTGCGAGCATGTATTTAGGTGTGTGCGTGCGTGCGTGTGTGTGTGCGAGCATGTATTTAGGTGTGTGCGTGCGTGCGTGTGTGTGTGTGAGCCTACACTTAAGTTGAGTCCACGCTCATATGCGAGTGTGTACATACAAAAATTATTGCATTTCTATATTCAAAATGCTTCATGCAATTTTTCTTCCTGGAAAACTTTTAGTCAGATTTATCATGTTCTACTGTAAATGTCTGGTCTATGCAATAATATTTTATGCATTAAACTTACCCAAAACAGTTAATGTTGCATTAGCAATTATGGAACCAACTGCATTCCAAGCAGTACAACTGTATATTCCCATATCTACAGTTTTAATATCAATAATGAAGAATACATCATCATTATGCATCACATGCATTCTCCTTTCACGAGCTGCTGGGAAATCATTTCCCCCATCCTTTCGCCAAGATATCTGTGGCTGAGGTGAGCCACTTGCAGCACATTCCAATTTAGCTGTACTGCCTGATTTTGCCGTAACATTAGCAGGAATTTTATCAAATGTTGGATAAACTGAAAATATAATAAAAACAATAAAAGAAAAAATTTAAAAAAGAAAAGGAAAGGTAAGTACTACTTGAATTTTATATTACAATTCTCTTACAGTTACAATTTGAATATTATGACAACTTTAATTGATTTTCCCTCCCCTTTTCTGGGAATATATTTAAAAAATCCAGTTTCCATATGTTACAGGCAAGGTGTTTTACTTTTTAACCCTTCAACATGGAGCCTAGATTATGATAACTTTCCAACATAGGAGGAAACAGGGTTGTTATCAAGGTCACAGGTAACCAGGTAAGTCACCCTCTATAACCTCTTATCTCTTTGCAGCAACACAATGCAGAATGAAAAATTCCCAGGATGGATGGATATGGATTCCCAGAAATAGTGGTGAAAAGAACTTACAGTCCTAAAATGTTATTTCACAAAACAAATTTTTCATATATGTAAATTAAATATATGTAATATTCATAAATATCATATATGTAATATTAAATTGTATATATATAATTAAAATTATACCAACCATAAACTGACAGTTTTGACTTGGCAGAATATGTTGTTCCATAATTGTTTGACACTACACACTGATATTTTCCAGCATCGTTTTGAGTAATGTTTAATAATGTGAACTCAGAGCTTTGCTCTGTGCCTTTGCCATCAGAACTTCGAATAAATTGTTGTATATTAATAGGTTTTATATCTACATTGTCCTTCCTCCACTGAAAGATCATAGGAACTTCTGCAGATGATGAAGCTTTACAATGAAGTGTCACGTTGTTTCCTCTTAAAGCTGTCTGAGTCAGAGGATGGACCATAATGTTGGGTTTTGGAAACTCAACTGAAAATAACACAAAACCAAAATACATGAAATCCTTTAGTATTATATTACACAATACAATAAAAGTCTATTGGTGTTTATTAAATTCCTGAAACCTCAAGATAACAAATACTGTTTTTATAATGGGATACATTAATAAGCATGTGCTGCCTAAAACAAGAGGGGAGGGGGATCTACATTTCTGTGTCCCCTTTCCCATTAAACTATTTAATTTTTATATGCCATATTTACTAGTATATAAATAAAACACACAATGAGAATGAAATTATAACTTGAATGATTTATTTAATCAATCAAATTGATTTTATGTTGAACCATTTATATGGTTGTCAGTTAGCTCTGAAAGAATTTTTGCCAAATGCCATAAAAATTCCCTGAATTATCAGGTTAAAAAAAGTAATTTCACGATTAAACACTTTTACAAAAATAAAATTTGTTCGTCTTTCCACTACATGGTCTCTTCCAAAATCTTCCAGGGGGGATGAACAATAAAAGGAAAAAAAACAACAAACTATCACTAATATACTCATATGGATTGCTGTTCATAATTGACACACACTGTATCTTCCTAAATACTACCTGTTGCCCATACATGACATTCTCCAGAACCAGATTGAGCCACTTGGCAATCAAAAAAAATGTTGTGATGTTGAGTCGACAAAAACAGTTCCATGAAGAAAAAGATTAATTTAAATCAAATTAAAACAACCCAAAATTATTTGTGTCTGTCGCTTATTCAAAAGTGAAGGGACTGTTTAGTTTTGGATTCAAACTGACAATATTTGAATGTTAAATAATGGAATAATTAAAATTTGCACAATGTTCTCAATGTTTAATTGTTGATGTTTATATATATATATATATAAAAAAATAAAAAATAAAAAAAAATAAAAAAAAAATTGTAAAAACTTGCAATAACAAGTAATATTATAATTTCACAAGAATTTAGGAGGAATAATTATTACACATTGACCATGCAACACAAATGTTCCATGGCTGTAATATATAAATACCCACTCTCTAGATGTAAAGGAATGAAAAAGAGGTGGAGCAAAAAAATTTTAAATGCCAGGTGGGCTTACTGACTTGCCAATCCAACCCTGGCTTTTACTTATTTATTTAATTTCATACAGCCATGACTTGTTAGGGCTGTGCCATATTAAAAACTCTACTTCTATGAAAATTCAAAGCCACTGAATGCTGAAAGGCCTGTGTTCTGTATTTGTTTAGGTATATATTAGTAATGATTGTCTCCTTAATATTTCTTAGAGTGTAGGATTACTCTGATTAATAGATTAAAAATGCTCACATCCAAAAAGTTCGTACTGTTTTGTTAAGAATTCTTCTGTTGTATATAAGTGACTGTCCTTTTATTATATTATTTTCAAAATGTAGGGATATTCATATTCAATACTAAGAATGATTGTCGTTTCTGTCCTCATGCATTACATACAAATCTGGGAGCACATGTGTTCACTTACTGGACAACTGTTTTTGTGAAGTTTATAGGTCATAAGCATTATGTCATTAAAATAGTCATTAAAAACATATGTTACAACCAGTTTGATAAATAAATAATCTAATCTAATTTTAAAAACTAGTTTCCTGCGTAAACTAATTCTTGAGTTTCAGATCCTAATTCAAAAGTCATGAATAATAATAATCTCATCAGAAACTAGATATTCATTCACAAGCTAGATGTTAACACATATCTACTATAATTAAATTTAGAATATGCATGAAGTTTTGAATGCAACCACTAAGATTTTAAAGTGATGGAGTCATTGAAATCATATGGTGCATTTGGGATTTAGTTTGTAGAACCGTTACTACTTTGTGGTCTAGCTACAGTCATGCAAAATATAATCTGCTTCTTCTTCATTCACATATAGAGCTAAATGTTGATGAAAGTAATAACAAAAAAACATTATGCAATCACAACACATGCATTGAGTGAATGAGCAATAAATGGATAATGAATTTCCTGATCACTTTGTAATATATCTGTTAAAGCACTGGCAATAAAGTAGTGGCTGTCTTGACAATAAAGTTGTGACTTAACTTCTCCCTTTGTAAAAGAATAAATAAATTCTTTAGAAAAAATAATATTTTGTTGTAAATATCTAATGTTATGTACTAATTGCACAAAAAATTATTAAAATTCAAACAGTATGAAATCTAAAATAGGAGTTAAAGGAAACATGTGCAAGACCCCGTACAAGACTCTTAACCTCAGATGGACCATGCAGGTTATTTTAAATTCTTATAATTATTATATGCATTACTCTGAATTAACAGAAGAATAGTTAACATATACACATGGTAACTAAACTAAAAGATGTATAGGAAATGAAAACATACAAGACATGTCAATAAATGTTAACTAATATAACATGTATATACATGTTATAACATACTTACCACACGTAAAATTGGATATTGGCACTTGCAAAATTGACATTCCTTTGAGCCAGTCAGGATACGAACAACTTGTTGTTATTGATTCGTAAGAAGATTCTTGCAGCCATGCAGGAAACCACTTCAAATTGCAATCACATAGAAGACTAGTGGTATTAAGAAGCAACTCGGTTAATTGTGTCATAGGAGCAAAAACATTTTCTTGAATGGAAGTTATATTATTACTGCTTAAGTCTAAGGTTTTTAATTTTTCCAGACCAATAAAAGCTTTTTTATTGAGTGTCTTAATATGATTTGCAGCAAGACCAAATTTCATTAATTGGCCAAGACCCATAAAAACACCTGTCATGTCATCTATTGCCCATGATATTTTGTTGAATTTGAGTTCTCTGAAATCATAAAAGGAAAAAGGTCAGCCTATTCTTACAAGGTGCTTTGAAATAAAATTCATAAGCTCATCAGTACTCACAATACTTCCAATGCGGGG
Organism: Gryllus longicercus; assembly: GCA_038098605.1. Taxonomy (NCBI): domain Eukaryota; kingdom Metazoa; phylum Arthropoda; class Insecta; order Orthoptera; family Gryllidae; genus Gryllus; species Gryllus longicercus. Next base: position 3,267,597 of record JAZDUA010000120.1, on the reverse strand, counting down.
GTGTTATTAAACGCACCCTCAGCAATGTATTCAATTTGATTACTGTCCAAATGTAGAATTTTTAATGTGGCAAGATGCTGAAAAGTGTCCCTCTTAATTGCATTCAATTTGTTGTTGGATAAATCTCTGAAATAATCATTACCCAATTATTCAGAATGTCTATCCACACAGAACATAGCTAGAATTTCACATATATTACTTACAACTCTGTCAATTGTTTACAAAATTCCCAGGCATGTTGGTCAATACTTGTAATGCGATTATGACTCAATGTTAATTTGTTCAAAGAAACAAGTCCATATAACCAACTCTTGGTTATGTTGGTAATATTATTAAAGTCCAATTGCCTAAAAAATAAAAGTAAATAATAGCATAACTGTGCAATGAACATATGAGATTCACTTGTAAAATAAAAAGCATAAATAGGTTACTCACAGTATACTCAATCTCTGAAGACCCCACAATGCCCCATCCAGAAGTGTCGATATGGAATTACGTTGTAATCTTAATGTTTGAAGATTTTGTAAGCCAGAGAAAGACAAACCATCGATTTTTGAAAATTTGTTTTTGTTCAATTCTCTGCAAAAAATTAATATGCATTGTAAAAGTAAAGTGAAATTATTGTCACGTACTTAGATCATCAATGCCTTGTATAATTATCTTCATGCTACATAAATATCACACTACAAGCAATAAAAAAGGTTTACATTTCTAAACACGCATGCCATTTTAGAAACCATTATAATGGTTTCTACAATATTATTTATATGCAAGTTCACTACCTTTAAACTAATGAAGATAAACATATCTGGAAGTCACAGTTTTACATGGAAAGAATGAGCACCCATCAAATTTATTCATAATATATTGCAGAAAATTCCAGAATATTAGTGCAATGAAGTAACCTACACCAAACAGGCAAAATATGCATTTATGCTTATCTTAAAGCTGGTAGTTTCCTCAGAAAAGCCTCTAATGAAAAACATGTACCTATTTCAATCTATCACAATGAGCAAACTAAAACTGAAATTTTGACAATCAAATACTATTCAGACTTATCAAATAGCAATCTTCAATGACGACTCTGCTTTCAAAAATTACTTGTTATAAGATTCACAGTATACAGTCAACATACGAAACTTTTACTTGTTCCAATAAAAACAACTGGGCTGGAAAAATAATGAAAGAAAAAAACATTGAAAACTAATACCAATCAGGATGGATATGTAACAGTGTTGCAATTTCCACTGATTTAGGAAAATAAACAAATTGGGTTTTAAAGCAGGCATCCAAAGCTCAAGAAAAACATTTCCTAGACCTGTTGTTTAACAGTATAACAGGAAAAAGAATGTCAGGTTTTAATGGAAGCAAAATGTGTTGTTATAGCTTCTTAACAAACAAAATTGAAAAGTGCCATTTCCATCACACACACTTCAAATGTACAAGATTAAAAACTATGCCCTGTTTTGTGCATTAAAATCACCGTTTAAAATAGTACAGTAAGTATTTTGTCAACAAATTTCGAGACATTTAACATGCCTTGAGGTTCATTATGATTAATAAGAATTACAATGTATTTCTCCCAAGTAATTGCCCTGCAAAATGCCTTGAATTACTTCAGAGCTCACTGGCGTATTTCTGCATTTCTTCTCACACAGTGAAGCCTCCATTATCAAGGAATTTTATCAACTGGAGTCTTCACTATGAAAAATGAAGGAATTGAAATGTGAACACGAGCGACATGACTCTCACCTGCTACTTCAAGATGATTGATCAATTAATCAATTGATTTGAGGGGAAAAATTGAATTGATCAGAGAATTTAGAAAAAATCTATATTACTAATTTACAATACACTGAAAGAAAAAAATGCTGCCTTTGGCCATGTGAAAGGTGTGTAATATATTCATTAGAAACCAAAGAACTTAGAAACACAATCAAATAGCATTTTTCAAATAAAAGCTAAACTAACAATTGGTGTATTCTGCCTAATCTCTTTCTGTAGGTACCAATTCAATTCTCATATTCAGTGCAACAGTGCTTATGACACAGTCGACATTGTGTGGCAGCAAGGCTCAAAGGTCAAAGGAAGAGATTTCACAATTAAATTTTAGAAGAATAGAAATAGTGCAACAGAAGTGCAATTCCCAAATCAGAATCCCTCCATAATCTTATAAAGGCATTTATAGAAATTGGGACTACCAGGGAATCTAATATCGTTTCTGGCTTCAGAAAGGCAGGGTTTATCCCTTTCTGCTCACATATCCCCCAGATCACAGAAGACAAAAAAGATGATTCACAGCAACATGAAAGGTCATGGACTTAAATCTTTTGTAGATCACTTGATAAAAGCCTGCAAGGGGAAAACAAGTACTAAACATTTAAAACTCTTATGACACGTATGAATTTGGCGCCAGGTAAAGAAGTGGTCATCGGTGATCTAGTACAGAGAAATTACTATTCAGATACACACATTATTACAGCCAAAGAACAGCATGCGGAAAGTAGTATCTACAACAACAATGATAGTTTTGATGAGGCTATAGAAGATAGAAAGGGAAGTAAAGATGAAGAATTTGATGAAGGGAGGAAAATTCAATAAAGAATGAATTCAGGAAAATGTGTTATAGTGAGATTTCCAACAAAGAAAAGTAACAAACAATTTATTGGTAGAATAAAGAAAGAAGTGAGAAACAAACTTCTTTAAGGAAAAAAGGAAATGAGAAACACATTTGGTGAATTTTTGTACAGGTACACCAACTTTTTTAATATTTCCATTATGAGATAGTGATTGTAGACAAAGTAATCAACTTATAAAGTGTGGTATTCTAAACTTATAGGATATTCATAAAAAAATTAAAAAATATTGTAGGATATGTCATTGGAATTGTAAAAAACATTTACCACCTCTATTCTGATATTATACTTGTGATAAATAAATCAATAATTTGTCAACACTGAGCCTCTAATATTTTATTCTGTACTTTCTTTTCAATCCAAGTATATTGGATGGATATGAGAATAATCACTTTCTCTTAGTTCGTTGACTGATGTTTCTGGGCACGCCAACTGATTTGGCAATTAATTCCATTACCACAGGGAACAATTTTTATGCTTGGAGTTTGTAGTGTTTCTCCCCCACTGGATGGGGAGACCCGGTACTGACCTACATGCTACCGGCTAGAGGGGAAATTCCTGCTACAGGAATCTCACTCAGAGGGGCACCCCGCCCCCCATCTCCCAAATGACTAGTCTTCTGGCAAGTGTACAGTGATATGTGCACAGTTTGTAGGGTAGTGCATGTAAGAGTAAATGTGAGTAAGTAAGGGCAGAGGTTAGAACAAGGAAGAGGAAGGAAAGATCATGTGCAAACTGTGGTTCCATTTGAGAGGGTACGCTTTGATATTTGCCTGGTATTGATAAGAGAATTCAATCAGAACAGTCAGCCACTAGAATTCTCCTCCAGACAGCAGCTGAAATCAACCCAGCTATAAAAGTAGCGTTGAAAATTGCCACTGTTATGACTCAAACTGTAAGATGACATGGCCAGTCACTGCAAAGGTAGTGGAAATACTAGCTTCGAGTTCAACTCAACTGTTTTTTCTTATTTTTCTATTGCTAGGTTGTCATTTAGATAGTAATAACAAGAACAATGACCGTTTCACGCCTCTTTCACATAGATGGTAATTTTCTTCAGGCCATGAGGAAGATTTCATAGTGTTTGGAAGTTGTCTTAATCTTTTAACCAATTTCATTACAGTGAAAAATCTTTCTAAAATATTTTTTCCCATCCAAATGCTGTTGTATGTATACTGTTGTAAATGTGTTTGTTATACTGTTGTAAATTATAACTTGCTCACCAGCCTCATCACTATGATCTTTCCCAGATAGAATCAGAAGTCATTAAAGACTAACCTACCTTAAGCATCTTTTACTGTCTAAGAGATTCATGCCTAGAGACTTTAAAAGATTAAGTGATACAGACAGAAGTTACATTTTTGGGCGTAAAAATGTAAGTAACAAGTTCACGGACAGGAAAATTACTCAAGAGCAGAACTATACTTTAACATTTACTTACAAATGCAACCTTGTACTTACAAAGTTTCCAAAAACTGAAGATTTTTAAATACATCCTTTGTCAGATTTCCAATTTGATTGCGATTTAATTTTAAATCAACAAGTTTCTCAAATTTGTCCAGACTGCCTTTATCTAAATTTGATATTTGGTTACCATTGAGATTCCTAGAAAAACACAAATATTATTTTACACAGTGAATTTATTATTAAAAATTAGAAAACTTTTATGCTAGTAAAAAATAAAGAATAGATTTCTCAAACTTATGTTCTATTTCTAACAAAATTAACAAAGCAGCAAAATGTGTGTCTGTGCAAGAAATTAAATATACTGACACAGTGATACTGCTTACATAGTGATTCATCATAAATCAACATGAAAAATTAAAAGTTTATTGAAATAATTTAATTTAATGATATGAAATAAATTAAAAATTAATATCGAAGTTATCTATATGGGAAAATGTGAAATGGTAAGTTTGTGCCTAATAATTAAAACTCAAATATCTCTCTAATAACATGAACTAAATGTTCTTCTTTGACACAAAGTGTCTTTTATGCTTTTTATCTCTTCACATTAACTTCATATTGACACATTAAATGAAATTGAGTTCAACTACTCTAATTACATCCACTTTCCTATAAAGTAAGTTGTCTTTCCTAAACACAAGAACTTATTTTATTATTTGCTACTTGTGTCAAAGTCGTCATCATTTGTTTACCATGCGAACCACATCTCTCTCTTCTAGACCACATCTTTGGGACAACATTAAAATTACATCTATAATTAAGAATATTAATCGACAAATACTTTCAAGACACAAAGTGTACAATATCTAAATTTGGTTCTTTAACCATGAAAATTTTGAATGTGAAATTACTCGAGAATATTTATGAGTAGTTTTCATTTTCTGATCTGTCAGTTCTGTACTGATGGAAGTAACTGGGATTAGAAACAATTCACGATACTTATATGTCATCGTCAACATCGTCGTCGTCATCATCATCATAATAAGTTTGTAATAATTTACGTTTATATAAATTTATAATAGTTTTCATATTCTTTTATTTCTTGGTTGACTACAAGGCTTGTAAAATTTTGTAAAAAAAATCAGCTCTCTTGGAGAAATGTGAAAACACTCAGCACATGCATCTGTGTTATCTAAAACACTGTGGCATCGATGTCAATATCCAGAAATGTTTCCATCATGAACTACTTTATTTCAGTTACTACTTAGGGTTAGCTCTCAAAAACCTTATTTTGCAGTACACCCAAGAGAGACCAATTGGCATCAGGTCCAGTGAATACGGCAACCAGACAATGCTACCTCATTGTGTTAGTGGGAAAGTAAGGATGTACCCATGCTTTCTCAGCAGCACCATTTTCTAATTTTTCTCCACAAATATCTTCCTTTGTTATTTAAGATTCCCCATCATTTACAATAACTATAGAACATCAAGATAAATAAGGTGTATTTATGAATTCCTATATTCTTCCTTTCGTTTGTCTAAATTTAAACTTTAACACTACCATACAATCGTACTACTATGAACACAGTATACAACTATTGTCCATGCATGTTTAAAAGACAATGATGTTAACTCACAACGCCTTTCAATCTATAACAATCTTGCTGAATCCATTAAGTTTGTCCAAGGAGCTGATGGAAAGTGTCAACATCTCTTAAACATGCTTGAACTATAGTTGTATAGGGTGGCAAAATGGAATAGAAGACGTACAATTTTATGGTACCCGTATATTACAACACTCTAAATGACACAATAAATATAATTTTCAATAACTTTTTCATTGACAATTCTAATATTTTGTGTTAATATATCCAATACTACTTAAAAAGTAGAATTCATTCAGACTTCACATATCATTATCTTCATAACACCACCTTCCACAACTGTCAGTGAAATTCTGTGTGATTAATTAAGCATTAAACAAAGTGATTTAAAATCTAATTCTCTCTCATCCACAATATAGTTTCTAGTAGTTTTCTACATAAAACTAAATCTACAAAATCTTTGAAACATCTGAAAATAATTTGGTGCTAACATATAAACAACAAACAGAATCACCAGTCACCCATCACATATTCTTGTAGTACATTTCACGATATTTAAATGAACATTCTGTACAAATCTGAAAAAATTTAACACAACAAATGTTAAGTAGAGAAATATGAAAGGAAACTTAACAATATTAGAAAAGTTGACACTTGTCAGAAAATTTGACACTGCCAGAAAATTTGACACAGTCAGAAAATTTGACACTGTCACAAAATTTGACACCACAGCATTCAAGGTAAACAAGGTAATTCAAAACCAACTTACAAGTTTTCAGTCTGAGCAGGAATATCTTTTGGAATCTCTGGAAGATCCTTCTTGCTGCAGTCAACAAGCTTTCCCAAACAGGAACACGAAGATGAGCATTCCAATAAACTTTCGGTTAAAGCTAATATATGCAAACTACACAAAGTGAACCTCAGCAAAGTGGGGTTTGCCATTATGGACAACCCCCACCTCACTCACACACATTCAGGATATTTACAATAAAAATTATTTTACGATTTTCACATCCTAAATGTCAAATTTCAATCAAAGGACTTTCAATATTCAATACATCAAAACCTCTACTCGACAATCATCTCAGAACGTCATTGATAGTAACATCACATCGAAACCAGCCACAGGATTCCAATGATTGTAAATACACCACAAAGGAGGTTATAACAATTTATACGTTTAACACTTTCAATTTCCTTCCCTAATCCACAACTTCCTCAACAATTAGTAGAAGTCCGCTGATCCCTTCACATCCAGCCAATAACAAAGATGTCCCAGATATAACATTTGTCAATGCATACGGTCAAAGATATTGTAGCAGTCCTGCACATAAATACACATTAACTTCGGCCGTAATCAATGTTGCCAACGCACATGCATATCACGACTACAGGTAGAATGCATATATAATAGAAATAAGATTAATGTAAGATATGCAGTGAATTTATAAACGTTGTAAAACACACACTAACACTCTGTGCTGCGTTCTCAATTATTAATTGACATTTCTTTTACCTGTTTACTGGCGTACTAGTGGTTTCTCTTTACAGAACCGGTATGGAAATATAGAACAAGTCAAAGAGTTTAATGCCCTACAGATGTTTGCAAAAGAGGATTATTTCATTGTAAATGTCATTTTATTTCGTATTAAATACGAAATATTTAATGACAAAGATGTAAAAAAATGCTGGATGCTAAAATAAGCCGATATTTCGATAAATGATAGCAACTCGCAGTCGCGTCAGTGCGTGTTCCAATTGCGTACAAATAATGAATAAATGCGAAAATCATTCACAAATCTTCATCTTTCTTAAAATGAGTATATATCTCGATGAGACTGGGAGTTTACGGTTAATTGGCAATTATATAATGAATGAGTTGTATTCCACAATTTCGCTCTGTTCGTAAACCAATTGAACGTTTTGCTTTATCAAATGACACCGATTCACTTGTTCCATTTTAAATCAGATTAAATGAAAATTTGAAATCCGAAGAACTTTTTATGATGTAATACAGAATAAGACCCAACGATTTGTTTGAAAAATAATTTTCCATGTTATATTTTCAAAATTTAATATAATTTGAAGAATTGTTAACAAAAGATCCTTTGTGAAGTTCGCGTAGATTGAAACACCTAGGTGGCACCAAACATAACAAATGAATTTTGCTAAGTTCTCCTAAGAAACCTAATATTTGTAATTTGTAAAAAAAAATAAAAATAAAAATAAAAAAAAAAACAAACAAACAAACAGTGTTTTAAGTTGTAGATAGAATGTATATGCCCTACTTGTAAAAATACACAGCTCAGGGTAAGAGATAACAACTCCACTACAGACTTAATTCTTTCATTTCTACGGCGTCGCTACTGCTGCTGTTACAAATTATAATTATTTAATCAAATTATCATTGTAAAGGATAACAGGCATGGAGTAAAATTCTAATGAAGGTAATGCATTTTTTGAATTTGGTAAAAAGTATCTGCATGTAACTCAACACCAGACAATTTGTTACTTCTACTTCATATTTCATCACAAAGACATATTTCATCTCAAACCGTTGTAGAAAATGATATCCTCTAACTCTGTTCCAACAATGTACTTACTGTACAAGTAATTATTATTACTTGTACAGTAGTACAAGTAGTAGTACAAGTAGTATTATAGTACTTACTGTACAAGATATTTCAATCGTGCTGAATACAAATTGGTGTCAATAGGTGCACTGTAATTGGATTAGATAATTATTTTCTTTCAACGTGTCTAATCTAAGTATTTACAAGAAAAGACGTACGACGAATTGTAATACAACTGCACATTGGTGTGCGTACATGAGGAGGAGGAAAGGGCGTTTCCGCCCCCCCCCCCCCCCCGGAAATTTCGAGAGGGGCCCCGTAGACCTACGTAATAAAACATCTTTGAAAACTCATCATAAAAGAATTGATACATTTGGAGAAGATCTTCAAACCATCTGGCAATCCTGAAATTGATTGAATATTAAAAATGTTTTTCGGCTTCGGTACAATATTGTTGATATATATTTTTTCCATAATGAAATCCGTCCATCAAAGACATCTTGAAATAAGGTCATGTAATTTTTTTCGAAATTGTGAGTAGTCTTTGGGTAATTTTGCGTGAACTATAGGAAATTTTTACACAATGAATTTCTAAAACACGTCTTCCCCCCCTCCTCGGACAGCAAAAGAATCTTGTGCTAGTCCAACTTCCAGCAAACTCAGTATTTTCGAACACTGAATCAGCTTAGGTGGCTCAAAGTGATGATGATGAACTGATGTCACTACAGTGTCTCTGATCGGGAGGTCCCAGGTTTCGAGTCCCTACGGAAGCAGGATTTTCGACACTAGCTAGATAGCTAGGTGGAATTCAGCCGCTGTCTGGATAAGAATTCTAGCGACCGGCTGCATTGATCGGTAGTGTTCCGTGATTTCTCCGATCAACACCAGGCGAATGCTGAAGCAGTACCATAACAAATGGGCCATCGACCGCGCGCGATCGTTCCTTCCTCTTCCTTGTTCTATCCCTGTTCTTTCTTACACACACACATGCACTACACTACCTACTACACATGACGAGAGACCACTCGGGAGCTTAGAGCTTCCTCCTGCTAGGGCGGTGCCCCGCAAGCCGACGGTAGGACCGGGTAGGTCGGCGCCGGGAATTGCCAACCAGCGGAAGATCACCACCACCTTCCACGATAAAAACATGCGCTACACTTACGAGACTGTTGATCTTAGAAGTTGACGCGCCTCTAATCACTAATCAATCAATGGAACATTGCAGATGTACAGTATTGATGATAGAGATTATCTTGTTAAATGAAATATTTTGTAAATAATTAGTTCTTAAATAAGGTCTTGCACAATTTTTTTTAAAAATGAGAATGTTTGTTTAATATTTGCTTGAAATTAATGTAATTTATAAAAAAACAACAATTTTAACAACAGATCCTATTTTTTAAAAATTTCTCCTCACATATTGAGCAATGAGGACGCGTAAAAAACTGCGCAGGTTAGTCTCGAATTGGAAAAGTTAGAAATAATGAGAGAAAGTATGTGTTGTTTCAGAACCACTAGTTTTCAATAATTTCCATCTCATGAAAATTTCAAAACAATTTTTGTTGTCCGTTTCCGTGTCTTCGTTTATATCGTTATTTTGTGTCGAATTATAATTATACTAAACTCAGTCGAAGATTCTTTTAATATGTTACACACGAATTAATTTTTAGTAATAATCAAAATATATAAAACAAAAGTATATTAATGCAGTTTTCGTGGTCGCTGCATTACAGAATATGTTACAATTTGATTTCATTTTCAAACAAATTTATGGAGCAAATAGGGGAGGATCTGTAAGAAAATTTAAACATTCTAGAAAAAAAAAGAAAACAAGTATATGGTTTAAATTATTGCTTTACTACTCTAAACTTTAGCGTTATGTTGAAAGGTGCCTCTGGCAGAGGACATGAAAAGAAAGGTGTACCTCCCGGTAAGTTCAGTTTAAGCTACGGCCATTTGTTAATTGATTTATTAGTCCAATAGATTAGAAAATGATAGTAGTTTAAAAATGCCAAGATATATCTCAGCTGCTCATGAACCTAACACGATTTCCTTTGGCATTGCAATTGCAACGTTAAATTTGAGTACTTGGAGCAAGATACGAAATTGAAGTTTTGCACTTATTACTTATGGTTTAAAGAAATGATGAAAAAACAATTATTTCGGATATGACGTTCCCAACAGAAATAAAAAAAATTAAAACCGATCAGATCACTATGAAATCACATCTTTACTTGGCGCGTTTAGAATGACAACTGGCGGTACACGATACAAATCGGATTTTCGCGGTGTCCAATTCCGTAGTTGTAGTGAGTTTCAGGTTTGGCACGGGTGATTGACGTAAGTGAGGAGTTTGAGAAGTTTGAAAAATATAGCATCAGGTAAGGTTCCTTACATGGATTTTAATTGGTAGCTTTCATGATCTCGTCACATCCCGGGAGATAACTTATTTTCGACATGTAGAGCGTTGAAATGCCAGCGACTGACGGGTAACTGTTGGCCCTCAGAGTTCTCTTATATGTGTGGAGGGGAGATCTCACCTGCCAGAATTAAATAATAATAATAATAATAATAATAATAATAATAATAATAATAATAATAATAATTTAAAAAATGAAATGAAATGTAAGACAAATAATGTTAAAGAAATCGTGGAGAGAAAAACCACTCCCTGGACAATATTTAAAAGAATGGTCATACAGTCTCAGCTTGTCCAACTCTAGCAAAGACCTAATACTTAAAGAGACACGATAGGGTGTGTAGTTACAACCACTGGCAGATCTGTACCGTCCTCGAAATCGAGATCAGCCGAATATAGGTCGCTCCAATAGTCATTGGAGCTCTGGGATTTGTTCGGCAAAATTTGTGTAAGAACTTGACTAAACTCCCAGGTCATTCAAAAGACTGGAAAGTGCAAAAATTGTTGTTTTTTGGTTCTGTCCACATTTTGCGCAAAGTATTGTAGAGGCACTAATAGTCACTAGATTTTATATTAAGCCGACTCATAACATCTTAGTCGTCATTTAGAGGAATAATAATAATAATAATAATAATAATAATAATAATAATAATAATAATAATAAATGTAGAACAATCGACAGCGCTTGAGGAAGTGGTAAGCTATGTGCCTTGCGCAGCCCTTGCTGTTGTAGAGGGTCTTGAAAAAATATGTAAAGGAAAAAATTGAAAACATCGAAAGACACAGTACAGCTCGCTTAGCCTAACAAGCCCCTATGGTTGAGGCGTATTGAATGCAAGATTGAAAGCTTCCGGTGGGACATAGACACTCCGACAGCCTTCTTTGGACGATTGGATGAAAAACAGAATTCGAAGAACCCTGTCGAATTTCGAGGAGAGGCTTCGAAACCGACAAGTGCGTTGCAGCCCTTGGGTGCCGTATAAGAAGATATAATAAAGCAATAACACGAAGACAACAGAATGTTTTGTATTCATGCAACCAGAATAAATTTTTCACGCAACACCACGATAAAAGAAAGTTGCCTGTAACAGTCCTTAAAAGCTCCGAGATGAAGAATATTGGGGTAATATATGGAGCATCCCCAAGGCCCATGATGATGGAGCTTACTGGATAGCAGAAGAGGAAGGGCAGTGTTGTGATACTTCAGACGTGCTCGCCTAATATTACACAGAGAAATATCTTTAGCTCAATCAGGAAGACGCAGAATTTGAAAGCGTCAGGTACTGATGGGATACAAAACTTTTGACGGAAGTATTTCCCGTTTACTCATGCGGTTCTGGCTAGGTGGTCGTAAGCTGCATTCAACGATCCAACTATCATTCCGGCGTCTTTTACAGGAGTTACATTTATGATAAGCAGGTCTAGTGATCCTAAGACTCCGAGTAACTATTGACCTATCACGTGTCTCTCGGCAGTATATAATTTTTTTACATTTGTGCTAGCCATATTCTGAATACCCATCTAAAGGCCAACAGTCTTCTGGCACCAGGACAAAATGTTTCCAGAAATGGTGCTGAAGGTTGAAAAGAATTATTGATATTAGACAGTTTTGTAGTCAATCAAGTCAAAAAAAGACTGCAACACTTCTGTAGGATGGATTGACTCAACTAAGGTCTTCGACTCGATACCTCATTCGTGCTTTTGTATGTCCTACACATCTACAAAATAAATGAACAGTATGTGAAGTTAATCCAACACTGCATGGCATCTCGGTTTACAAAGATAAAAGCCTAATTTGCTGGAGGCAGCCACACCACCAAGGAACTGAGGATCAAACGAGGAATTTTTCAAAGAGTGGGTCTTAGTCACTTATGGTTCTCCCTAGCTATAAATGGTCTCAGCAGAATGTAAAGAGATTCAGGGATGGGATATGAAATCGCCAAAAATCTCCACAACCTCCTTAACCATCAGTTCTACATGATCAATCTCAAGTTGTACGCCAGAGATAAGAACCAGCTTTCCTCCTTGCTTGAACTTGTAAAGTCCTTCAGAGACTCTATTTGAATGGAGTTTGGCATTGACAAACGCGCTGAAGTGCAAGTGAAAAGGGGGAAAATCCTTGATCCTGACAAACTCATCCCGATGTGTGGCACAAATATCCAAGAAATTGGGCAAGAGAATACATATAAATATTTCGACCTGTACCACCTTTTCTGCACAAGTGAAGCAAAGATGAGGTGTGATATTAAAAATAAAGTCTTGCAAAGAGCCTCAAAAATCTGCAAAATACTTTTAAATGGAAAGAACCTCATATCAGATTTCGACACTTGGACAGTACCTGTCGCTGTCTATAGATTTGGTGTTTTTCACTGGACAACTCCATTGCAGGAGCTTAATCGAAAATTTTGGACCATTCTTACGAAGTATCGCTTGCACATCCCAACAGTTTAATGGCAAGACTATACTTACCTCGAAACAAAGAAGGTTGAGGTCTTCTGGATTTTGAGTCCTTGTGCGCGAAGCAAATCAACAATCTTCGCAAATACTTCCTTCAGAAAACGACGGTTATGCATGAAGCAATTTGTGTCACGGACAATAATTTTACACCATTGAATTTGAATCGAACGGACTCTGAAAGACCATGTATCACCAAAGAAGATAGGGTGAGTGAGTGGACCCAGAAGCATTTGCACGGCAGGTATCTTGCTGAGCTGAAAAGAATTCCGTGAACATGGTATCGTCAGTCTCCTGGCTAACAAAATCTAGCCTCTTTGCTGAAACAGGAGGATTCTTCATTTCTATTCAAGACGAAGTAACCTCCACTATAAATTACCAAAGGTATGTGGTTAGGAATATGAGTGTAGAGGGCCGCTGTCGCTTTTGCAATCAAGCCTACGAAACCCTCCAACACATAATGGGCGGGTGCTCTCCTTTGGCACAAACACAATAGCTGAGTCGGCACAACGATGTTGCTGCGGTTGTCCATCAGGCCCTGGCTGCAATGTCGGAGATTGTACAGAAAGTGGTCCCATACTTTAAGTTTAAGCCGGATTCAGTTTAGGAATCGAAACGGTGGACGGTCTTGTGGAATGTTGCAGTCACCCCTACTCGCAGGGTCGAAGCCAACAGTCCTGACATAATATGAGTCGATAAGGCCTCACGAAAGGATTATAGTCGATAAGGACTCACGGAAAGGGATTATATCCTTGCCTCTCTTGCCGTAATATAATTGCCTCTCTTGCCGAGATGAAGCGAAAATATCAGGCCTTGGCTATTGAAATGAGCGACATGTGGAGGTTAGTATCTGTTGAAGTAGTCCCTATGCTCGTATCTGCAAATGGACTGAACTCTGAAGAACTGACTTCATCGGCTGCAAGGCTTGGCCTTAAGAACTCTCACATTCAATCAATGCAAAAGGCTGTTGGGAAAGGTCTATCAGGATGGTGTATGTAACCTAACTGGACCTGTACCGAGAGAGGCGGGGGAAGGACCTCTGAATGGTCAACAGCGGCTCTCTTAGCCTGAATGAGTAAGATTACAGTTGAACCGCAAATGAAGATTTTACCTCCCGCGCCTTGCTGTCGCGCGGACCCAAGCCATAAATACCATGGTTTCTTCGACTGGCATTTTTTCCGGATTCCGGAGACGATTATTATCAGCAGGTATTTAAGGAATAGAGTCGCTGGCGATCTGTCCGCACAAGACTGCGCAGTACGTTCTGGCCCAAGGCCAACTGTGGCAAATGAGTGAATTTGCCAGTGGATAATGATGTACCTCGTTCAGGTAGCAGTCTAGGCACAACGCCATACCACTCATGGCAACCGCAGAGACAGCAGCAGCATCTGCTGAAGGCCGGGAAGGCTTGAAGTCCCCACCTGTAGGGAGCTCCGTCATATCAAGGCAAACTAGCCAACGCATGAGATGGACGAACGAGATGAACCTCTCTATAATGCATGCGTTCTAAATTAACACAAAAGTGGAAACGTAGTATCAACAGTTTAGAGTAAGGATGCATGTGGAATGGAAAATAATGTATCCAGACAGCGCACTGAATGAGCAACGGGTGTGCAGTCTAAATTCTATTTAAAGGCAGTCAGTTAAAAGTTTAATTTTTGTAATTTTTTAACAAAAAAACAACTAATGTTTATGTGATCTCATAGAGTACATTTAGCACTCTCCCTACCAAAAGTTTAAAGACAAAATTTGGAGCCGTTTTTGAGAAAATCTTGTTTGTGTATTTTTCTTTAAATTGCAACTTTTGCACGCAATATTGCACAAAGACTACTACAATTTTCAAAACAATGTATATGACCTTCATGAAAGAACTCCGTAAGGAGGACAAATTTTATTTGAAGGAATAATCTCCAACTATAATTTTGTAATTGCAGCAAAGCGCCGGAAATAATTCAAAATTTTGAAATTTTTGACCATTCAGAATTAACTCATGAAATCGGACCTATGCCACATTTATAGGTGTATTTTACTGTATTCTTACAAGAAATTGAAAGAAGAAATTTGGTGCCATTTTTGAGAAAATTTTTAAAATGTCTCAGAAGATTCTTGTAAAGTACCCCAAATTTCAAAGTATGTTTTTCAAAATCTCAAAGCTTCGACTGGATCCAGATGGACAGGGGTTTCTTAAATTTGGAAAAAATTCTACATGTGATGTAGGCGCTAGTGGTGTTCATGGACGGTCGGACAGACGGACGTTTTAAAAAAAAACACTTTTTCAGGATTAGGGGACCCCAAAAGTGTATTTCCGTTAAAATCTCGAAATCGCGTTCTGCAGTATTTCATAACTTTCCATATACTGCGTATATTACTACGTATATACGTACTATACGAGAAATTAAAAATTAGATAGGAAGATCGCAGAACATTCAAGGACTCTAACCTTAAAAACGAATTCATAGAAACATGGAAGAAAATAATAATTTCCAAAATTAATAAATCCAGGAAGAAAACTAGCCATCTGTCGTTCGCAGGGAAAGGAAACCAAAGAAAGTGAGAAATGGGACACGATTAATTTCTAAAAAAATGAAGTGTCGAATGAACCTTAAATATCTGGATATGAGGCTGAAAGATAAGGGGAATGTCTCAAACAGCGAATTGCTACACTCGGTGCGAGAATTCATCGTTATGATGAAGTAGCAAAGAGACGTTAACAGCAGTCTGCATTCGCTTTCTTCTAGAAGAAATTTCGTAGATTGCTTCAGAATGATATTGAAGACCAACAAGGACAATTCCCGAGTAGCAAATCCATGGTTTAGTACTGGGCTGAACCAAAGCAACACGATCGAGTAGCCTACTGGCTGCAGGACGGAAGAGAAGCATGTCGAAAGAGAGCATCATCGATGAGATGTCTCTTTTTGATATTTCCCTTGCTCATATCAAAATGGCAGTACAAAGAAAACAGAACTGAAAGTCGCCGGGCCCAGACGGTTTTCAAAATGTATGGTAGAAGTATTTCACTGCCAGTCAGTCTAACTCGACAGTTCAATGAAGCTTTGCGAGCGCCAACTATATTCCCAAAGTACGGGCGGAACGTATACGATGCCAAAAGCCGGTAATAGATCCCAGCCAGAATACAATTTGACTTTTAATAATTTTTCAAGAATATATAGTAATTTACTCGACCAGGACATTTTGGCTGCTGAACAGAAAGAATACCGTAAGGGAAATATGGAATTTAAATAATTATTAGGAATTGATGGTGTAATTACGCAGCAAGTACGAAAGCATCAGCGAAATCTTTCTGTAGGTTGGATAGACTACAAAAAATGCCTTTAATTCGGTACCTCATTCATGGTTTCTAAGTGTCCTCGACTTTTATAAAATCGATTGAAGACTGGTAGGTTTCTTGAGGAACTGCATGTCAGAATGGAAAACTAATTTGTAGATTACGAACGATACCCGCTGTTACATGACGGAAGATATTGCAATTCGACGTGTCAAGGGGACATCCTAATCCTGTTATGGCTTTGTTTAGAACTTACTACTTTGAGCAGAAAACTCAGGAAATCAGGATTTCGGTGCTTGGTGAAGAAAAACCCTGATGTTCGCACCAGCTCTGCATTGATGATCACAAACTACTCACTTCTAATAGAGAAAACTTACAAAACGAGTTTGCACATGCCTAGAGTTTCAGCGATGCAGTTTATATGGAGTTTGGATTTCACAAATGTGCGCGGTGAAGTCCAAAACACGCTTCATGTCCGCGAAAAATTCCAAAACGGAGAACAAAATATGCAAATATCCGAAGACACGATTATTAAAAAATATTGGCACTGAAGACTCCTAAAAGTAACTGGAAATTCTACATTGTTGGGAATTTTAGATTCAGACGTTAGGAAAAAGACTGTACTGAACGTGGTAACAAGAGTGAACGAAGTCTGCAAAACATGGATCAATTCAAGAAACAAAATATTTGCTATTAATATATGAGCTATTTCCATAGCAACTTACACATTATGTTGATGTAATAAAATGGACAGAAACATCCTTACAGACTTGGGACACGAAAACAAGAACTACTCTTACAGGGCGTCGACTTCACCACCCTCAGAGTTCAGTGTATCGTATGTACTTACTTCGAGGTAGTGCAGAAAGAGGACTACTTAACGTTAAGGCACTATGCCGACAACAAGAAGAAAATCTACATCGGTACTTTGTGTCCATTATGTCGTCTGATAACAAAGCTATCAGTGATCAAGTTAAAATATTTTCTCACTATGTCACAACTAAGTAAAGATTTTGATTACCTGAAGTATAAAGACCGCGTGAATGCCTGGCAAAGAAAGGTACTCCAAGGTGGATTCTTTGCAACCTTAACTTTGGAGAACATTGATAAGAAAAGCTCGGTGGCTTCGAACAGGGCGGCTATTCTGTGAAACTGAAGAATTTATTTTCTCCATTCAAGACCAAGTTGTTAAAACCAAAGCCTATAAAAATGCATTAAAGGTCAGCAAATTGATAGCTGATGCTACCTGTGTAAATCTATCAACATGTAAATCCAGCATATTTGCTGTGGATACCCTGCATTAACTCAACCAGAATATCTTAAGAGACACAACTACGTCCCCAAAGTAATTCGCATAGGCCCTTCCCCAGAGATTCGACCTCGCAGAGTGAGCAACCTTATTATAAGTTTAAACAAGAGGTTATCAGTAATAATCCAGCTCGAACTCTGTGGCATAGTATAGTCATCACTGATAGAACAATGAAAGAAAATAGATCAGATATTGCTCGGTTTGATAAAATATCTAAAACATCATACATCATTGATGTTGCAGTATCTATAGATGACACATGTGTAACAACTGTTGCCGAGAAAAAGAGGAAATACCAACACCTAGATGTTGAATAAAAGGACATATATGGTTTGCGCGCATTGGAAGTCTTTCCACTAGTGGTGTCAGCAAATGGATTTGTCCCCAAGGAATGGCAAGAGTCCGTTAAGAAATTACGACTCAAAAGCATGGTCCCCAAGGACCTTTCAGAAAGATGCATTATTGGAAACAGAAAATGTAGTCCGTGAATTCTCAAGCCTGAATAGACGGATATAGAAAACCAATTATATTCTTCTTAGGCTTCCGCGGACGGAGTCTTGTGAATGATCTTGGCTGTCCGGGGGACGCCGCGTCCAAAGCCGTGTTGCCAATCATATTCTTGTTTCACTTTACATGGAAACTATTATTACCTTGGGGGGATTAAGGACACGGCATCAGTGGAGATCCACAGAAAATGGGAAATAATAATAATAATAATAATAATAATAATAATAATAATAATAATAATAATAATAATAATAATATCATGCGAACTTTGAAACATTTCTTTCTCATCATTGATTGATTTGATTAATCTACTGGAAAATAAATCGGAGAAAAATAAATAAATTAACTGAAAAACTAGTGACCACTCTTCATTCATTTTATCATTAAAATTATTTAATTCTCATTGTATCATATTTTATTTATTTATTTACTGATAAAATAATTAATTTGTAAATAAAAATATTAATAGAAAAGGGGGACAGGAGGGTCGAAAAGGGGGTCAGTTGTAAATCTGTCGCCGCCGCGTTGTTTCTATGGCACGGCTTATGGGAACAGACATGAGGTAGGATTGCAATCTTCGCTTGAATGGAGCCGGAAAATGGGCTTGAAAAACGCAGCCCCAATGATCTGGAAAGACGCAGTATTACGAGTTCACGAATGTCAAGCCATAGCCCGATATGAGCTGTAGCGTCATCAGGAAAGAATGCTATAAAATTATCATGGTTTCCGTATCTTAATTTCCGTTTATCTTCTCTCGTTTCTCCTAAAATGGATCTCAGAAATCTCATTGCCACTGCTTGCATTCTTTTGTCTCTGGTCTTCAATTTACATGACTTACTGCTAGTGCTCTGGGAACCTTGTAAAATGTAAGAGCCTTATATTTTCTTGCATATTTTCAGTGTTGCTTTATCATTATTTGAAGTTCTAGAAATATTTTGTTTAATTTCCTATATTTATTCAATACTTCTATAGGTTATGACTGCAGACAATCATAAATTTAAATCGGTAAAACGTAGTAAATTACTTCCTCCAACACGTTGTGTAGTCGGAATCTAGGTTCTGTGGGTCCTTGATACCGAAAACTTGGTGTACGTAAAAACGTCTGTCTGACCGTCTTGTCTGTGGTAAACGCTTAAACTGTATTTATTTTCACCAAAATTGATATTTCCCAATTGACCTGGCCGAGATAATGGACTCGGCCGTTCAACTCGAAGAAAAGGGGCAGCCTTTAGTGAAATCATTGAAAGTTGTGGATGATACTGTACATGGACAACAGAAAGTACCAGAAGAAAATAATTATTGATAACAACAATGTAACATAATGTTTTTCCAAAATTCAGATTTATAAAAACTTAAAGGCCTTTCGGAAATTCCAGGAGATGGCATGTCAGTTGCTGAAGAAATGGATCTCTTTGGCCTACTGAGTTTAAGATTTGCGTCAGTAATCAGTGTCGACTGAGAGCGTAGGCTTCCGCGGCCGAAGTCAGTATTTAATTGGCTGTCCGGGTGACGCCGCATCGCGAAACGTCGGCACCTTTGCCATGGATGCGGCTTCACCCGGACAGCCAATTAAAATATCAGTGTTTAGAGCTCTCTTTCTCAATCGAAGGACGTTTTGTTTAACTGACGGCACAATTTTACAACAGAAAATTTGAGAAAACCCTTAGGCCTTGTTGTTTTAAGAAACCAAAAATGTTTGCAAACTCAAGATATTTTAACTTAAAATTAATTACCTTTTTAGCTACGTTTATTTATTTTTATTAAAACTGTAGTGAAATTCATATTCTACACCCTTGTGGTGAACAGTAATCGTGAATTTATTATTAAAATAAACAGGATTTTACTTTGACATTTTTCTGCCTATTTCAGCCGTTAAGTCTTTTTTCTATCAATTTTAGAATTTCATAGTGCCTAAAGTAAAAATTTGGGACGTTTTACTTGGTCGCAAAAGTTAACGTTTCCTGTCATTTACTCGTTGACTAGCTATTTATCAATAATTAAAATTAATTTTTGTGTTTATTTATAACTGATTTCCTATTTTTTGTATAAAGGGTAGATATTTACCAAAAATATTGCAATATAATTGTATATTTTGAATATAGTCTACATTTTCACTTATTTAAATTTTGCTATTGAAACGGTATTGCTTGAAGTTGTATCTGAACATTTGTATTTTGCCAGTATAATGTCAAAGAATTAATTCCAGTTCCCAAAAAGTCACGGGCATGTTACTCGTACATTGGGCGCTTTATGATTTACCATATTAATATAAACTTTATGAAATCATATTAAACGTACGTATTACATAAAAACTGTTGTATAAATTTGCGTAAAAATTTTTAATTTTAAAAATTATGAAAACTCGGAAATTGTTCAAAGTGTATCTACACTGTAACGATTGAAATCGGAGCAAAAATGTGAAGACACTTTCTACCGAAAGATGGTCAATTTAGCCTACCCCTCATAGAAACTAAAAAGCCCCGAAAATTTAAAAACGGATGAAAGCTGCTAAAAATTTCGAAGAATGTTTGAAAATAGCCTGAAAATGCGGCAAAGTCGGAGTCGATCACTCCTTCAACTACCTTAAAATACATAGGCTGGTGTTTTTAGTTTTTCTGTTTCATGCGTTTTCCTTGGGTGGGTTTGCTGACTTAACGATATGTTAGCACACCCACTATGACATGTGGTATATTTTGATGCTCTGGATCTGTTCAAAATTTTTAAATTTGGTTATTATATAGTTCTTTATTGGTTCAACATTTTGGGAAATTCTTTTTCAATTTTGTAATTAGTGGGGGTGCTAACTTTACCGACATCGGACATACGGACATTGTTTTACGCGTACATCAATGATGGGCATTAATGATAGTTGATTTTAATCTATTCTGAGCCTAAGGAAGAAGATATTCAGCGGTATAAAAAACGAAAGCTTTTAGAAAATGCAAGAGGAAAATTGAGGAAACAAGATGAGACACGAAAGACGATTGGATTAGCACACAGGATATTAGGAATCAGGGGCTGATCCAACCGATCATTTGGAGGGTGCAGGTGGGAATCATAGATTTTTATTATATAATAAACAAATTTGTTATTATATTAGCGTGCTCGCTTTCCACGGCGCAACCCCGGGTTCGATTCTCGCCAGGGACAAAATAATAACTGTGCGCTTTCCTTACAAATGTCCCAGTATCTACTGCTGTATGATGATGAGGAAGCCCACCCTAAGGTTATGAAGACTAGAATATACGGTGAAGGGATGTCTTCGTGCTAACCACACGAATCCCTTAGCCAATGGCCGAGAGGCTGGTGGCGAAGGCTCGTAGCGGGCTGTCGAGCCATTGTACAGGACAATGTACATAAGGGACTATAAAATATTTTTTAATTACATAATTCTAACATAAATAAATATTTTAATAAAATTTAGCCAAGTAGAGGAGATCAAAAAAAAGCAATGCAATTTTCCCTTTTTTTTTAACCTTTTAGGGGGAACATGTCCCTCATGCTCCCCCCTCCTTCCCAAGGTTCCGCCAGTGCTAGGGATAATGATGTTTTTTGCGCGAATATTGAGTAATTCAAAAGAAAAAGTAAAATAGTAACTAACACGTGGTCACAAAAACGACTAGGAAGCTGAGTGAAATATAAAGATATTCTGAGAGGAAACGAAAAATAATATGCAAACACTGATCAATTGTTCCCAGTGGTCAACAGGACACGAGATCGAAAAAAGTGCTGTGCAATTAAAATTGATTTTTATGAATACTCCTCAATTCAATCATTCAAATTTTCCCAATATACTGTAATACGTTTATATAAATTTTCTATATCAATATACCGACTATAAAGGAATAGCTTCAACAACACATACTCTGTCGCATTATTTCTAACTTCTGCTGTTTTCGAAAATTCAGAGAGTTCGACAAAAACGAGATCTGAACAATTTTTATGCTTTCTTTGCCATATCAGTCGAAAAATATTTTTTTTAATCTGAAGTCGTCTTTGAGAAAGGGTTTTTTAATAAACTGCATTAAATTCAAGAAGAAGTTTCGCAAAAAAAATTGTGCATAATAGTCTTTAAAGATCTGATTTTAAGAAAGTTCAGACCGAAGACAAAATCAGATCTTTAAGTTAAAACAGATTTCATTTTAGAAAAAATATCTGCCTTCAATGTACTTTTGATTTTTTGTGTGTGTTGTAATTTTGGAAATTATTGAGTTAACCGGAAATATGAACAGCACGACTTTTTTATCGTCCTTGAAGACATACGAGGAGACAATTTAAAGATTTTTTGTAGAAAATAGAGCTATTTTAAAAAATAACGTTATTTCAATATTTCATAATATTTATATTTCAATAGTATTACATGTAAAATTACCTCCAAAATACTCATATTTTTGAAAAATTGTATATGAACTTCTTTCCAGATCTGTCTGAATAACATATTTTGTTAAGAAAAAAACTCTTCAAAAACTTCAATGGTGTAGATATTAGTAGACCACCCAAATATTTGAAATTTTGTAATTTGCGAAAAATCAGGGATTTCAATGAAAATGAGACATGTGCCATTTTGGTGTTTACACTATCCTAGGACTAAGTTCATTAAAAAAAGTTTGAATTCATTTTTGAGAATATCTTGAAAATGTTGTAACTTCATGTGAAGTAATTACTACTCTAATGCTTGTCTTAACATTTCAAAATGAGAATTGAAAAGATAAAGTAAGATAGGGCTATTCGAAAAAAAGATATACTGTTTACAACCCTCAGACAGTCTGCAGTGCCATTCGAAGGCGATCTTGGCTGATGTTTGTGCTGTAGCCAGACACGTAGCCTTGTAAAAGCGATACGCACTTCAACAGCCCTTCCTGTATACCAGGAAGATCGCGCATATGACTTGCTAACTAACGCTCCGCATTTGCAGTCGAATTCGTGAGAAGCGTACAGTCTGTACCAATTCAAGCGACATCCATTCCTCTAAGATGGAACAAAGGAGATCCTTTACTTTTTCGCATGTATGTTGCAATGCATGCTTTTCTAAACACGAACAAGCCGTGAAATCTATGGAATTTATCCAGAAAACTACACTCATCAAAATTATATTTTAGATGATATTAAAGAAATCATAATTGAAATAAGATTTTTACAAAAAATAAGATTGTGTAGTGCGTTGTATTTTGACGTGGAACGCCATCAGTTAAATATAAAGATACATGAAATTAATTTAGACATTGCCACTCAAGAGGTGAAAGTTCGATGCCACGTATTATATACTTATGACTAGTCATGTACACTGTATACAGTTTCGAAGGAAGAAAAGTTTCTTTATTTTGTTAAGGATTATTTCTTTCTATTAATGTGTTTTTAAACAGTTCTTTCATAATGCACGAGCTGAGAGAGAAAATATTTAAATAGTTAAATGAAGTGAAGTTTATGATAATTAATAATTTAACAGAAGTATCCCAGTTCCTTTCTGACAATAAATTAGCATTTTTTCAGAAAGTTTTATTGTCCACGTAATGTTGACACATTTCACTTGACATACATTCGCGTCATCAGCTGTAAACAAAGAATACTAGATATGTTTATGTCCGCAAAAGAAAAAAATGACAAACAAACAAGAGAGAGAGAGAGAGAGAGAGAGAGAGAGAGAGAGAGAGAGTATTTAATGCAGAAAGAAATATTTCTTTACGTAAGTAACTCTGTTTCAAGGATCTGTTACCAAGAGTCGGTGATAAATTTTATAAATCATACTAGAGGCACGTCATAGAAATATGATACATGGTTCACTTCCTTATTAAACACATTATTTTCTCCTAAAACTACCTATATAATACGGAATATAAATGCGGATACATTACATTAAGATAAGTAGGAAATTCAGTGTTCCGTTTGTTGCGTATTTAATCACGTTTTACGAGATGTAGGGTGTTTGCAGGCTTATTGGGGTATTAGGTTTTGAAGAGAGTGTCACATTTTCGTTAAGCGAGAGACCCAAAAGAATATGTGAAACGTTCGTGTTCCGCCGGATGTCCACGTGTTCCAACGGCCGCTCTGAAGTCTTCATCAGATTCATTGTTATTTAAATTAATTCAGCTCTGCGCACGGACAGAGTGTGTTGCTTTTGCTTCACGCATCACACAGATCCAGAAACGTCGCAAGCGAAACTATAGGAGAGAAAGGAATGACAGATAAACTCAAAAAATGCAATGAAGTAAAATTATTTGTAATATTTCGTTTCGCGATGAGAAGCATTTTATAATAAAATTTTCAAAAATTAAACTGAATTATTTACATCTCTATTTTAAATGTATAAATTAGATACTGGTTAGTAATCCATTTTCTACATTTTCTATACTGACTTTTGATGTCAGAACGAAGAATGTAATAATGTGAAATCCAATGATACTTGACTTACATCATATTCCTGAATTTTTTACTTTCTCGCCTCGTAAGAAGACAAATTATTCTAAAGGAGCCCCGAAAATCGTGTTTTTTTTTGGGGGGGGGAGAAAAACTCTTATCTCCGGGCCTTGCTAACGAAACTAGTGATGCTACTTTTTCGCGTTATTTCTAACTATTGCAATTTTCGGATATTCTACCTGCGAGTTCAACGAAAATTAGACCTGCGCTATTTTTTAAGCGTCCTTTGCTCTAATTGTCGAAAAATTAAAGAAAAAAATTGGAACCTTTTTTGAGACAATGTTTTTTAAATATTTAAAGTTTTGCATTAAATTCGAGCAGAAATTACACGAAAACTTCAGTTTTTTCAAAACAATTGTATATGACCTCTTTAAATGATCTGATTTGTATTTTGTATATTTATATATTGTGAAAACTTTTATTTTAGACAAAAATGTCTATCTTCAATAGTGTACTTCTGCAATGTTAATTTTTTGCAATACAAAAAGATCAGAAAAGAAAATAGTTTTGCCGAAAATGGGACCATCAACAGATTTTATTGTCCTGTGGTACATACGAAGAAAAAAATTTAAAGACAAAATTTGGACAAGTTTTTTAGAAAATAATTGTTTAAAAATTGCCTATATTTCACGCAAAATTACACGCATTTTTAATTTGTTTATGCTATTTGAGGACAAAGTTTTAAAAACTTGGAGCAATTTTTGAGAAAATTTGAAACATGTAATTGAGGTTTCATGTAAAGTACTCTGAAAAATGAAATATTCAGTTCAAACTCGCAGGATCTTGAGTTCCTTTAAATCGATTATGGAATATCATTTTGGAGAAAATTGAACGGTTTAGACGCTAGCGTTGATCACCGACGGATGGACGGTGGGATGGACGGACGGGCAGAGGTTTTACTATCAATTGTTCTGTATCAAGGACCCGCAAAACACGGATTCTTACTACACAATTTTCTATATGTTACATTAAATAGCATACACTTCCTACTTAAAGTCGTGGTATCTGTCCGAGGCATTTTAGGATCACCTGGATTCTCTAGACTTCCGTACGGGACCATGAAGTTCCTTTTCTGCATTTACTACCAGATATGCTCATGATAAATGGCTCCATTGACATTTACAAATTGTGTGTAGAGCTTAAAAAGAACTTCTGAGAGCAGTTAACGAGATAGTAAGTAGATCACCTGGAGACGTGATCGCCAAGGTCTTGAGGGCACTGACTGTGGATCTTAGCATAAGCCCAGAGTTTCCAACTCCAACTGGCAGAATTCTGGCGTTGGGCACTTCATGGAGATGGGCTGCCAGGGGAATGACTGGGTGGTATTTTTCCACCTATTCCTCCCCTTCTTACAGAACGCTAGACCATCCTCGTGGCGTCGTGGCGGACACGAACAGACCACGTGGACCCCTTCCTGCCTTTTTATTACCAGGTCAGGTTTGACTCTAACCTCTTCGGCAACGGAGAAAGTGGTTTCTGTGAACACCACGATGTCCGATTTCCGTAGCATCTTCCTCTCTATGAAGTTCTTGATCTCGTCATGATTCATGATTCATGGTTTCTACCGCTGTATTGCACTTCCTGAAGTACACATCCCTTCTGGTACTTCCTCTACTAACAATAGTTTTATTGGTAGCTGTATTTGATCTCAATTTCAGTGCAGTTATAAAATATCTAGTTTTAGAATATTGTAAAGAATCGTTTATATGCACCTTAATCGCTCTCCCTTAGGATCCCATCTTGTCGGAGGCGGCTACCTCGTCATCGGCGCATTTCTTCTTATAAGCCCTTTAATCTTGTTCAGGATAGGACTAGTTGAATCTCAATGTTTTGCCGGTCTTCAATATCCGTTGGTAGAAACTCAGAATCTTGGACATCTGCAAATAGGATCTGCAGATTTTTCTAATCGTAATCCTAGGAACGTGTTGGGCGAGCCTCAGCAATCCCAGTCCTCAATTTCTCTTGGCCAGGTAGAATAAGCCATCTCAGTACTCATATGCAGATGTAGGAACTGTTTGACTGCCAGTCTGATTTGACCATCCGCATCCCTGAGCATCGACATAGATGGCATCGATAAAACCAATTGATATAAGTAAAGTAGCGTTATGTAGGTATAAAGTAATGCAAACTTTTGAGTGTGGGCTTTAAATGCGCCTTCTGAAGCCTCGTCACTGCGTCTATCAAATTCGATATGGATGCTTTAGATGGGAAGCCGTTCCGGATAGCATAGTTCACTTAGAGGTATGTTAGGGTATGATTAGAGGAATTCCCTCAACCTTTCCAGACAAGGGTCCTCAATGAACCAGGGTCGTTCAAAGGTTGTAATTTGAAATGATGAACTTTTCCCGATCGACAATGTCATTCCGAGCGCCCCATGATATTCCACCACAATATCAACAAATTCTAGAGCTCCTGGAGTATCATTTGCTAACAGCACCAGAACGTCAGCAAATGCTAACACAGACACACTCCTTTCCAGTAGCATGTATCCTGACATGTTTTCCAATTTCTCAAGCAGGCATTCCATAGTGAAATTAAAAAGGAGTGGAGACAACCTGCTATACTCCTCTACGAATTGGCCCTTCAATTCCTTTCGAAGGATGCTGAATGACGGTGGAAACGTCGGCGTAAAAGACTGTTAGCAAATTGGTAAAGGAGTCAAGTATCCCCCTTAGAGGACGTAATTTACTACATATTTAAACACGTTTTATCCAATTTTTCGTCACCAGGGCAAGCACTAAGAGGTTTTCTGTCGAAAAATCGCTGTTTTCCGGCACACCGTTACAATACTTTCACTTTTTACAAAGTAAGACGAGAAAGTAAAACGTAATCATGAATTCAAAAGTTAAAGTACAAATATTAAAAACGCACTTTATCTCGTATTTTCGACGCCACTAGTAAAGCAGCGTCTATTGTTTTTCACTCACGAAGAGTTCTACTTTCAACCGATTAGCGGCAAATTTAAGAGCGAGCACTCTCTCGCTTATATTTGCCCCTAACCATAATACGCATGAAATTCAAAATATAACTATTTTGTCGATTAACACAGCAGAAGGTTGTTGTCAATTTGGAATTTGGCTAGTCAGGAGGGTGTAATATCTTTAGCATCTTGGCAAAATGAAAAATTTGCTCTCGTGATATTCTTTTAATTTCCCCTCAATACTCTAATAGTCTGGAAGAAAATAGCGTCCTGAGCTACGACTTCGTCATAAGGTGATACGAGACAAATCATTTGAGCCTGAAAGTTAGGCAACCCAACGTACACGCAACACAACGTACTTTCAAGAAAGATGATTTTTGTATTTTTGTCCTACTATCGACGCGAAATTGATCAGTGTGCAGCGGTGCGGAAGGAAAGGGAAGGGCGGGAAGGGGAAAGGGAAGGGAAGGGAGGAAGGGATTGGCAGGCGTGATGAGGCCAGTGGCGAGGCGAGAAGCGTAGCGAGAAGCGAGAGGCGAGGAGAGGCAAAGCAAGGCGAGAGATGAGGCCAGAGGTGTGTCAAGCTGGAATAGCCATGTTAGCACACACGAATGAAATATGTCAAATACTTTATTGATAATTAATTGCCACAATTTCGAATTAATTGTCAACCATTTTCGTGGCAAAAATGGGAGGCTTGAGAGGAGACCACCACACACGTAAATTAAAATTGGATCGTAGCTCGACAACAAAAAACTCAAATAATTTATTGCTAACAATTCTCGAAGGAAACCCAAATAATTTAATCGATAAGCAAATAGAACAATTTTAATGAATGATTTTGTTTTTACAAAGTGTTTTCTTATGCGCTGGTAGTGCGGAATTTCGTGACTTCCTAATGGGCATTTTTCAAATTTTGAAAAACAAAACAAAACCAGTGGTGCTACAGAAAGGCACAGACTCTCCCGAATTAGTTTACTATTTCCTTTGGTCTCGGCTAGCTATTCGGATTTGCCAGCTGCCATTTATCCCCATACTCTTGCCAGCTGCCATTTATCACCGCCCGAAGTACATTTTCTGAAAGTTTCTTAATTTTTCGGTTTCCTTTTAGTACAACAGAAATTTTACTTTAAGAATATTAAGAAACAGTAAAACATCGTCCAACGTGACCATTTTCTTTGAAAAATTTGGAGCCGTTTTTAAGAAAATGGCTTTTAAGCCTTACTGTAAATTCGAAAGTTGATGCTCTTTTTCATAGAAAATTTTTGAGTTTGAAATTTCAATGAAAATTTTTGAAATTTTGGAAAAACTTCATTTAAAGTAATTTGAAGCACTTTTACTCACAAATACAACAATGTTTACGAATTGCTGGAAATTAGCATATAAACGGCGTTAGAAATTTTAAAAAATTCATTTGTATATTTTTTTTAAAACAAAAGAATGCCTAAAAATGAGCTATGAAATGACATATTAAAGAGGGCAATTAGCACTATCCGTTCGAAAGGCTTGAAGAAAAAATTGGTGCCGTTTTTGGGAAAACGGCGTTTGAGCGTTTCTGAAAGTACGGAATTTTGAGCTAGTTTTCACAGAAAATAGTTGAATTTTCGCGAAACTTCATGACATTATTTAAAGCACATGTACTCATAAATATAATAATGTGAACAAATAGCCATTAATGTAAATATTAACGCCGTGAGAGACAAATGAAAAACATTATTTTTTTGTAATTTTTGAAAGAAAAAACAACGACAATATAGAGCAAACTAATGTTTGTCATCTCATTGAGTACATTTAGCACTATCCCCACGAAAAGTGTAAAGAAAAAATTTGGATCCGTTTTTTAAAACATTATTTTTTGTTATCTTTTAAAATTGCACATTTTGCACGCAATATTGCACGAAAACGACTAAGCTTCCAAAAAAAATGTACATGACATAAATGGAAGAACTCACTATGGAGAACAAATTTTATCTGAAGGGAAAATATCTATCTTCAATTTTTGTAGTTGTAGGAAGACACCCGAAAACATTATGAAATTTTGAAATTTTCGCAAATAAAGTTAACCCTGAAAATCGGATCTATGCCAACTTTATAAGTGTATTTTTTCTATTTTTACAAGAAATTTAAAGAAAAAATTTGGAGCTGTTTTTGAGAAAATTTTTAAAATGTCCGGAGGGCTTCATGTACAGAATTCCCAAATTTTGAAGAAAGATTTTCAAAATCGCAGCGCCTCGAGTCGAGCCAAATTGACTGCGGATTATCCATTTTGTAAAAATAATCCTACGTATGGTTCAAGGACAGACACAGAGTGGTGTTCACAGACCGGACGGACGGACATTAAAAAAAAACTTTTTCGTTAACAAGGTACCCCAAAACGCGAATTTCCGTTGAGATCTCGAAATCGATTTTCCGCAGCATTACATAACTTTCCCTATATTACGTGTATTACTCTGCATATACGTATGCAAATGGGAAATAAAAAGTACAAAGACAGCCAAAAGTATTGCTATTATAAAAATGTTATGTGGCTTTCTAGCTTAACAGACGTGCATGATAAATTCGATCCGTAGTAGGGCGAAAATGGCGCATGAAATTATTGTGCATGCATTGGCATAATTTAGAATATATTTAGAAATGGAATACTGCCTCGAAATTTCATATTCTTTATACAGAAGTTACAAATTTCGAAATAACATAAGGATCACTTATTAATGCTTTAAAAATCCTGATTTCTTTTTTACTTTCTCGCTACTGAATAGAGAGAACTTAAGTAATACTGCGCGAAAAAACGGCGAATTTTCGGCAGAAAAATGTATTACAGGGCCCTGGTAACTAGCACCACTAGTTAATGAAAAAACCTCATGTTTTCCTCTCTAGTCACAACTTCGTAACTCCATCGCCCCTTTCCCCCGGAAACTGGCCGACGCACGGTGGGGCCAAATGCCAAAAAGCTGGTCAAAAGTCGAAAGCGTTGTACGATTTGACTGAAACTTTGTATTCAGAGGTTTATGATCATTCTAATTAATAATCTGTAATAAAAATTCCGAAAAACAAAATGGCGGACCAATATGGCGGATAAAATTATCAAAATTTTGTATTTTTAACACAAAATGATCATACTTATAAGTAAAAATGAGTTCATTCGGGTTTTTAAGGATGCTGATTAATAATCTTGAATGAAAATGCCAAAAAAAACAAAATGGCGGACCAATATGGCGGACAAAATCATCATTTTCTTCATTTTTAACACAAAATGATCGTGTTTAAAATTAAAAATGAGTTCATTCGGGTTTATAAGCATGCTGATTAATAATATTAAATAAAAATGCATAAAAAACAAAATGGCGGACCAATATGGCGGACAAAATTACCATAAGTTTGTATTTTTAACACAACATTATTATGTTTATAAGTAAAGAAGAGTTAGTTTGAATTTTTAAGGATGCTAATTAATAACCTTGAATGCAAATGCCAAAAAACAAAATGGCGGACTAATATGGCGGACCAAATCATCAATTTTTTTCCATTTTTAACACGAAATGATCGTGTTTATAATTAAAAATGAGTTGATTTGGGTTTATAAGCATGCTGATTAATAAATATTGAATAAAAATGCTAAAAAAACAAAATGGCGGACCAATATGGCGAACAAAATCATCAAAAGTTTGTATTTCTACATGTTGCACGCGCTACGAAAATTTGTCACAGGCACTACAACGGCAGCTACGGGCAGCTGTTTTTTTGTGATTCTCACAGAGAATAACATTTCGAATAATGTCATATTAAGTTTTTAGCCCCGCACGACGGTGCACATAGTTATTTTTCATTTTAAACACAAATTTTTGATTATAGCATTTTCATTTTTCGCCAACAATCAACGTTAATTATTACATTAACAAATTATTTTTAAAAAAATTAAGTATACATATTATGTTTCTACTTACTCTCAGGAATAGATTCCATTTTGTTTTATTGAATTCGGCCGACTGCACGCTTCTCTATCCTTCGAAACACAAAGGTTCTGAAAACACGTTTCACAGCTGACCGATATCGATCGCTCGAGGCCCAACTTTGAACTGATCTCTTACCTCAAGTATAAGAGAGAAACCGTTACTAATTGCGGAATTCAACGGCCCAAATACCAACCTATTGAAGTAGCAACGACAAAATCCCTATCTAGTAACTTTTTTTTTTGGACTTTTGGCCAGCTTTTTGGCATTTGGCCCCACCGTGCGACGCCCTTCGCCATCTGCTACCTCCTCCAACACTTCACAGTAATAAAAGTATTTAAACACTTCGTCACCATGGTAAGTGCTTACTGAGACACTCGTAGTAACCTCGTAGTTACCTCCTAGTTACCCACATCAAATTAACAAGAACGCCGTCGGATGATCTTTTCTAGGAGCTGACCGCTGTCTGCATACTATCAATGCATATACGAACTGCCTGCTGACTCTTGCCACGTGCTTACGAGGTAAGATGCTTCAACTTATTTTTACATTCTCGTGCGGAGTAATAAATATACTATAGAGAGAGTTAGGTAATGCTGCGGGGAAAACGGTGATTTTTCGATAGAAAAATGGGGCCTAATGCAGAAAAAGTAGATAAATCCTGTTCCAATATGTAGTACTTTCTCTAACACATTATGCAGTGAGATTTCACGAACTGTGGGTCCTTGACACCGAGAAAGCGTTTTCCTTTTTTTCAAAACGTCCGTCCGTCTGTCCGTCCATCTGCGAACAACACTATCGCCTGAACTATTCGTTTCCAAAATGAATATCCTCTTGTCGATCTGGCACGACTCGAAGTTCTGCTTGAAAAATGTTGTTTAAAACTTGGGGGTACTTTACAAGAAACCTCTGGTTTACAAAATTTGTTAAACAATTTCGATTGAAATATGGGCAATATTTAAAAATATATTGAAATCAATATCTTCTAAAAAACTGCCCTAAATTCTTTCTTCAAACTGTTTGTAGAAAGATAGTGCTGAATTCACTGTATGAAATATCATAAACGCCATTTTAATGGATTCTTTTGATTTTTGAAAAAATACATAAATGATTTTTTTAAATATCTCTCACGTTCAAATTTACATTATAAATGTATTTCATTGTTTAATACGTTTGTTAACACACAAGCTTTAAAGTATCTTTAAGACTTTTTTTAAATCCATACTTTTTTGGGAATTTTAGGAAACATTCGAACATTTTTTTAACTATGGAATATTTTGCCCCGAAAATCTTCACAATGGGACAGTTCAATTTTTTCGCATATTCCGAAAGCGTGATTTCGACCAAGATAAGTGGGGCCCAAAAAAAACCACTTAAAAATGTAGGTGTTTTTTAATCAAACACACAAGACAAAATATCTATTGCACAAAAACGAAAAGTAAATCACCACGTTAATTGCAAAGTTCTCTAAATATTTTGTCTTATACAATTTTGTCAAATTTAGGAAAGTATTCACGAAAATGTGAAATTGTTGTATTCTTCCCCTCAAGACTTGCAAGTGAATTATGTCGAAATTAGTTACTATGACAAGAATGTTGTTAAACGATGTGTTCGTTTTGACCGGATGTAACATATGAACGCGGCAGCCATTGAATATCAAGTTTTGGAGATAAAGTGATTCATGAGTGGAATATTGAAAGAGTAATACAGTTTGGTATGATTGTCGTTGTTGTTTACTAGTTACGTAGTGACTGTATTTCAAGCTCATTAGTTGGAATCGTTTTGTTGCTGAAAGGGTTCGTGTGGTGTTTTTGGTTGAAAAAGAAAATACTGCAATGCATCTCATAACTACGTCAGCATTTAATCTGTATTTAGTGAAACCGATAAAGAGTAAGTGATTAAGAAATGTAAGTGAACAACGATAGCGGCGCACAGGTAATGATGAAGCTATGTTCGATGTATGAACCTCATAAAATATCAAAGTTTGTGAATTATGACTACCACGTGATTTTTCACACTAGCCGAGTTATCATCCAGTGAACCACAATAATGTAAGAAAATATCCTGACGAACTTAACAAAAAATTTTCCAAAGAAATTAGAAGAATTGGAGTAAGACGTATGAAGAACATACCACAGCCACTTATGAGAATTTTGTGTCAAAATATAAAAAAAAAGCTTGTAAGCACTTTTGTTTTCTAGCTAGAAATGAAAGGAAATAATGTACTCTCTATTAAAATATAAGATAATGGCTACACCTCCATTGATATACATTAGTATTAAAAAACGAACAGCGAACTAAATAAGCGAATTTAAAAAACAAGGAATGTCTCTCTTCAGAAAGTTTTCCTCGGATCTCTATCTGCTAGGGTGGCCGACATATGAAATGTGACATACTACATGTATGAAGGAAACTGGACAATTTGGTAAGACACCTCATTTTTTGGCAAATAATTAGCAATAATTTAATTTGGCATTTTCGCACTAACACGGATTGAATTTAAATTACGTAACTCCGTTAAAATATTAAAACATTTTAAAAGCCCATTTCCACTGTAACAATAAGTATGAGGTGTTTCTGTGCTTTTCAAATATATAGAAATTAATATATTTGCTCGTACCATTTTTTGAAAATTGAAGAAAGAAAAAAATAATTTCGTAGTAGCCATATGCCACATTACCAGTGCGTAAGAAAACATATTGTAAAAGTAAACTTATTCAGCAAAATTGTTTTACTTACTCAACAACAATTTTTTGACAGTTTCAGTAGAGTAATTAATAATTTGACCGTTTCCGTCGAGCTACGGCCCGAATTTATGTTTGTTGAATGAATGTGTGTTGGTGTCGTGTCAAGCCAGTTCACGCCCGTTTTTCCACGACAATACATGGGAATTGATTCCAAATTATGGCAGTCAATTAGCAATTAATTAGCAATCAATCATTTGAGGGTTTCCGTCGAGCTACGGTCCGAATTTAACTTATGCGTGTGCTGGCGTCGTGTCAACCCAGCCCACTCTCGTTTTCACCACGCAAATTCGTGGAAATTAATTCCATGTTGGGGCAATTAATTAGCAATAAATAATTTTAGGTTTTCCGTTGAGCTACGATCCGAACTTAACTTATGTGTGCTGTGTCGCGTCAAGCCAGCTCACACCCATTTTCGCCACGAAAATACATGGCAATTAATTCGAAATTTTGGCAATCAATTTGCAATAAATAATTTGACATGTTTCTTTAGGATGTGCTGATTTGACTGTTCAGTTTGACACACCTAAGATGAGGGGAGGCGAGGAGTATGCCAAAGTTAGACACCTTTATTGAATGCACAGCAAAGAAAACTGAAGGGATTTTTTTTAAAGTATAAAAAGCGATGTCTCATGTCCTCAATAAATAAAAGTTCACACATAGCAGTTCAAAATTTTGAAACTTCTGTATGTGAATGTGAAAGACAAGACTGCACTGCAATCTATTACAAAACTGAATAAACACTACTCCTCCCTGTAGAACACTTCAACTCTCAGGACTAATAAAGAGCTAAATGAATCAATCCTTGTTATTATCAATGATGAACTTGACAGCAGCTGAACTTAGAAGAATTTAATTCAGTAATAAGAAAAGAAAATAATAGGAAAAGTTCTGGGTTAGATGAGGTAATGTAGAGCTCATGTTTATGGAAATGAGTTGAAAGAAACACTACTAGAATTATATAATAAAGTAAGGCAAGAAAAACAACAACAATATAATGGTTTGGTTATTAATAGAGACAGGATTTTCATGCACTATAAATGCTAAAATATGCATGCAAACAAGCATTAACCAAACATGCAAATAACCAAACATGCAGAATGCAGAACAAAAATTGTCAAAACATGCACAATGAAATTTGAGTTTAGTATATTTCCTGTTTTATTGCCTTTTGTATTTTGTAGCTATTTACAATTTTTCTTAATTTTGTCTGTCAAATTCATTGTTTGTCAGTAAAAAATGTAAATGCAGAAAATGCTTTCTACAAGACAAGATGTAATTGAAGCATTCTTCAAACATTAAATTTGAGCCACCAAGAGGAAAAATTCTGCATTTTCTGATTTTTCACCCCAAATAATGTTTTATTACATTTTGGAGAAATTTCAAATCAGAATTTGAATTAAAGACAAATAAATTCTCCTTAGTAGCAACACTCACAACTCCAAACACTAATTTCAAAGATATTTTAATGTTTGAAACAAATTTTACTGACTCCATGAGAGGTATACCTACTGCTCCTAATTTCTGAATTGCTAAAGGCAATTTTACAAAATTTGATTTTATATATTATATTATTTTTTTTACGGTCAATGTTTTTTTAGACTTACCTTATTTTTTGCACACAAGCAGACTGAGTCTACTCTTGATTATTTTCTCTCCCATTGCCAGTTATCAAATGACATTGAGTTACAACTTCCTGTATTTTCATTATATTTTGTTTCTTAATCGCTTGGTATTGATTCATTTCACATATGTGGCTCGCAGTGCATGTACCTGCTTCACAAATCATAGCACATGTAGCAAAAGGTTAAAATTTCTTGTAGAACAACAAGAAAAGAGAACTCCATAATGTCAGGATTTAAGAATAATATGCTATTTGTACAAAAATTTCTCAATTTTAATTTTTACAAGTTATGCAAAAATAGCTTTAAAAAAGTGTCTAATATGCTAAATAGATGTCAGAATATGCAGTATTAATTGAAAAAATGCTCAAACATGCATTATGCATGAATTTCTTTTCAAAAACCGGGTACCATAACATGCAAACATGATGTGGAAAAAGTATGCATTTTTAAAATGTATATGCCATGGAAAATATATCTACAAAGTTTGAAAGCTTGAAGGGTAAATAAAAATATGCATTTGCATAAAAATCCTGTCTCTAGTTAAAAACATTCACAAAAAAGGCTCAAGGAAGAAGATCTGCAATAATTATACAGGCATCACATTGCAGTCAATATCATTTTAGCTGTATGCAAACATTACAGTCAATATCATCTTAGCTGTACACAAATATGCTGGTGAACAGGCTCAATAAAGTATGTGAGAATTCCATGAGAGAGGTGCAATTTAGGTTTCAAAAGGGAAGATGCACTATTGATGCCATCTTTAGATTACAGATGTTAGTAGACAAAGGAAAAGAAAGTAATCTACTAACTTTTGTAGTGTTTATTGATTATGAAAAGGCATATAACAATGTAAACATGCAGAAACTCTGAGAAATATTTCAAGAGCAGAAAATCCTAAATCATTTGCTCAAAGTAATCCAAAGTTTATATGTGAACTCAAGTATTAAAATTCTTTTAAGAAAGGGAAGTCTGAAGTTATATCAACCAGATGATGATTGTCACCCATCCTCTTCAACATATATATTAACCACTTAAGTTAACCAGTGAATACAAATTAAAAAAGACAAACAGTAGATATAATCTTGTATGTTGATGACCAGACTATTATAATGGATTACGAAGATGATTTACAAAGAGCAGTTTTTGAATTGAGAAAGTATTCCAAGAATACTCCATGAAGATAATAATCCAGAAAACAAAAGTTATGGCAATACAAGGCAAAGTACGAAGGATTGTAATAAATTGTAAAAAATTGTAATAAATGGAAAATTAAAGGAACAATAAATTTGTTTTTTATATTTTGAAATAAGTGTGTTCAACCAAACTCAGGAGGAATAAAAAAGGCAATATGGCAATACAAGGCAAAGTACGAAGGATTGTAATAAATTGTAAAAAATTGTAATAAATGGAAAATTAAAGGAACAATAAATTTGTTTTTTATATTTTGAAATAAGTGTGTTCAACCAAACTCAGGAGGAATAAAAAAGGCAATATGGCAATACAAGGCAAAGTACGAAGGATTGTAATAAATTGTAAAAAATTGTAATAAATGGAAAATTAAAGGAACAATAAATTTGTTTTTTATATTTTGAAATAAGTGTGTTCAACCAAACTCAGGAGGAATAAAAAAGAAACTAAATAAATACAATTTAATTTGCAGAACAATTAAGAGGCACTTTGTGCAGAGACAGGCACAGAAACAAAACTGAAACTCCATAATACAGCAGCAAAAACTAGAATCATATAAGGAAAGAGGACAAGCAAAACCTACAAGTGGAGCATATCAGGTTTCTAAAACACCTTTTGGGACTCACAAGAAGAGACAGACTGATAAATAAGAATATTAGAAAGAAACTTAAAACCAGTGGTATAGTAGAAGAAATAGAACATTTTCAAAGAAAATGGGAGGATAACAATTAGAATGAACAACAACAGATTGCCAAAACCGATCTGAAAGTACAAACTGAAAGGGAACAGAGATGTAGAAAGACCAGAAAAGAAATGGCAACAGCAGGAAGACTAGGAAGAAGGAGGAGCAGCAGACAGAGGATGGGAAGAAGGAGATCCATTTTGCAAAGCGGACTTCATTTTATGGAGATTTATTTCTTAATTATAATATTATAAGGCTTTATTTCAACCTTGAATCACTCAATTCAAATTGCATTAAATGAGTAAGTACATTATGACATGATATTAAAATTAGTTTACAAAACTATTAAATCTAAAAATTTAATGTAAAAAAGTCTTT
Source organism: Gryllus longicercus (assembly GCA_038098605.1). Classification (NCBI taxonomy): domain Eukaryota; kingdom Metazoa; phylum Arthropoda; class Insecta; order Orthoptera; family Gryllidae; genus Gryllus; species Gryllus longicercus. The sequence continues at coordinate 3,229,498 of JAZDUA010000120.1, read as the reverse complement.
CCAAATCGAACAGATTTTAAACAAGTTTGCAATTTAATTATTATTTTGAGATAAACATGGAAGGGAAGAAATAATATTTTAAAAGTTTGAGATTTAGAAAAATTGTTGGTCTAAGCCAGATATTGTCATATTCTTCTTCTTCTTCCTCGCGAATAGGCCACATAGGACCACGCGTACATACATCCTGCATTTACCGTGGCTCAGTCTCATATATCGCGGTAGCAGGTGTATGTGTCACCCAATTGGGGGGGGGGGATCAGTATTTTCTACTGAATCCAATTTTTATCCCCCAGGGCTGTTAGCTCTGGGGGTATGAAATATGAAACAATGATGATAATGAGGGGTGAAAGGACGACACACTCATACAAACACACACAAATACACCCATGCCCAAGGCGGGACTCGAACCCGCGATCTTCTGGTCCGAGACCACTCCGGCACTACTGCCTTAGCGATCTCGGCCATCTGGTCGGCTATTGTCATATTATATATAGTATGGTATTTTCCAATACCCTATAAGCAGTTGTGTCTGCTCAAAATTGAGTTCACAATTCAACAAGATCCAACAAGTTCCAGAGTGTAAGTTCCATCTCCTTTATAATGGCCTTTCAACACTTGCTTGGCTCCCTTTCCACAAAGGAATGCCAGAAAATGAAGAGGTATTCTCAACCGCTAAAACAGCAATCATGGTTCCACAATCTGAAAAAGTGGAATCCTTTTTGCTAAAATTTTAAGATACAGACAGAAGAATACAGTGAGATAATCATGGGAGAGGAACAAAATGGATCCAGAGAGGGAAGAAGCACAAAATATACCATATTCTACATGTTTGTATTCACCTTACAAAGAAACCTGGTTACACTGAAACCTGCAATGAAGTAAAATGATCAACCAATCCACTATTTATAGATTTCAAAAAGATATGATTCAGTACTTACAGAAATAGCATGAAAAATACTAGAGAAAGAAAATATATTGGTAGAAATAATCAAAGGATTTCAAAGTATTTTTACCTGAATTTATAGAATAGTGTAAAAGTGAGTAATGGAAACATGTCAAAGTTCTGTACAATCTCACAATCTACATTACAATCGTTCGTTATAATCTACAAATGTTAAATAGACAGGGCTGCCATGTCTATTTAACATTTACACTAATCGTATTATCAAAGAATGAAAACAAACAATTAAAAAGGGATTAATCTGAATAAAACTCAGCAGATCCAAATAATTCTTTATGCAAATAATGTGCTCAAATTAATGAAGACTGAAAATGACCTACAAATTGCAAGACATGTGTGAAATAAGATAATACCAAAATATAATATGAGAACAAACAAATCAAAAGCCATTGCATATCAGGGAAAAGAAATGAGATGAGTTACAATTATCATTAATGGACAAATAATAGAACAAGTCTCCAAATTCAATTATTTAGGCAATTTGATTGCATGTAGATCAAAGGACCTAAGAAAACAAAATACAAAGCTACAACAAAACAAATGGAGACAAACAACATTTTTGAAGAGATATGCCTCAAGAAACCAAATTAAAAATGTGTAACATGACAACAAAACCAATACTTACATATGGATCAGAAATACAAAAAAATGAAATGCAAAGATAATCAAAAATTAGAAGCCACGCAGATGAGATTCAAATGATATCCTGTGAGAAATATTTTGAAAGACCTTGAATGAAGTAAAGTCATCAGAAAAACACTCAAGAAAAAATATAGTAGAGGAGATAAAGGAGAGTGAGAAGAAATGGTTCTCCCATGTCAACAGAATGAAGGAAGAAACTACGAAACCACCTACTCTCAAGTGCAGTGCTGAAGTACAGACTAATAAGACAAAGAGATATAGGGAGGCACAACTAAGGGGATAAACAAGGATGAATGTCGAGACAAGGCTAAAGGAAGCTCTTTGGAAAAAGAATATAGCTAATTTTTCTTGATCATCAGCACAAAGAATGTTTTTATTTCTTTACTTCTGGCAATTTTTATATCTCTTTCCATTTCTTTCCATTTCCAGAGCACAACTGATAAGGTAGGGCCTACATCTTTAGTGAAATCCAACATTTGTGGGGATTACTGTTTTTGCTCCATCACATGTGTTTTGAATTTTAATTTCTGATTTCTTACATAAACTCTTAACCCTGCACCTGATGCACTACCATCTGTCAGATGAAATGATATTCTTTCCCATTCTCTTTTTTGGGATATTTCTCTGAAGAGTGTATTCTTAAGTAGATTCGTCTTTAATGGCACACTACAGTAAAAAATTGTGGCCAGTGTACATTCACCTTTCTTGATTCTTCATGTGGATAAAGAATCTGTGAGAATAGATGCACCCAATCAAAATTATGTTTCCCATCTTCTCATTTCTAAGTTGCCTTTTGATAATGAACAATGTAAATATATTTAAAGTTAAATAGAATATCTCTCACAGAAAAAGTAAATAGTACTCTTTGTTACATTGGATTATTTTGCTGATAATGGATGGAAACACAGTGACAATATTTTTTCATTTCATTGACAAACATGTTCAATTCCATTTGATTTAATTTAATACATTTTATTTCATATGAGGGAGAAGTATAATCTGCATATAATAATAAGAATAATATAGGAGAGATAAGATAAAGTTCTCTTCTTCCAAAGTTTTTCATTGTCTTTGAAATATTTGTCTTTCTAATATTCTACAAATAGTAGGAATATTCATAAGTTTTATTTTCACTATTTTTTAACAATCTGGCTGAATGTACAAGATACATTTATGATATCATGACCTTCCTGAAAGATTGCCAAATTGCTCTTTATCCGTTGTTTCTTCACTGAATTCTTTTAATGTTTTGACACAAACCACTGATTTCTAAATGAATTTGTAAGACAATGGTAATGTATCTAACTTAATGGAGAGACTGATAGGAACCACATGGATTTTTCCTTTACTGTTTTTGAAACCTATATAAAGTAAAATATTGTTTCTCAGAATTATCGCACACTTCATACATGCATTCCCCCAGGTAATGCCAGGAAAAAACAAAAATAACATACTTAATGTAAAAATATGTACATATGTGATTTAAAAAGGGGAAACAAACTTTGATCCAACCTGAAGGGCATCCATCAACTTACTTAAACTACATATTTTAAGTACCTCCCAATAATTGTGTAACACTTAAAAATTTGTAGTAGTTGTGTACTATTTGTGCACACTTGATGTAATTTATGGATGACCCCTAAGCGTGGAAGAACTTGCAGGAGTAGAACTACATTTATTATTCAACACATTTGAGAGTGAATACACATCTCTGTAAACAATTGCAATGAATTGGGATAAAAGAAAGGCTTGCTTAATGCAATTGTTAGAAATAAGCTATCAACTTCCTACAAAACTTCCCCACCTAGTGGAGAAGTTTTGTAGGAAGTTGATTGCTTATTTCCCACCTAGTTCAATAGCACAACTGTCTGCAATGGAATATGGAAATCAAAATATGAAGGTTTCAGATAGTGTTCTAGAATCTCTAGCAGTAATTACATATTTGTATTCTGTTAGTATGCATTGTGGTAACTAATCACCTAATAATTAATGTGACCTTTTGAATGGAGCAAAAAAACCTAATTTGGATCTATTTTTTGAAAGATGGCATTTATTTTTATGAAATTACTTGTTGTTATGGACATTGAAAACAATTCAACTTCTGTAAATGGATTGCATTTTTTATTATAATTTATTGTGGAAAATATTGTTAAACAATGACAAGAACGAAGAAATTGCGAGATAAGAATACCACTTATTGAGAAACGGGAAAAGGAAAGTTAACCAGCGAATATAAATCAGAAAAGACAAACAGTTAGATATAATCATGTATGTTGATGGCCAGACTATCATAATGGATTACGAAGATGATTTACAAAGAGCAGTTTTTGAATTGAGAAAGTATTCCAAGAATACTCCATGAAGATAATAATCCAGAAAACAAAAGTTATGGCAATACAAGGCAAAGTACAAAGGATTGTTATAAATTGTAATAAATGGAAAATTAAAGGGACAATAAATTTGTTTTTTATATTTTGAAATAAGTGTGTTCAACCAAACTCAGGGGGAATAAAAAAGGAACTAAATAAATACAATTTAATTTGCAGAACAATTAAGAGGCACTTTGTGCAGAGACAGGCACAGAAACAAAACTGAAACTCCATAATACAGCAGCAAAAACTAGAATCATATAAGGAAAGAGGACAAGCAAAACCTACAAGTGGAGCATATCAGGTTTCTAAAACACCTTTGCAAAACAATCTATTTTGGATCTATTCTTTGAAAGATGGCATTTATTATTATGGAATTACTTGTTGTTACAAACATTGAAAAGAATTCAACGTCTGTGACTGGATTGCATTTTCTGTTATAATTTATTGTGGAAAATATTGTTAAAGAATGACTAGAACGAAGAAATTGCGAGGTAAGAATACCATCCTTGTTCTAGAAATTTCAGTTATCATCTTTTAAGTTTCCCGCCTTACAATCTCATTGCTACTATATGTGTAGGTTGCTGAGTGGTTTTACGTTGGTTGAGCTCTTATTGGTCAACGCTGTGGATGCGTGGATATTGCGACCAATGAAAATTTGCCATCTGTGTTAGTAGTTTTGACTGAGACTGTGGACACGGATTGTCAGATGCCTTGTAGAATGTGTGTGAGTGTTGTGTGTATCGCGTGAATTCAAGTTGCATGTAAGTCCAGAGCGATATTATTTTGTCGTCTGTGGGAGTGTTGAATATCTTACTTGCTTGTAAATAGTTAAGTCATGGGGCAACCATAAACGTACTACTAGTGGACGTTTACAGTTTTTTAATTCATTTGCAGATTTTTAATGCGGCCGGTAGCAGACATGGATCAAGGTGCCAAGATGTATTTTTTCTCAGTATGTTTTCTTTACTTCATTTCCAGCGCGTTGAGTTTGAAGAAGTCAGATTGTGAAGGTATGTAAGAATGGTTTTTAAGTGGCGAAGCACTGCCACGATGTGGTGTCCACGTCAACTTGCTTAATAAACTTCATGGTCTGTGATTGTAAATTTTGTCAATTTGTTTGGAAATTATATGATATAAACAATAAACATCTTAATATATTTAAGACAAAATTAAATTCAATTTTTGTAGTTGTTCTAGACATCATGACATTCTGTAATAAAGTGGTGTTTGTTTAGTTTGTGTTACAGTAGTTGAAAAGTTCGGCAATTCATTGTCCGCCGATATAAAATCAAATCCAAAGCTAATTGAAGACGAATTTCGGAAATTTTGCAAAACGTCAAAAGCCAAAGAGAACAGATTTGTGAGTACGATTGTGATGTAATTTTTCGTATCTTGACATGTATAGAGTTAAAAGAAGGAGTAAGCATGTGTCTTTTATAGTGCTATTACCTGGGTGGTTTGGAAGAATCTGCTACAGGAATTCTAGGAGAATTGTCAAAACCCCTATCATGGTCCATGCCGCCTGAAAAAATCTGTGAGAAGTTGAAGAAAAAGGATTCACAGATATGTGATTTACATTATGGTATGTATTGTCCTTAAAAATAATGTATGCTTTTAATGGATGGTAATATGATATTTAGATGGAGGCTATATGCTTAAATGTAGCACGAGGACCAAAAAATTATTCAGTTTGTAGAGTGTGGATTCTAAATTTTATGGTAAAAATTATAAATGCTTATATTTGTTATAGAGGTTCTTGTTTTTGAAAGTTAGCACTTCTTGCAGTGCATTCGCTGTGATAATGATAATTATATTACATGGAAATTTTTGAGCAGTTCATTCATTATCAAGGTTTCAAAAATCTTCTTGATAAGGTTTAAAAAGTTATTTATGGATAATTATTCACATTTCCTAGGTATCAAAAACTTGCAGACTGCACTGAACCAGTTGTATTATTTTGGTTTTGGGCCTGGTCGGTGAAGTTTCAAAAGTGTGCAATTAGAATTAATTTGCTTAAATCATGATATCGAAATTATTTACGAATAGTTTTTATCATTTTTATTGGTACCCTAAGTTTCTTTATTCACTTTAATGAAATGCTTTTTTGACATGTATTCTTTATTTTGTGCGAATAATTTTAGGGCACAAGTGTTATTTGGGAAATAAAGAATACAGTTTATTTTACCCATTGATTATATGGTCAAGTTAGTCATCATTAATATTGATTTAGAGAGTACACAATAAAGTAAGATTGATATATATGGGAAAACAGTCACAAATATTTAGTGTGCATTTTTATAAGTAAATTAAGTTTATTTGTCCCCCTTACTAAATACAATATGGATTAGTGTTGTGAAATTTGAAAAACTTGGCTATTACAATAAATAAAATTATGCTGGAAGCAACAATGAAAATGCAGAAACAGATAAAAGTACATACGGCATTCTTAAAAAACAGGTGTCCTGAATTTATGGATTTCATAGAAAAATGCTGTGAGCTCCAGATAAATTTGTGTTATTTTTAGATAGTTTATTTGATTTCTGAATTGTTTCTCCCATTTTTTATTGAAATCTCCTGTAGTTGTCTATGAAACATCAAAAGTGATTTGAAGTTGTACACAGGTTTAATTCTTGTATATTTTGTAAAGAGTTTGTGTTCTTTGTTTGTAACTTTGTTTCTGTTATCTCATGAATGAATTTGGAGAGGTGTCCAACTCATTAATTTAATACTTGCACAATATTGTAATTTAAGGAAGGAGTTATATTTTGCGCCTGGATCGAAACTTTTTGCATTTCCTCATATCTTATAACTTATTGGAAAATTTTGTTCGAGACATAAAAAGTGAATATTCAAAGAGTGGTTGAGTAACATTAAGTTTAAATTTATAATTAAATTAATAAAAATAAATAATTTTATTTTTATTACGATTTCTCTGGGCTACGAATCGGGAGAGAGAAGAGAGGAAATAAACTTCTAATACATTCCATGACAGTGTAGTATCTTTCTGTTAGAAGTTGTACTAGATGAATGGATATTGTATGAAAACGTGTTATGCAACCCGAACCTTGAAATTAATCTCTTTACATATTGCATGTGATAACTAAATCCACTAACAGATGAAGACAATGAAATTTATGCATTGGAAACATAAGTATGCAGGGGGCAAAGTGGTTCATTGTGATATTTGTAATTTTAATTATTGCTAGCAGTATTACTTAAACTGAGTGAGCAGGAAGTGGGTTTTTAGTTATTTTCAGGAACAATTACTTCTAGTTTCATATTTTATTTTTAATTTCAATATTTTACATTATGGTGAGAATAATTTGACTTCTTTCATTATATTTCATCATCATTCTGTTTTGCATCTTTTATCACTAGTATATTGTGGACTGTTTTTGTGATATTGTTTTTGTTTTGTTTTATTTATTGCAGATAAAACAATTGACTTACGGACTGTTGATTTGAAAAAACTGAAAGTGCGTGATTTAAAGAAAATTCTTAGTGACTGGGATGAGACCTGTGAAGGTTGTATTGAGAAGACAGATTTCATCAAAAGAATAGAAGAACTTAAGCCTCAGTATATGCATCAAGAATTGTAAAATATTAAATTACTCTCTTAATTGTGAACTCTTAAGCAATTTAGCCTCGATCCTGTTTCAAATGGCAAAGGATGACAAAAAATGGATAAGAAAAATATTGTAATATACCAGCAATGTGTGGTGTGAATTTGTGTGAATTTGCTCCAGATTGCGTCATTGCATGACTATTACAGCAGGTGTTATTTATTTTATTTCCTTCTCATTTTATTTATTTCATGTTCAGGATAAGTATTCAAATATAATTGTCTGCCCTTTAATGTAGTTTTGAGAAATCGGTGCACCCTTCATTGTAATGTAAGCACTTTTGGTGGTTATTTTTATAAGCCATGGTCAGTGGATGATGCTGTAAGATACTAGTTCAGTAGCAACATGTGAAACTGCAACATCAAGTAAGATTAATGCAGTGTTCAGAGATTTTTTATTGTTGCTGAAGTTTTTGTCAGTATCAAAACCACTCTGGCAGTATTTAAAGTAACATTGATATACTTAATTATGTTTTACATGCACAGGTTTTCTTGAGCCCTGGAATACCTATTCCTTCTCCTTTACTAACATTATTTGAAATAAGAATAAATTGCAGCAATGATTGACAAAATGTGGAAAAAATAAATATTCATTCCTTTCTAATAGAATCTATTTTGCACTAATGAGCTACAGAGTTGATTATTGAAATGCTACTAGTCTCTCACATCAAGGACATGAGGGTTCAAGAAAACTTGTGCCCCCATCCCCTCCCCTTAAGCTTTTACTGCTGTAAGCATTCTTGAGCAACATGTGAATATGAGAATCAACCCAAAGTTACTGTGTATTTTTTTTTCCAATTGTGGCATTAAATGTTATTTCAAATAAGTGGAGTGTTTAAGAGTTGTATGAATGTTCTGGGAATCAATTGAGTGTAAAGTGGTGAGAAATTGACTAATTGAATTAACTCGTGTACTTTTATATGGGATGGTCAGAAAGAATCTCCTGTAAAGGTGAGCATAATATGAAAATTTAATTTAAATGTTAGTACTTGTGAAATGCAGTATGAGCCTACATTGAAGTTGGACTACAGATTTCATGTTCAAATTGTGAAAAGAATCAAATGTACAGATACACCATTTATGAATTGCATAGTGAATTTACAAACAGACAAATAAAGACCAAAGTACTGGATGTATTGTTCCTTAATGGGACAGAATCTTGTGAAATGTATTTAGATTACTAAATGCAGAAAGCATGTATCTGTGAATAAATCTATTCAACAGGGAGAATGTCTATTAATGCACCTGTAAAGAAAACTAAATTAACTTGTATTTACGGAATTATATTTTTGCTGGCCCTTGCAGCTGTAAGTCCATTTCCCTTACAAACATTGCGAGTTCTAGTCTTGAGATTTTTCTTTGGAAGCCAATGAACAAATGGGTGCTAAAAGGGCTTTTGTCTTATTACTTCTGTTACAAAAAAGTCTGGATAGTAAACTTCAGTAAGCTTTGATTCAACTGGAAATTGCACCAAAAGTCCTGGAACTATATTAAACACTTTCTGATGTATAGTTAACATCCAATGTTAAAAACTAGCAAGGGCATATTTAGGGTATTTGTGAAAATCATCTAAACCATTGCAGAAAATATCTATTGGAAGGTGGACTGAAGATGGTTAGATGTAATCACTAATCAGAGTGACTATTAGTTTACTTCCAAAAGTAACCAAGGAAAAAACTTGAGTCATTGTGGGAATTGTATATTCTAATAGATACTAGATATGTGTGGATCTTCATGTGTAAATGCCTCTAAGCAATAATTCTTTATTATACTAACATTTCATATTGGCACTGTTCAGCTTACTGCTTTAAAACTTTTTTAAATACACAATTATAATTTAAGAAGGTATGGCATTTACCTAACTGATATTTCTTTCAAAATCATATCACCAAGTGTTAGAGAGTAAGCCTGGGATCAAATCATTTGAGGTCAGATAACCATTAATTAATTTCATTAAATTTATTTCTTAGCCAGAGCGTGATCACAGAATCTACTTCAATGTAAAGCATTTCATTGAAACCTGATCAATATTCAATGCTAAAGTCTGTGGTTTGAGGGAAGAGCTTACTATCTCTGAAACATTAATTTTTTTAAATCTAATTTTGATGTTTCAGTTGTTCATGAAAGTATTGTCTTCCCACAATTACACAATCATTATTAATTGCCTATAATAAACATGACTCTACCTTAAATAATCACTACATCTACAAAACTTATCTAAGTTTTCCAAATGTTTATTTTCAAGTCATATTTCTTACACCTTCATGCATAAAACCTCGTGTTTGCATAATACTTTCAGTAGGGGTTATGGTTTAATGCACAATGAATGGTAAGTACCATCTCGTAATTGGGAGGTGTCTTGGGCATTAGTGTGATTTATACATTACACTTCACACAATGAGAACCACCTATTACTAAACAGTTTACAAGTCAAAAGAGGTTATGTAAAAACTTGATAATTAAAAAGGAAATATTAAATTTTTCCCTTTGGTTTTTTGACAGTCATTTCATTGGGTTATACGGTAAAAGATACGGTCCCATATTATTTATTGACAGACACTTGAAATAACTACATGGTATGGATCACACCAATGATTGTGGGAATCAAAACTTCAATAAAAACATGGTTCAATTTTTGTTTGCAAGAAATTGCTTAAGAATATGTAGGGACTGTGATCCAGTTTTAGTTTAATCGAAAAGCTTAGAAGAGTGATTCGGAATGTGTACCTTTAAAAATATTTGCTGAAATGTCTACTCATGATTTTTAAATACAATCAAATCCATTTCTTGGCAGAATATGGTGGATGGATACACAAAGAAAATGTAAAACCCTTTACAATACTATTTATGAATGTGCTGAATGAAGTAATGCCTTTCAGGAAGGTGCACTTGCAAGAGTGATAATCAAAATGACAAAATATACAAATCCGCTCCAGCTAATAGAGCTTATTCTTATCTGCTTGCCACTTTTTTTAATATACAATGGACATACAAATGCATGCCCAAAACCATTAGGGAAAACCAGATGGATTACCCTTACCCATGAAGAAACTATTAAGGAAGACAAAATGTTTTGAACTTATTATGATTGATGTGCTCAAAATAAATAAACTTATTTGCATTTAATGTAGATGATGTAGGCTTCCGCGGCCAGTCATTATCTGGGCGGTCCAGATCATTTAATGTAATGTTTTTTCTCAATAATATTTCATTTTGTATATCAGTATTATTCAAACTGTGAGGTGTGCCTTCCAATGAGTTGTGAAAGTTTCCGAAGGGAGGTGCAAGAACTTTATAATAATTAATAAAATAGTGCTCTAACGCTTAAGAATGCTCTACTAATTTATGAATCTCACACCATGAGAAGAAGAATAACTTACTGATCTTTTATCAAACAACACACTAAAGATAAAATAAAACTGCAAACATTATCCAAAATTTGGTGCTCTGTGAGGAATGAATATCCAGAGCTAAGTCAGAAGGCCTTGTGTTCTGACTCTTTTTGCCACTTCCCGAGTGAAACAGAATTTTCATCCATGGTAGTGATGTCAAAATATAGATCAAGAATAAATTTCCAGAACGAGAAGCTTATTGCAGTTTCTCTATTAGTGCCAAGATTTGTTGAACTCTTAACATCGAACATGGCCATCCATCTCACTGACTTGTTTTAACTATCAAGATCAAGAATAAATCTATAGAATGAGATGAATATTACCATTTCTAAATGAATGCCATGATTTGATGAACTAGGTGATAACAAACAAGCCCATCCATCTCACTGACCTTTCTGGACTATTAATACTTTTTTTTTTTTTTTTTTTTAGAGTTTTCCTCACTTTTTCAAACATTAATTAAATTCAGTACAGCAGTGAATAGTAGATATCACGATACATGATGGTCTTACTTTCAGGAAAAAATATTTAGTTATTAACAATTTAATTTTAGTAAGGGGAGGTGTGTGCAGAATTTGTTACCTGAAGGAAGTCATCAGCAAAAAGTTTGAAATCCTCTGTTGTATACGATTTGACCTCCTTATAGAAAAAAATTGTTTAATTTCATCTCATTGTTTTCTCAGTGAATTTAACATGAATGCACCTGCCTTTTGCTCAGAAATTTGTGAAGATCGAAACAGGAAAGTGTTTTTTGAAAGAAAATATTAGGTAATTATTTTTACTTCACATGTATAGTGCATATTAAATACTCTAGCCTTTCTTAATAAGTACAATTCACTTTTTTTTTTTGTCAGAGGAAACTTCCCTAATTGTCTATTCACATTTTAACTTCAAGGGACTTGGTCTCCATTTCATGACTGTCACTGATGTGATTTTTGTTCTGACCCCCTCAAAAAGAACTAAACAACCCAATTCTGGAACTTTTCAGCAAAGTTTTAGAGAAACCGTAATGGGCCATTTCATGGTGTGAACAGGGACTTGATATCATAAATAGATTTATAACTAATCAACAAAATTTCACAGACTTAATTAATTAACCCTTCTTTAGGTGCTCTTGGGTCTAGTACACCCATTGCATTTTAGGAACTAATGTTGAAAGTTGTTGTTTTAAGAACTTTACAAGATATGGAGCCATCCTGTGTTGTATTCATTTGCATTAGGTGAAAAGATTACTGCCAGACAAGCTGGAGTGTATTAGGGTCATGTAGCAATTCTTTCCTTTGGCGTGCGACACATGGAATTGCCAGACATCACATCGCTAATTGTGTCACATTCACAAGACCTGGAGCCATTGAGTTGTGTTCTCTTCTCATGCTTTAGCTTACATGTGTGCTTCCTCTATTTGGGGGTGTTAGAATAACAATATATTCTTCTTATTATTTATTCTATTTTCAAAATGAGTAAATGTTTTGATCTGCAAATTGCAGATGACATAGGAAAGATACAAAAACTTCTGTTAGAAGACCATGTGGAAAATGAATATTTCAAAGAAAATTCCAACAGTGAATCGAAAGATAATGTTAAAAGAATATCTGCAAGTGTATATAAGGACCATGAAGTAAGCAAATAGGATTTAAAACAATATCATTATAACATTGTGGAGGGCACATATTTTTCACAGGTATGCGAACATAAATATACGGGCAATGGAATTTTTTTCTCATCTTCAAAATATTGCTGCAACAAGTGGGAGAATAATTTCTTGAGGAAATTGCTAACAACATCGGGATCGGTGAGAGTACCAACATAAAGAACTTAGCGCAAAGTTGTGACTCCAGCAGTTGCACTAAAGGCCCACTATAGCCAGGAGAAATTAAAAAAAACAACTCTTATTAAATAGAAAAAAAACAGGATATCACAGTAAAATTCCGAACAACTATGCATCAAGAGAAATAGGTGCCAGATCTCCTAAAAGGAAACAAAAAAAAATATTATTGCAGGAAACACTTGTTCACGTAAATTAAGAAATCTATTAAATATACAGTACATACCAACACTTCCTCAGAAGATAAAAAAATTCCACAAACAGATCCACAGAATGGTTAAAAAAAACTGCTGCACATTGAAGTATATTTTATTACAATTTAAAAATCAACTAATTTATAATTTCATATGCAATTTCCTCTTGGGAAACATTTCTGCAAATCTATCTAAAATCACACACTGATTTCTATGAAAGTGCCACACTCCACAAAACCCCACAGGAGTAGCTCCAGGTGGAACTTGCAACACTGTACATTGAATTTTTGGTATCAATGACCCACAAAACAAAACGGATTCTGATTACACAACTTGATAAAGGAAGTAATTACTACACATAGGAACAAGGTTTATTCAATTCTTCATTACCAGGGCCTCAGAGTATTGCTGTTGAAAATCAAAGCTTTTCCCTGGAGCATTACATTACTTTCTCTAAACTGTGTAAGCAGTATGCAGAAAGTAACAAATGAACAGTCATAAAAAAGCAATTTCTTCAGAACAAAATTAGTAGCACACAGAAGAAAATGCATCTAAGTCTTTTGCTTCCAACTGTTAAATAGCAACATAAAATCAACATCTATGATTTGGTTCATCTTTTTCCACTTATATATTTTACCAAAAATATTGATTAAGATTACCCTTGCTTTTTTATTTTTTCCAGGAAGTTTGTACGTAGAAATCTAAGTGATTAACTCAAATGAAATATTTAAGCATGAGTTTATTATTAGAAACATTTTTATGAATACAGGAAATATGTCACACCAGATATACAAAATATATACTGTAAAAAAGCACAAGAATTATGATAAGAAATATGTTTTATATTAACTTAATATAAAAAATCTGAAATACATAATAATAGGGACTGACAGAAGCTTTATAGCATAAAATGAACAATATGGCAAGAGTCAAATGTTTCACAACCTATCTATTTCCAGTACTTTGAAAGGGCATACGTATTATGGTCGGGTATTATATGGAGAGTAATAAAAACACTGAAATTAACTATATTCCATCAAATAACTGATTGAACACAAAACAATAAAAATATTGTCAATTTCCTTTAGCAAACTTCAGAAAAATACATATTATATCCTATAATTTTCAATAAATATTTCCCATAACCTCTGAAATTCCCATTGCATGTGCATAGCATATTTATGCTATTAAGTTCTATTTATGCTACGCATGTTCCCAACAAAAAACTAATGGTTCACTCCCGAACTTTGTGTAAAGATAATTGAAATAATGTGTGTAAGGTTTGTCAATACTATTCAGTGGTGGTCAGAGTTCTTAAAAAGAACAGCAATGGAAATCTGTGTAAGAGTACATTACATTTCTTTAAAGGTGTAAAAATGTAACTTGCAAGCAGCAGGAAGAAAATATAAGGGCAGGGTTGGTTTTAGATGAAATTTTATATTAACTTCATAGAGACTGGTAACTGATATAATGTAATATTTGTTTTTTTGATACCACAGAAAAGGGTATAATCATTGCAATGTTGATATTAAGAAATTAGTTAGTCCCTTTGAAAAAAAAAGTGAGTTGTGCTTATGATTCTGTATCTAATGAAAATAAAAACTTAGCATTATGTAACACACTAATGCAAAATTTCCTATAACTAAAGCCTGTGTATTAGAATCCATTATGTTACCAAATTATATTTCTGGGGAAAAACAAAATAATTTGATTTGCTAACTGTAGAAAATTCAATAAAGGAGGTATTTTGTGCAAAAAAATGTTCATGTTCACAATTTCCACTTCTTACACTATATCAATAAACTAGCTCCATGATATTAAAGTAATAAGAAACTAAGAAGCAAGCAGAAGTAATAAATATACATATTTCAGAATTGTTTTCCTTATTTTCAAGAGTTAAATATGGATTCAAGAAATACATTTCTCATTTGTGTTCACATCATGCATTTAATTCAGAACATTAAATTTTTTAACATAGTGGTTCAAAAATTAAGTATTAAAATTGATTAACAGTATTAATTATCTTGTAACTGTAACATTGCCTTGTTCTTGGATATTGTTCTCTTTGTTGAAGACTCATTCTTAACACACATCATTTTTAGGTATTCCAATAGGTGTTGGTATATGAGCATTAGATTACACCAATCGTCATTTTGTATCATGAAATGGGTTTGTAAATAATACACTATGATCTTTCTGTCATACCTTTAGGAACCAGATACAGCAAATGATAATACAAATTCTCCTTCAAATATGAAATTACTGACTTTTGTCATGTTTTATTCAGAACATAAAGACTCTAATCACTCTAAAAAATTACTATCTTTGAATAGAGAGGAAAAATAATAATATGTTTTAGTGTAGTTTCATCATATGTAAATTGTAATGAACAAAGTATAACAATTATGCAAAGATCAAAGAGAACAATGTTTGAAACAAAAATAAAATATAAAACTACATATTCTCTACAAAAAAAATATGATTCAACAATTTACATAATATTGTTGAAGCTATTCAATGGTGAAATTGAATACTCTAAGAGTAATTCTAAAACAACAGACCTTAAAGTCTGTCTCCAAATTTGAGAAGATTGTAACCATTATACATACAAACAAATCATTATATATTAATATTTTTTATAATCCACTCTTTATCATTCAATACAATTCAAATGTTGTTATATTTTTTGTCATTTCATTATATTAATCCTGTTACAAATTTTTTCAGTATTATTTAATTATATATATAGTCTACTCATTTTGCGTCAATCAGAAAATTTATAACCACAAGAAAATAAAATATACCTTTAATTGTTGGACTTATTTAATGATCATCAAAAGATATTATACTCCTCTTTGTACACACCATTAAACAATTAGGGCAATGTTACAGAAAAAAAACATTAAGAGAGAACCATTAGATACATTGCGAATATCAAGAAGTCTTCAATACATTCATTCATAACGTAACAATAAACCATTACATTATGTATATTTAACTCATGCATTTCAGCAGCAAAACTAAAAACAGTGGTACGTTTCTCAGCTCAACATACATACGAATAAACATTTCATACAATATGATGTTAAACCAATGACAGCACATGAAACTACTTTTAAATTTAACTTTTCACGTCATTCAAAGCCAAAATAACATGCATGCATTCAGTTACAAATTTAAAAAATTTTTTTTTTATAATTACAAAGGGTTTTCTTTTCATTTGTATTTCCACAATAAAATCACACTATGCCAGCAAATAAATTCAATAATACATTTTTAACATTGTTAAAACCAAATGGTCTTCACAAATCTTGTTGACATGACCATATTAAGGTATGGTACATGCAGAGTCCACTTAATCACAGATGATTTTGACTAGAACTGAAAAAAACATCAAATCAAAAAAAAAAAATAATAAAAACACTTTAAAAATGTAAATATAATATATAGGCAACATATTAAGATATTTAATACTCCGAAAGAAGTTGAAGTGCTCATATTCACTTTTCATATGCAACCAAAATTGATGATTAATTCATAGCATTTAACACATTTATGTATTTCAATTTCATTTATCACATTTATGACAGTTCTATTGAAAAACTATTTTTCCTAATTTGTAATTGATTAGTAATACTTATACTAAATATAATTAATTATAATGTAATTCTTATTATTACTTAGATTCATTTGACTAAATTTCATTACAAATCTCTTGTTACTGTGAGTTGTGTTACAAATTTAATATTAATTTTATTTATTGGAGCTTTTCAAAATCTATTGCTTTTATAAATTCAGAAAGTTATTTGGTGTGTGTTTGTACTAAGCTTTTCTTGAAAATTGACCACTGGAGTCCTTGAATATTTAATTTTTAAGATTGGTGTCTCACATTTCCTAAATTAAGACCGTCATGAGCTCCACTGATTGTTGTCCACTTGAACAGGAGCATGTTGGATTGTCATTAATTTTGAATCTTTACATTAGTCATTATTGTTATGAGATTTCACCAATTTAATGTTAATTATCCAATTCTCTGCTTGTAGTTCTCTAATTTTTAGTCTTATTTCTTGTATTATTGCTCAGGTGAACGGCATTTATTACATTCATACAGTAAGTATGTAATAAGTATAATAACAATGTTTTATCAATGTTAATTTGTATTTCTTTCGTAATTATGAGGGCTTTGCATATGGCATATTGTTCTGCTTGATTTAAAGAGCAACTATTATTTAATTATTAATTAAAGTTAGAGCCCATTTGTAAATTTGTCGTCACTGTAAATAGCTACTCCTGATCACTCTTATTTCTTTTTTGCTTCCATCTGTAAATATTCCTTCCATTCCATATTCTTTTCATTAGTATTGTTTATGTTGGATGAGGCCAGAATTAATATGATGATGGTTTATCTAAAAAGTGTTTTTCTTTATGCTTTTGTGAGTGTTTCCATGTATGTATCTGGGTGGGCTTCTATTTACACATGAGTATATGTAATGTATACATAGTATAGTGTATATATACAGTGTATACATAGTTAGTATGTACATCCACTTCAGCCGTGTACATACGTATGTGTGTATGTATGCGTCTGTAAATGTGTTTGTACGTGTGTATGAACGTGTCACTTGTGTGTGTATGAACGCGCGCGGACGAGTGTGTGTATGAATGTATGTGTTTGAATGTATGTTTGTGTGTAAAAATAGAAAATATGTATAGTGCACGTTCAAAATATGATCTACGTGATTTTTCTTGCTACGTTTTGCTACTTTCTGCACCAGAATGAATTTCCCCGCAAGAGGAGAAGAGTCAGGTGTTGTGATAAAAACACGCACGCACCCACACACACGCCGGGATTCACTGTATCATCCATCAGGAACCACTGACAAACAAAGATTTGACAATGGACTATGTCATGAAACCCGTACTTAAAATAGTAAATTTTATAAGACGCAGAGGTCTAAATCACAGATGGTTAATGCATTTTTAACAAGGGTTGGATGAAAAATACTTCGATGTACCCTACTTTACAGAAGTTCGCTGGCATAGTCGAGTAGCCTTTTTGGTGGACATGATTGAACGTATGAATGACCAGAATATCAAGATGCAGGAAAAATATTTGATCGTCACTCAAAATTATTATTATTACATCATGACATTGGAATCACGATTAATACAATGGGAAACGCAGATAAAAAAACGATCACTCGATCGTAAAATTATGTGGCGTAGCATTATCAACTTCCGCTGAACCTGGCCTCGAAATTTGACAGCCGTTTTGAAGATTTATGCGAAATGAACCAGACGGAATTTAAATTTTTCAACAATCCATCTAATTTTAAAGTTGCACAGGCACCATATCACTTGCAAATAGAATTGATCTCCAATATGATAGTGTCTTAAAAGGCAAATTTAATGAGATTAATATTACATTTTATACACAGTACTTCAAGAATTTGGACATGTATTCTAATACAAAGAAGCACGATGCGCAAATTTTGTGTATGAGTAGTAGTTCGTATTTATGCGAACAGATGTTTTCTATTTTGCAAATTATGAAGAACACACACAGCGCAAGACTTACTGATGAACATCTCCAGTCTACTCAAAATAACTAACCCGAATATGATTCCCAACATCGATGAGATTGTCAAGAATAAAAGAAGTCATATCTCCGGATACTCACCATAATTCTATATACAATATTTCATTAGAATATTATCATTATGCCGATAAAGTCAATTATTTTGTTTATAAATAAAATTTACGATAATTTCCTTTTGCGCGTAATTCGTTTAAGTCTCGCCTGCTATCATGTAAATGGTCTTTTGAAAAATCAAGTTTGACACCCCTGCAGTAACAGATCCTGGTCGTTTCGAAGGGGAGAGGAGGTAAAGGGCCCACGCACCCCTTGAAATTCAATATTTTTACTTTCTAGCATACAACTTACGTAGAATAGAAGTTCAGCAAAAAGAGCAATTTTTAGTAGTAACATTTAGAGCTCCAACAGCTCTTTCTCGTATTATATGCACCTTTAGCAATGTTCAGAATTCAACAAAGGAACCTGCGCCATTTTTGTTGACTGTACTTCGCCCTGTTCGAAAAAAAAAAAAGAAAAAAGAAAAGATTCCTAATTCCTTTACCGTTTTGGCCACAGAGGCATAGATTCCCGCAGAAAGTTTTATTCTTCTTTCTTTCTTTCTTTCTTCCTTCAATTTCGTCGCAGCTTGTCACAGGAACTTTGTGCTTATGCCCACGACGTTGGGTGGTATGAATAAAAGTAAGCAATTACTCTTTGCTCCGAGTTTCGTATGAATAAAGTGGGTGAGCAATTGCTCAGTCTCTGAGCAGTGCTGAGTTTTTATTGTTACGAAATGGAGCTATTGCTCCATCTCTGAGCGTACTCTCAACTAGCGAGCAAATGCTCAGAATTGGTATGAATAAAGTTAAGCGTTTACTCTTTAGATTGAACATTTGCTCCAAAATTTCGGAGGGACCTTAGTAGCTGAATCACGTTTGAAAAGTAAGGTTAAATTGTTCAAGTTTTTACCGTGTGTTGATATGCAGTGGACTAAAAAAAATACAAGATAAGGCGAAATTCTCGTGATGTAGACAATTAGAATCTTTACCGATTCGAAAAGGATAATGTATGGTTGGTGCGATTTTTATTGGCGTTTACTTTTAGGCGCGTCTTCATATTGCATATCTTCTTTGTTAATTGGCCATCACTCTTCTACTCAGAATTTTTCGGGGTACTGTTTTTTCAAACTTTGTAATGTTTCGTTTCGGCCACAGCGTACCTGCGGAAGCAGGCTCTTTTCAAAAATAATTTTATATTCGCTTAGCATTTCGGCAAAAACTAGCTGGGTCTCTGGCGCCCGTTCTTCGTTACTGCACTCATATTTGAATTAAAAGAACAAGACAACAAAACATTGCTCTTTGTTCCGCACAAATGTGTGCGACGCGCGTAACACGTTACCTCTTTGTTACTCAAGAAACCAATTCTTAAAACTCTTAGCATGCACTATCACTTGTTCACAACGAGAAAATGCTCGCGAGACATACGAAGTTTTTATTCATACGAAATGGAGCTTTTGCTCAGTGCCGCGGAGCAGACTCACTTCGCTCCGGAGCAAGTACTTCAGTGTGTCCTCATTTTTATTCATATGACTCATTGTCATTTGTGTACTGAAATTCTGACGGCTGACTGACGAGATCGGGTGCGATCGTAGGGTCGCGAATGATAAGAGCTGTCCTAATAAGCACTCAAACTCCGTCACTTGATAAATTTGCGTTTCTCCTTCGTTTGTAGAAAAAAGGTGTTTTTTTCTCCAGTGCTTAGAAATATCCTCTGAGCTTGGACTCGCTAATTGTCAATCATTGACTTATTCCTCCAGGTCAGCAGTTACGGTCGTCATGTACTGTTCCGTTAGTTTACTGGATGTTTTATCTCGTAGAGTGGCGGCATTCCTCCTCTACTGAATGGTAAGATCCGGCACCAACCAACATGTCGAATGGCGAGGGATTTCTCTCTCCAGAAATCTCCAGCAGAGCACCGCCCCAGCCGGGAGAACACCAAGCTCCCGACTGTTCACCTGGTTTATGTGTAAGTGTATTGAGTAAGGAGCGCGGTTGGACATGGAAGGATCGCGCGCGGTCCACGGCCTTTTCTTGGTGTATTGCTCCGGCGTACGCCTTGGAGAAACCAGAAGAAATTACTGGTCAGAGTAGGTGGCTAAAAATTCCTCCAGACAGCGGCTGAATTCGACCTAGCTATGTAACCAGGAAGAATCCGCCACCATCGGGACTACAACATTGGGACCTCCCGGTCCGAGTCGCTGAAGACTCAACGGCAATGCTGTCTCTGAGAAAAACTCTGTTGGTTTTGATTTCCAAATTTCTTTTGGCGCTTAAGACCACTGTATCGGTTATTCGGAATACGGACTATGGTTATAAAGCAGTTAACCATTTCATTAGCGTAACTTTTTCTTCAAGCTTCTAGACAATGTTGTCAAGTTTGAATTTTCGATAATTACTGTCAATCGAGGTTTTTATGACACAGAAAAGCAAACTTTTCAGCTCATCTTCTATACCGTTTGCAACAAACACGATAAAATTGCCTTCTGATGCTACTGTGTAGGATGTTAAAAATAACCTAAAACATACCACAACTATTTCAGAACTATTTTTTTTAAATCAAAATTTTGTATCAAATTAGCCCCACCTGATAAGGCTAATACGATCAATTGATGGAGCTAAAGTGATACCGCTTAATATATCTATAAATTTTTATTGGGAAACAACGAGAGAGCTGTAGTATGACACCTCAGGGATTAGTGTCTAAAAGGCATTTTTTATCATTTTTTAAAATATTTTACTGAGCCCAAATACTGTAATATTTTGGGTACTTTTTTTCAGCGGCGATGGTGTAACGGTTAGCGTATCTACCCAAGTTCCTGGGTTCAAACCCCCATTGAAGCCGTGGATTTTTAGGGCAAAAAAATCCTTCGTACGCCTTCCTTCGGAGGGGAAGTAAAGTCGGATGTCTTATGTTAAAAAGATTTACTGCATGTAAAAGATCCTCATGCCTAAATGAAGCCTCTGAGCTAAATTCAAATCGCATGTTTCATCGCCCAAGAAATATCTCCTTCCTCCGATTACGAGTGAACGAAGCGTAGCGAAATTTGCGTGGTCAGACGGAAGAGCGGGGCCTGATGGTCTGAGTCTCGCCACGTAAAATAAGGCAACAATTTAATTCAACACGTGCTATATGGTCATTGATAATTAATAGAATAGATTTCTTTTTCTTTTTTGTTGCTTTTGAATACCAAGAAGTAACTATACAATGACTTCTGAGTATCTGGTCTCACTAAGTAGTGAAGGCAACCTGTGTTTTATTGACAAACTATGTGCTACTTTTTATCGCCGCCTCTGCTCGATCTTTCAGGGGACGCCATTGCTTCTAAATGCATTTATACACTCCGGTAAGCCATCATACCAATTTTAGATCACAATACATTCTTGTGTCATCTGGTAAATTTACCTCAAAGAACAATACTGATTGTGACCATTATAATTACTATTATTATTTAGTTCGACAAGGCGACTCTGAGCGACTCAGAATCTAGGGATTGATGCATTTAATTAAAAAAACTGA
The DNA here is from genome assembly GCA_038098605.1 of Gryllus longicercus. Classification (NCBI taxonomy): domain Eukaryota; kingdom Metazoa; phylum Arthropoda; class Insecta; order Orthoptera; family Gryllidae; genus Gryllus; species Gryllus longicercus. The sequence goes on along the minus strand of JAZDUA010000120.1, from coordinate 3,207,339 downwards.
AGTTTTGTAATCAGTGAACCAAGCATCGCTTTCGGGGCCGTAGATGCCATATGAAATACACCGCTTCTTATATGGCATTATTGTCAGTAGGTGCTTGGAGATGTAGCTTGTCCCAAAATCGCGGTATTTCAAAATGAAATCTAAATATACTATTAGAAAATTTAAAAATTAAATTGAATTGAAATCGAACTGTGTAATCGCAAATTTAATTGACGTATAGAATCTTTGGCTTAAAAGTAATCGATTTAGTTAAGCCGATTACTATAAATACTTATACTAATTGAGACGATTACTATAAAATTAGCAATTGTCACGAACTAATAGCGACTAATCCCCAGTAACTGACTAATAAAAAAAATCCACAGATTTAATTATACCAGGTTTCTACGTTCCCCGAAATGAACTACTGTTTCACTCAGCAAACTGTCAGACAAGTAAGTAGAGACTGTAGCGAGCAATAGCACAAACATGAGTCGTCCGCGGTCATACTGGTCGCTGCAGCCACGGCGTTTCAGAAAATAAAAGGCCAATACTAACCCAATTCTTTATTGTTTTTCGGTACCTTTCAGTGCGCGACAGCTATTTTTTTTCAAAATACGTAAATAGTGTATATTAGTTAATGCTTAAATTTGCATGGCAAGACCCTCGCCATCCAGCGGACAAAGAAGGTATTACTTGGGTGACGTAACAGGCAATTTTGAATTTAGCTCAGAGGCTTCTTTTAGGCTTGAGGTTATTTTACATGCAGTGCAGTAAATCTACACAATGGGACAGCCGGTTTTACTTCCCCACAAAAATAAGAAAGAAAGAAAAAAGAAAGAAACAGGGCAGGTTTCGCCTGAAGCTGTTGAAAAGTCCCTTGAAAGTGAAACTATCGTTTTTTTTATTTTCTTTTTTATGCTCAGTATAATCTTTAATCGTGTAGAATCAGTTATGAATTAGTTCATCTAATTGAGCAGAGGACTATGATGCATTTTTTCCACCAGAATATGTTTGTATGGTGTTTATATTTGAATATCATACATACAACTCGTTATACCGTTTTTCTCGCAATATTCCGAAAGCGAACAATTTCCTTTGTCACAGTTTGGTTCATAGCACATCTGCAGGAATACTCCACATTACTTTCCACCAGGGTCACGTAGAACCCGTTTTATCGCTTTTCAGCGTTGCTCCGTATAACGCCTCGTTATCTGAACGGCAAATGTCAAGAAGAACGGTCGCGATGTATACATACGAAAGGAATAACTCATTTCCTATCGTACACTCTATGTATGAGGTGGTTTTCTATAGGTTAATTATTGAAAATTACGTCTGTTAATTCTTTGGAGGCCTTTAAATTTGAACAAATCGGAAACAAGCTTCTCCACTTTTGAAGAGTATAGGTTAACATTTGGTTACGATAGGATCGGCGGGTTTCGGCGTAATCACCAACCCTAAAACCACGAAAGATACCAAGAAAGAACACAGACCACGAGACTTATTGGGAATATTAATGGTGCACGAACTTTCTGGCTTAACTGATGCATTTACGAATCTTAAAATTCAACCTGAACCCGCAAAAGGGTTTTCAATTGCATTTTTTACAAATGCTGGGATTCGAATTCACGGATTTCGGATTAGCAAGCTATAAGAATACCCACGGACCCAAAGAGCTCAGACCGTGTTACAACCTTCCTGATGCTTTAAAAAGGAAAATGAATAGATGCAACTCATTAAAAAGCATTTTTTTAAATTTAATTTTGAAGAATTGAGAACAATCAATGTTAGATATTTTAGCTGTAGACATTTACATGGTACATTTACATTTTTAATGGTACATGTACATGGTACATTTTTAAACTAATGAAATTTTCAAAAATTCTGATTGATTACTGATTCTGGGCGCGTCAACTGCTAAGATAATTATTCCCGTAATCCTAGTACATGTTTTTCTCTCGTGAGGTGGCCGTGAATTTCCCCCTATGGTGAGATCTGGCGCCCACCTTCCCGTCGGCTAGCGGCGTTTTCCCTCAAACCGGTGTCTCCCACCAACGGAGCACCGCCCCAGCCGGGACAAGTTCTAAGCTCCCGACCGGTGACCTAGTATGTGTGGTGGTGAAGTGCGTGTGCGTAAGTAAGGGTGTGAGATTAGAACAAGGAAGAGGAAGAAGCGATCGCGCGCGTTTGAACGGTGATCCGCGACCCGTTTGTTAGCGTACTGCTCCGGCATTCGCTTGGTACTAAACGGAGAAACGAAGGGAAGCAGCCGGTTAGAGCAGTCGGTCGCTAGAATTCTTCTCCAAACAGCGACTGTATTCAACCTAGCTATCTAGTTATCGTCAAAAATTCTGCCGTGGTCGAGACTAGAATTCACGTTCACACAATTCAAAAGCGCACGGCTTTCCAAAGGCATCATACCATTTCCCAAGGATTCTATCATACCTATGAAGTGTATTTTTTGTGAGAATTTGAATTGAACCTATTGGTCTTGTGGATGCTTTCGCACTTCGTGGAGCACTTTGGACAATCTATTGCATTCAGTTTCTGGACATGACATGCTAACAGTAGTCGTGATTTTTATTTCATAAAAGAATGACACGTGGACTGCTTAACACCATACAGGAAAAGTCTGTCAAACGAATGTTACGAAATGAACGGGATATCCGTCCGTAGTCATATCGGTAAAACACCGATAACGCTATTCCCATTTACACAGACATTTCGAGTTGATAAATCGCATCGAGAAACCAGATGAAATACTCTTAGAAAGGACGATTTATCATACAAAAAAAGAAACTTTTAGATGAAAACTTGGACAAACTGCAACTAAATTTCGAAAAGCAATTTTTTGTCAAACTCTTTTGAAAATCATCCAAGGTTTTTCCCGGTCTTACAATATAAATGTACCAAGTTGTTTCGCAGATTACAACACCTTTTGTATTCATTTTGACCACACTATTACTCGCACACTTTTTCTCGCAACTCAGGTCGGACATTCAATCTCGGGGCTGATGTCAACGCAGGTTTTGAGGTACCTTCTGCCTTACAGAAGTTTTCAAAACGGATGTTCCGTTTTTGAAATCTTTTAACTTAAAACCTTGCGAATTGGGGACGATCATTAGATTATCTGACGTCCATATTTCATTTTTAAAATTTCTCAAAAATGCTAATTTTCTTTTGATTAATTCTTCGGAACTAAGAAAAAGTGCTATAAACTACTAAATATTCGCGTGGGGTATCTTAAGCTGCCCAAGATATTTGTGAAAATCGCAAAATAAGTGTGTTGGCACATTGACCGCCAAACTGTTTCAAACTTGGCGCATCGTTTCGAATAAAGCACTTTTGATGTTCTTTGAAGACGTTTCAGAAGGATCATACATTTCAAACTTCGCGCCCAGGAGAGAGTAATTCTACTCGAAAAAAGCCGTGCGAATTTCTTCCCGATTGACTAATACTCACTTCTTTCGTACAAAGTTCCTTAACATAGATTAGCAACTGTTTCGTGTTAGTTTGGAGCGTCACCGAAAGATCGCATCAGCTCCTGGGCAGCCCCGCGTGAAATCTACTATTGTCAAATTTCGGGGAACCCAGCGATTTCCACTTCAGACGCCACGACGCGTCACCAGCTCGTATTGTAATATTTAATATGCTTAAAATAGAACGCCCTGTTTGTGATGGGAAACTCCTGAGAACCCCATGCGCACTCAAATTCGTCCATGATATTACATAAAATCGAAATATTTGAGATGCTTGTAAACAATAACGGGTTAGTGACAAAATACTTTAAAATAGAATTACTGTTTTCTTCCATACATAAATAAACCAGGAGCCACTACAACACACTTTCTCGTATTATTTATATATTTACCTTTTTCAAAAAAGAGTTCAACGAAAATGAGACCAGCACCATTCCTTTACGAGTCCCTTATCGGTGGGAGAGTAATAAGAAAAAAATGAAGCGTTTCAGAAAATATTTTGATTTTATAAATTGGATCAAATTCAAGCAAAAATTACCTAAAACTACCTTTTTTCAAGAAATTGTACATGACCTCTTTTAAAGAGTTGATTTTTTACAACAGATATCATTTAATACAAAAATTTTTCTTCAATTTTGTCATTTTTAAATGCTACAATTTTGCAATTTTCAAAATTATACAGAGTTCGCCGGATATGAGACTAGCGCCAATTTTTTAATCAACCTTGATACATATAAAGAGAACATTGTCAAAAATCCCCCAATAGAAAAAAAAACTGCATTTACCCCGATAATCATGACTTAGCCACAGTGGAATGGACGTATCGCGGGGGTCCCATGATGGCCGATTCGCGAAAGATTCATAATAATAATAATAATATTAATAATAATAATAACAATAATATAAAATCTCAACAATTATTTTCCACAACTTATAGCACATTATATTGAATTGTTTTCAAATTACAAATTTATTTAGTTTGAATATTTTGAGGTGTTTAACTCCCCTCTAACCGATTTTACGTTATTCAATGACTACTTTTACTAATTGCCAATTGCTGATGGAGTCACTTCTACCCATGAATCTCAAAATACACTCAGACAAGCAACACCTCATCACCTCGAGAGTTGAAAAGTGCATTTATGTTGATGTTCGAAATTTCACAAATGTTTTGTATTATGTAAATTGTACCACCTGAGTTGAAGAAAATTTAAATCAATATTAGAGACAATTATTCATACGTCGGGGACTTCAGACCAAGTCATTTGTAATACTGTACAGCCAACCAGTTCTATCTTCGAAACCCCTCAGACAGGACATGTACGTATATACGGAGTAATATACGTAGTATACAAAAAGTGATGCAATGCTGCGGTAAATCATTTTCGTGATTTCAACGGAACTACACGTTTTGGGGTCTCCTCTTACAGAACAGTTTTTATTTTTCTTCTTTTCAAAACGTCTGTCCGTGTAAACACTAGCGACTTAAATTTGCGAAGGAAGTTTTTCAAAATTTTGAATAACATTATTTGATTTTTGAGGGGCGTACTTTACATGAAGCGCTGGGATTCCCTCAAAAATTCCTCCTTCAAAAAACGGCTCCAAATGTTTTCTTTTAACGTTTGGTAGGGATAGTGCTAAATACAGTCGACGCTGGTTTTAGTGAATTTCTGGGGACTAACATTTTTGGTTCACTAAATCAGAGGTTCACTATATCCGAGGAATTAAATAGAATTTCTCTACAATTATTGATTTTTTATGGCGATATACAGAAAATACATTCAAAGCACAAACTAAAAATTTCATTATCTTTATTTGTCCTTTAAAAAAATCAATAACTTTTAATTGTTTGATTCGTAATTTTTCATTACAACTTTCTCTAGATCATTCTCCAGAGATCGTGCTCCCTGCATACTTGATCCTGCATTGTCCACTGTCTCGCAGTATAGTAAAACAGTCTTGGCACCCTTCAATGCCTCGTGCACTGTTGGAAGGCCGACCTTCGAAGACCCTTTTACCCGCCTAATAACATGAATGACGGAGACGCGGAGAAATGCCGTCAGACCTCCGTTCTCATTCCCGAGCTTGCTCTGAGAAGGGGTGCGAGCCCAAAGGAGGGCGGACAAGAGGGGCAGACGGCGGTCACCGATGCTTTCGTCGATGTTTCATGGAACATGAGCCATCTACACCCGTCAAGTTTCTTTCGGTTTGGGAATAAAGGTTTCCTTTTGTAGATACCGTAAAATTGGCGAAGTGTTTAGAGTATTCGAAAGAACTTCAGGATGTTAAAGAATTCAACCAACAGAGGCATTATGCAGCTTTCAACTCAGAGAAAATAATTTCTGATAATTTACAGATGCCTGCTACATATACAGCAGCCTGCAATCATGAAATGAGAAAGGGATTTTGCAAATAGATTATGGAAAAGAATTTGAAAATCAAGAGGATTTACAACAATCTCAAACAAAACTGTACTGTATAAATAAAAAAGCCTGGCGTCCAAATTCACCCACATGACCCCTCCCGGATATCAGTTTGTTAACATCAACTACACAGGCACGCAAAATAAACAGTTTTCAGACCTAAAGACTTTATGCATACTTCCCTATGTATGTACATACGCTTAATTCGATTCTGAAGCCAGAATTGCGCCACCACCCTCCAGTTTTTTAATTGGAGGGAAAAAAACACGCCATAAAATTGTAAATTTCATTGTTTTTTCGCAAATGAAAAACTAGACGGTATTGGTGTAATTCTGGCTTCGGGTTCAGCGCGTTGACAAATATATAGAAACATGTGTCAAGTCTTGGGTCGACGACAAAAGAATAGAATGTCACGGTGGTTTTTCGCGAATAAAAAAACTGAAGGTTGGTGCTTCTATTCTAGCTTCAGATTCGGATTCAACGCGTTGACATACATAGAGAAACATAAGTCAAGTCTTTGGGTCTTCTTTATTTTACTCATTTACAACTTTTTTTATTTGATGTGCCTGTGTTATTGGTTCGGGACGAACTAAAATTGTTATATTATATAACTTTGAATAAAATATTGAATTAGAATGTTAAATCTGTTCTCCAACATTTATGTGTTAGAAGAATGGAAATGGAGTTACAGTACTGGTTACGATAAATACAGCCGGATATTGCTTTGTGTTATGAAATAATCTATGTTCAATTTTTTTTCTTCATTTTTCATATATTTATTGAATCATCATAATTACCATTCAAAAACGTAATTATGCGCTAACAAACGGGCCACAGAACGCCATTCAAACGCACGCGATCTTTCCTCCATCTTCCTTGTCCTACTTTCACACAACCTTACGTTCACTACATCACCACACATACAGATCAGGAGCTTAAGAGTTTGTCCCGGCTGGGGCGGTGGGAGATACTTGGTTGGGGAAAACACAACTAGCCAACGGAAAGGTACATACCAGATCTCATCTTCCAACGGAGGAAGATCACAGACACTTCACAAAGAAAAAACACGTGCACTACACTTACGGGATCAATGATCTTGGCTTTTAACACACCCTGAATCGCCAATCAATCAATAAGTTTTCTGTGAAAATGAGCTCAAAATTTCGCATTTTCAGAAATGTTTAAACGCCATTTTCTCAAAACAGCTCCTAATTTTCTTCTTGAGTTTTTTCAATGAATAGTGCTAAATTGACTAAACATAATATCATGTCACTTTGGTATATTTTGATTTTCAAAAACTACACAATGTATTTTTTAAATCTCACACAGGTCATTAATATTTACATTACGAGCAATTTGTATGCATTATTGTATTTGTAAATACAATTACTTTAAATAATTTCTGATAGCATTTCTCAAAAACGGAATTTTTGGAGAATAAAGCTTCAAGATGCACATTTTCAGAAACAGTCAAATAACATTTTCTCAAATACATTCCCAAGTTTTCAACAAAAATGCCCACATAGGACAAGGTTTTACTCTTCTATAATATTCTTAAAGTCATGTTTCAGTTCTATCATTGGGGACCGAAAAATAGAAGAAGAAAAGAAGAAGAAGAAGAAGAAAAGAATAGGAGAAGAAGAATAAAAGAAGAAAAAAGAGGAAAAAAGAAGAAAAAGAAGAAAAAAAGATGAAAAAGGAGAAAAAAGAAGAAGAAGAAAAGAAGAAGAAGAAAAACCAAGAAAAAGAAGAAGAAAAACAAGAAGAAAAGAGGAAGAAGAAAAGAAGAAAAAGTGAAGAAGAAATAGTGAAAAAGAGTACTTTGGGGGCAATAGATGGCAGCTGAGAACAGGGTGAGGCAAAACAAAACAGTTAGCCCAGAACAAACAATCTAGAAACCAAACTAGTATGAGAAAGTCTGTACCGTTCTGCATTACCACTAGTATTTTATATATACTATGGCCAATAAAAGAAACACTAACATTTGTTCCAATAGAATGTTTAAATAATCAGCTAAAAACATTCCACAATATTATTTTCTACAAATATGTAATTATTACCTCTAGATTTGCTTATAGATGAACACACCAATACACAATTCGGAATATTTACAGTAAACATTAGTGTCATAATATCAATACCAGTAATTGTATGTTCTCTTCAAATAACTTGGGCAAAACAGTGTTATTTGATCACAAATCACAATAGATTCTCTTACAATTACACTGTCAAAAGCAAAATATCACAACTGAACACAATTTCCTAAATCCTATTTCTCTTCAGAAAAATTATTATTGTCTGCCTATTCTACATTTCATTTATAGCAATGTCTCATTTTTGTAATATTTTAATTATTAAATATAATTCATTTAATTATTAAATACAAATACATTTCATTTTGAGCATAGTTAAAGATATTACAGCTATATAAAACTTATCAGAACGACTATAAAACTTATCAGAACGACCTAAAAGCATTTCAAATAAGCGACTATGATAATAAATACTTAAATCAATTGCTACTTCAGAAATATCAGAGAAAAATCATGGGTCACATTTCACCAATGAGAGCTTTTCTGACATTTTGCACTTCAACTACCCTCATAATAACAATCATTTATCATAAGATGAGAAAACAAAATACTTACACGTTTCAGAAATTCTTCAGCACAAATTCTAGCACGTGCATTAACAGCCAGTTTCATCTCACTAATTTCTTTATCAATTTCTTCCATAAAATGTATAACAAAATCAACTAGTTTGTGTTTGTACATTTGTTCTGTATGGAAATTTGTTATCAGAAAACTGATATCATATCCCTTAAACATAAGATATTCAAATAGTAAGAATTTGTGTACATTTTAACAAAAAAATGCAATTAAAAGAACAGCAACAATTTTCATACTTACTTCTACTGGTTTACGCCTTAACACAATAAAGTTTTCAGCTCTCATCATCATGAAACGCATAAATTTGTGACAAAGAATACGCTCAATCTCATCAGCCTGCTTTACTGCAATACTAATTCTTACAGAGTTAATTGAGGTCTCTATCAATACTTTCTCTTTTTCATTTCTACTTATTACTACAGGTGTAAGTAAAAGCTCTTTACTAGTTCTGAAAAGAAACATTATTTATAAGTAACAAAATTGAATTTGCTACTGTATTGAATACATTTTAGTAGCTCACCTAACTTCTACTTCAGGCTTATTGTGTCTCTCCACAACTTGTGATGAGAAATTATCTAAACACATTGCTGCTGTAAGAGTGTGTCTTACAGCAGTCAGATATGGGCGCAAAGTAGCAGACTGAAAAAACATCATTCATTACACATTTGGCAGCTACATGATCATCATAAATATGGCATTTATTAAAATTGACATGTGCTTTGTGTCCTATTGTTTTATTAATTATCAAAATAAAACAAAATAATTACGTCAATAATAATGAAATCCTTAATCCAGTATTTATATCATTGTCTGTAAAAATGTTTTTGCAAAACAAGCAAATTAAAACGATCCATTTATTATTTATTAGCAAATAAAACAGTACTCACACCATATGAAAGTCAATCACCACTATATTGACAAGACAAGTGAACATTAAAAATTACACTACTAAATATTAAAGAACCTCAACACAACTTTCACCCACATACACGTTATACACAAAGAATTGTGAATTTACAGTTTCTGGTCTTGCATCTCATCCTAAATTTTCTCCATAAAGATATGCCTCAGCATCTTTTCTCAATTTGATTCATACTGTCAGTGTTCTGTTCATTGATTCATTCACCTCTGTCCCATTGACAAGACAATTTGTAAAGCTAAATTAGAATCATTAGAAAGAAAAATCAAATGAACTGTTTTCATTCAAAATTTACTGAATTACAATTTTAAAGAAGAGCAACAATTATAATGTAAGTTCCTGAAATTGCAGCAAATGCCAGCAGACTAAATTTATTTCATATCAAACACTTGCTCTTGAAACAAATGTATAATGTAGTTAAAGTGTAAACTTTAAATCAAGTAAAACCTCTGTATATGCTTCAAAAGACGATGCACATGTGTTCAATAGATTGTCACTGAATATCATTCTTACATGCTACTGAGGTGAACTACAATTCTGCTATTTTCAAATTAAATATTACCTTCAATTTTGAATTAAATAATACTTTCCCATTCACTCTTCTGCCCCTAAAAATTAAGTTAACATGAACATGAAACATTCAGAGTTCTTAATCATTTTCATGGAGAACAAGGAACTTGAGTAAGTAATGAATGTTCACTTGTCTGTACACAATAGTAATGAACCACAACAGCATCTTTACCAAATACCAACTGAATATAAGTATAAAATTTACTGCCAAAACATGACTATTCCCAATTTTCATTCACAAGAATAATGATCTTTACATGGAAATATTTGTGTATGTATAATGATTAATTGTATGTCTTGATATGCAACTAAATAGACAACCTTATAATTTACGGAGAGAACATTAATCATGAAATTTAAGAATATACATAACATTTTCTAAAATATCAGCCAACGTGACTTCAATAACTTGTGTACAATAAACTCAGGGTGCACTTTCACTGATGGGCACGCCAGAATTGTTCTCTCGGTTGTCTATCTCCTGAAGTCCAAGGAGGTAAACAATCAAGTTTTAAATACACTGCAGAAAAAGGGATCAACTTTATCTTACCATTTTGTATCAATTCTTCGGGAATTGCAAGAATGTTTTTTATCGCTTACTCGACCATACTTAACACATCATTCAATGTAACATCCAAATTTTTGTCGGCCGAATACGTGTACAGAAATTGCTTAATATACACTATTCTTGCACTCGCGTTTTCTAACTGACGAGGATGACACCGCAAAAGACTACTCTAAAGACAATTTTAAAACACTTGTAATTAAACAATGAACTTCACAACCACTTGCAGCCGCCTGCAGCCACACCTGAGCCTAAAGCCCGCTACTCCTCTGCGCTTGTCTGACTCCAGCTATTATCTCTAGGTGGGAGCACCGCCCTTCCTCCAACTACTTTATTCTTTCCGTCATGGAATATACACGCAGGCGCGGTAAACATTCGGATGACGCACCGAAGAATGCGGATCACATCCCAAAAATACATATTTGTTCAAACGTTTCTGCTATGACTAGGAGATGTGTAAAATTCGAGACCGACCATAAAATTAATGACTGTAGTAGTTCTCTTCCTCTACCGGCAAGTGAGGACATTTTGAAAATTAATTATATGTAAAACATGATAATTAGGATTACTAATAAGAATATTTTAATTTATGAAAGAACCATTTAATATATGAATAATTGTTACTGAATATCTTAAACTATATGAATAATTATTGCAAGACACAGTCCACAGGGTGCCACAGGGTGCATGTAAGCTTATATTACGATTAATTAAGGATATACTACTTTTTATAATTTGGCGAATACTTCTCCTAAAACAATCTAGAACTATCAATATCAAAACTTTGTACCTTATCACTGATAGTGGCAGATATAGTAGGAATTTTCCAACGATAGTGGGAAAAGGGGGGAGGCTAATACTTTTATATTTAGCAAAATGCAAAATTCTGCATAAGAAAATAAGTCAATTACACCAAAAGCTCTCTCCCTCCCCGATAAAAATCTTGGCTGCGACACTCCACTTCCTGTTAATTGATATCAAGATTTAATTTACTAAATAAATAAAAAAATTACTAAATAAAAATATCTCTAATTATCTAGGTAGAAACTAGTCTAATGCCGATAGATTTCGTAAATTTAAATTTTCGGGGTGCGAAAGTTACGAACTGTTTGAACATTTGAGTATAAAAAGTGTTGGACCTTTAATACCAAATATTAAGTCGGCACAGCTCAATCACATATATTGCGTCAATATGCAACAAAAGATTACACGGTCTACGAGCACAAGAAATGTTGTATCACAAGATACATATCTCCTCTCCAGTTTCCATTCCCATTAATTACGAATGTATTCACTGTAATAATATGTGCATCTAATTTAACGCATATTTATGAAATATGTGGCTAAAGAAAAACTACTAATAAAATAATATCATGGATTAGAGGGGACAGGAAACGCTGTGACAATGACTAATCGGCATAAAGTGCCGTCAACAATTTTAATTTTTACTTTCTCCCGCATAAGAAGGGACTTCTTATGTAATGCTGCGCGAAAAAACTGCGAAATTTCGGTAGAAAGAACTCTTATTATATTTTTTTTAATACAAGGCCCTTGTAACGAAAAAGTGGATAAATCCAGTTGCAAAATTTAGGGGAAAAAATTATCTATCACGAAATGAAGCCAGAATTCATGTTATAGGTGTTCTTGATACCAACAAATCGATTGACGTCAAAACGTCTGTCTGTGAACGTTAGCCGATTCCGTTTAACCGTTCAGCCGTTTTTCTCCACAATTGATATTCCCCAAACGATCTGGCTGATGTCGCGACCCATTGAATTTGAAAACGATATTTTAATTCTGGAGGGTACTCTTCATGAAGTCCTTGGAACATTTTAAAATTTAAAGAAAAATGGCATCATCAATTTTGATTAAATTTATTGTTAATTGGTATATTAATTCACATTTCATTTTACTATTATTATTTATTATATTTATTGGTTGTTGTAACACCGCACTGATAACAAGGTGATTATGATGGCTGCCCTTCGTTTGCGATAATATAAACTAATACTTTTATATAGTTGTAGAATATTACAAAACCGTAGAGTTTAATAATTACTATTATATATTATTTGATCTCGTGCTAGCTCTTGATCGGCGTGCTCACTTTCCACAATACGGCACCGGCTTCGATTCCCGGTCGTGCCAAGACTATATTGCACGTTTTCCTTTGCAATGTTGTTGCACGTTTTCCTGTAAATGTTGCTGTGTGATGATGAGAAAATTCACCTCTCAGGTTGAGAAAACCGGAAAACGGCATGGGGATGTCCACGTGCTAACTGCTCATAACTCCTCAACCCATGGCCGCGAGGCAGGGATGTCGCCGGTAGGCCTGAGCCCGTTCACGAGCTGTCGCACCAAGTACATACATACTATATATTTTGATCTATTTGCATTTGTTTGCCAACGTTATCAGTATTGTATTATTTATTAACTTTTAATTATTTTACTTTCTCGCATACTACTTACGAAGAATATTGCAAGACTAAATAACTCATCCGATATGTTCGTGAATACACTGCGTACCTTATACAATTAATTCAATGCCAGAAATATATTTTCCTCTTAAGTTTTTAATAAAAAATCTATTGTTTGAAACTATTTAATTTTTGTATCAAATGTTCTACGAACAAGTTTTACAACAACAGAAAATGACTGAGATATGTTAATTCGGAGAGAAATTGTAGAATATAACATAACCATTACTAATGGCGAGAAAGTACGTGCTGTTTTAGCACCAACAGCTTTCATAATGTATTCCATTGGGTTTGCATTAGTTTGTAAGCGCGAATAGATTATACGCTCATGTACCACGTATACCACTACCACTAACTAGTATTATACGCGCACGTTTTCTTGAGCCCCGGAATACCTACCCCCATTTCTTTGCCCACATTAGTTGAATGAAAAATAAATGATAGCAACGAGCGTTGTAGACAAAATCTAATAACCAGAAATGTTCACTCCCGTGTAATAGAAAATATATCGTATCTAAAAACAAACTACAAATTTGATACAAAATTCCTTTCGTCAAAGTAATCAAAACTCCCATTCCTCTCGCAAATAGCGAAGCGAGGGCTCAAGAAAACGGATTATACTAATATCACGCACTAGTAACAAGAGTATCAGACTTGAAATCAAGAAAGATATTCAATGGTGGTTCTAGAAAGGGAAAATGAGCTATTGCTTGCTATATCCTTGAGCTTCCATATGCTTTATTGCTATCGGTATCGTTACCGAGAAATTCAATAATCCGAACCTTTTGCTTCTGTGAGTTTCTGTGCCTCTTAGCAAGCAATCTTAACTGAGGAATACGTACCAACAACTTTATAGCAAAAAAAGTGCAAATGAAACAAATCGAATTCTCAGACTACGTTGCAAATAATAGATAACTTAAGAAGAAATTTCTACAAATAAATACTTGAAATAAATTTAAAATTGCAGATTTGCTTTCTTTTTTACTCGTGCTAGTAATTTCCATTAATATTTGGAAAGGGTGTTTTCTACAGTGAATAATGTTGATTTCTGTTAAGTACATTTTTTTTGTTTTGTTTTTCAAGATCTGGTCAATTTATACCAAACGGGACAAGAAAGTTGGATGATTTTATCCTTACAGAATGGTACAGGATACAGATGATAATTATTAGCCGGTTTGTCGCAACTAACAAGACACTGACTTTCAACAATTCTCGTTTTACTGAGAGACAGAGCTTTGCAAGCAGAAGGTAAACTATGGTAGTTAACTGGAGGAGATGGCCAATTCCAACGACGATGCTGATAGATCACAACTGGAACAAATTGCTCAGTATTGAATATCTATTACCAGAAACTGAGAGGGTTTATGATAGCAATTAAAGTCACCGGGAGAGGTAGCTCAGGGCATTAACTGATGACAGTGTAGTGCCTCTGGTCGGGAAGTCCTAGGTTCGAGTCCCGACGCTGGCAGGATTTCAACACTGCTAGATAGCTAGGCCGAGTTCTGTCGTTGTCTGGAGAATTCTAGAAGCAAGGCTGACATGGTTTCTGTTGTTTCTCCGATGAATACCAGACGAATGCCGGAGCAGTACCCTAACAAACGGGTCACAGGTCGCGCGCGAACTTTCCTTCCCACTCCTTGTCCTATCCTACCCCTTACTTCTACACACTTGCACTGACACGCACCACACTGCCGGAGACCGGTGGAGAGCTTAGAGCTTGTCCCGGCTGGGGCGGTGCCCCGCTGACGGGAAATACTTGGTTAGGGAAATCCCCGCTAACCGACGCTAGGTCGGCGCTCGATCTGTGCATCCAAAGGAGAAGATTACCACCAACTTCTGGTATAAAACATGCGTTGTACTTACGGGACTAATGGCCTTAGCAGTTGACGCGCCCGGAATCACTACCCAATCAACCCAAGTATCCAGATATTGTTGAAACTGTAGTAGCATTTGGAAAGAACCTCACACCGCAAACTCGCTTGAAGGAGGGAAGGACACCAGTCACCTACCGTGACGAAAACATGCACTGCACTTGCGGGACCATTGCCATAGCAGTCCTGCCTGGAAACAACAAATAATCAAACCAAATAATGATCATATTCTTTTCACTTTCTCGGCTTTTCTGCCTTCGTAGGAAGGAGAAAATATTGTAATGCTGAGGCAAAAATTGGCAATTTATCGTCAGGAAAACTGAATGGTGCGCCCCTGATATCCAAAACGGGGATAAATCTTATTCCCATATGTAGTAAATTACTTTCCACTTTTCGTCTATGCTCAACGCTAGCGCCTAAACCAGGGTTGTCTATATGGCGACCCGCGGGCTGCATGCTGCCCGCAGAGACGTTTATTGTGGCCAGCGAAAGGTTATTATATTGCGATTTATGCAACTCTGTCTCTGGCAGAGTCAATCAATTAACAGGAAGTGGAGTGTCGCAGCCAAGTTTTTTTATCGGGGAGGGATATAACTTTTGGTGTAATTGACTTGTTATTTTCTTATGCAGAATATTGCATTTTGCTAAATATAAAAGTATTAGCCTCCCCCTTTTCCCACTATCGGTGGAAAATTCCCACTATATGTGCCACTATCAGTGATAAGGTACAAAGTTTTGATATTGATAGTTCTAGATTGTTTTAGGAGAAGTATTCGCCTCTGGCTTCGGTTTCATTCAATCATTCAAACGAACTGAAACTTCACCATAGTAACGTCACTATGGTGACGTTTAAGTTCCCAATTGGATGAAACTCAACAGCTGATACCTGCTAGGGACAAAGTTGCGAAAATAGCAGTGTAATCAAAAGTGAAAGTCCCTTTCACGCATGTCAGGCGAGAACATTGTGTTCCTAGCACAGGCACCTTATCGGGACGAGATCAAAGTCGCCTTAAATGGAACAATATGTTCAGTTTAGATTTAAGATTTTTTCTAGTAAATTCAGAAATTCAAAATCATCCCAGTATGGTTCCCTACGTTTTGCATGGTAAAGACTGATATCTCGCATGCTTCCGTCCCACTCCTTCCCCTCCATTTAAGAGCAGCCGGGCAAAGTTATCAACAATGTGGAAAAGTCGCGTATGGATCGCCCGACTAATGGACATATGGCCCGCAATCACATCAAATGTTTTAGTTGTGTTTCTTGAGATCTTGCAAGTTGGACACCCCATGTCTAAATTGTGCAGTCGGTTTTCTCCTAAATTGATATTTCCGATTGACCTACATGAACTTGCTGCTCTGTGAGTTTGAAATATATTTTAATTTTTTGGGGTACTTCACATTGTTTTCAAAACATTTTCAATATGTTCTCAAAAATGGATCAAATTTTGATTAAACTCTTTAATCGAATGGCATAAATGACACTTTAAAATGGTGCACCTCCCATTTCTGTCAAAATCTTTGGATTTTCGGAAATTGAGGAAGTTAAATTTTTTCGGCGACTTCTTTAAAAAAAAATTAAAAAATCCTTTATGAAATCTATTCTTTAATGTATTATTTTTTTATTAAGGTCATGTACAGTTTTTCGAAAATATGGGTAGTTTTCGAGTTATTCTGCATTAAGTAAAGGCAATGACTCCATTTTTCTATTAAAAATTTATATTTTCTGTATAGTTAGATCTTGAAATAATGTCATGTATAATCCTTTGAAAAAAACTAGTAGTTTTCGCGTAATTTCTGATTGATGTTAATGTAATTTATGAAAAAAATCTCAAAAAGAGTACAAATTTTTCCTCCGTTTAGGGTAAAGGACTCTTAAAAACGGGCAGGTCTCATTTTCGTTGAACTTTCTAAATTTTCAAAAATTGCAAAATTATGAAAATTCGAGAAATTACGTGATGTATCATCACTAGTTTTAGCTTTTCAACGGAAACAAACAGAAACTATGGATATAAAAAGTGTTAATTAAATAACAAAAAGAATGACTGTTGTTCTAAAACGTTTTTGTATTATTATCCAAATTTTTGTTATTGAGTTTCTTCTCAATTATATATTTACAAAGGAAAACTAATGGTTTGAAAAATGTACTTTTTTATTACTACTGAAGAAAACGATAAAAATGTTGCCCCTCTGGAAACTGAAGGCACTGCACGTAAATCGACACTTGGTAGGCTTGGTAGTATGTCCAGGTGTTTTTGCATGGGAGCGGGGCGAGAACACGGTGCGGAGAGAAGAACGAGTTATGCGAAGACGCCGAGATTCAGCGAGATATGTACGCTTCGACCCCTCTGGTTCTTGTATGAATGGAAAGTCCGCGGTAAGTGACATGGGGTATACCGCTAGCATTGGTCACTGACAGCCAAAAGAAAAAAATCTGAGGCTGCTGATATCATTTTGACAGAATATTGATCCCTAGTGTTGTCATGGTTTCTCTAAAGTAAGACATTTATCTGTCTTTATGTGATATGGCCAATATGCCCTCCGAAACTCAAACTACAGATGTTTTACTTAAAGCTGTGGGGAGACAGGACGAGCAAGCAGTTCGCCAAATACTGGCAAATATGCGTCAAAATAAAACACAGTGGTCAGAAATTCGATTCCGTAAAACAGGTGACACCGCACTTCATGTCGCTGCACGAACATCGTCGATGTCTATCGTGAGGTGAGTGCAATATTTTGCTTGAATCCATCATATTGCATAGTCCCGATGTAATTCGTTCCCCGCCTTTTTTAGAATGCTTGTCGAGTTCTGTCACTCTAATGAAGATGAACGGACAAATTGTGAGACTTGTCATCGATTAATTGAAGTAGGTAACAATATGGGGAAAAGATGTCTTCATGAGGCTGCCCAAATATGTTGTGTGCCAATAGTGGAATACCTTTTGAGACAAGGTAAATTAATTTTCAAATTACAAAAAATTGCACAATTAATATTAACATACTACAGTTACAACATAAAAACTATGGGTGACCAACCTGTTGCTCCAAGAAAATTTGTGGTTAGAATTAAATCTTTAGTATTTTTATGGTATGGTACTGATAACCATAAGTTAATTTCTTTTGCAACCTCCTTTAGCAAATCAAATGAAACGTGTATTATCACTTTAATTACTAGCACCTATTCTTTAATTGATATGCATGTATTTAATATGCATATGCTAACCATATTTTAAAATGTGTAGTTTTGATTAAGTATTTTTTTATTTATAGTAATCCCAATACACTCCAGAGGACTTATATTTTGTTAATAAATTAAAGCCAAAATTCGGCATTTTGATTGCTTTGAGGACTTTCCTTTTTTTCTCAATTAGGTCCCAAATTATAATTAAAACTTGTTAAAATTAAAAAAAAAAATTATTATTTAATATATACTTTGTTATTGAATGTTTGATCAGTTTTGAACGATAAAGATAACAATCACCGGAGACAATGTATATTCAGCAATGAAATATGGTCATCATATTTTACTGTGTCAAAAATAAGGTAAAAGGTAAACAATAAATTAACGCTAGTGAGACTTTGCTTTTAATACCAGTACAAAAACACTTTCTAGATAATATTTTTTTTTGTTTGCAAAAGATTTATTCCAATTACAGCAAAATTTTTGCTGTAAATTTAAAATTAACAATTTAATTTTTTTTTTTTTTTTAATTCTATGTTTTTCATGGTAAACTTATGAGATGTGATCAACAATTTGACCACATCCATTTGGCAATCTTCACTTTTTTCTTTCTTTTAATATTTTTACCTTCTTTTTCAGTTATGAATATGAATGTGTAATTACTTTTAAATACATCCTATATTAAAAATACCAAACCAAATAGTTTTATTTATATGTCTGTGTCATGTAGTGATAATGTTAATAGAAAGTAAGTTCTTATTTAAAGTATTGCTGATAATTTCAGTGTGATATTGTTGTTGGTATGAATTACTTATAAAGGAAAACAATAAATTTGAGATGAATGTTTAAACACATGATGTATGTTCTGATGGACGTAAGTACTGGAGAATATTGGGGTTATTTCATTCCTAAAACTGTTGCAAAACTATGTATTGTATTAAAAAAATTAATGTAAATTTGTATGTCAGACAAAACACATTTATTTGCAAAAAACTAATTTGCTATTCTAAAGAGGTAGTACATGATTAAAAAGCTTAAATTATAAGTGAAGGAATATGAATTTCAAGGGCAGGGGGAGACAAAAGAACCAAACAAAAACTTTGAAAGGCTACATTTTATATGACTATGATTATAATTATGACATGACAGAGTATAATTATGAGACAAAGAGGAAGAAACATCAAATGTTTCATGTCTCATTTCATATTTTAAAAAGACACAAAATGTTTCTTGTTTTTGTTCCATAACATGCATGATGTGTAACATATAGTCTGGAAAAAATATGAGATATCAAAATGATAGAGTGCGTATGTGAAAAGGAATATAATATATAATATCAAAATATACTCTTTATTTGCAGAATATTTACAAACAAACAAATTGCACAATTTGAAATTACATTAATAAAGTGTTTATTAAACCGTTATTAAAAATAAATTTTTAAATAAAGCGATCATTCACTGTAGAACTCTTTTTGAAGTGTTATACATCTACAACAACCAATAGTTCTAAAAAAATTGATGTTAAAAAAAATGCAAAATATTAAAAATGTAAACAAATTATGTAATATAGTACACAATGTGTGAAAATATACAACAAAAAATTTTGTTTTTGTATTCAGATTACAATAAATACCCAAGATAACAATTTTAAGATCTGAGAAAATGAAGACAAAAAAATATGTAATTACATAAGAACATGGACTCAAGTAATATTTTATTCTTGTTCAATATGATAAGCTTGCATAATGTACTAATGAATATGAGGAGTTTCGTAATTCAGGGTCCATAAATGAAATTAGTATTTTTTTTGTAAATCTTTTTTGTAATTTAGTAAATCTTTTTAGTATTTTTTTTTTGCCACCCCCCTCCTAGTAGTGCCCAAAATAGCAGCCCCATTTTTTTCTTTAGGCATTTATAAATTCCTTTTTCTAAGAAGCAAACAAGTAATTGAAAACCCACCGAGTTGTGAGAGTTTCACAGATCCATGTTTATTTTGCGCATTCATATTTTGCAAAGACGACTTTCATATCATTTGTATTTTGAGAGTTAAAGGTGTGTCTCATCAGTGAATAAGTCGTCGAGTTGGAATCTTTTGTAGGTGCCTGCGTCGATCCACTGAAGGCTGCCGATTGGACCCCTTTGATGTTAGCATGCTGCAAGGGAGGACTGTCTGCAAGCGACTCAGTACGTTTGTTATTGGAGAATGGCGCGAATCCACTGCTTAAGAACAAAGATGGTTGGACATCATTACATCTGGCAACTCGCACTGGTTGGGTGGATACTGTACGATTACTACTGCAGTATAACTCGGAGATAGTTGCATCTCCTAGTTGCAACGGTCGGACACCCTTACATATTGCATGTGAGTGCGCATCTTTTAGTAACAGAATGTCCAAGTTCTTAGTTTTTGTGGGCAGGGACCAAAATTAATTATTGTTCCAGTGAGCAAAAGTTGTGTATTGTCTCCGTAATGTTAATCACCCCGTACAGATGTGATGAAACATTTCTCCGGGCTAAATTTCTTCAAATCTTGATATTTTGCCGCTCGATTAACGTTGATTAAAAGTTACCTTATGCACAATGGTAAAAATGAACGTTTCGGAGTTATTGACCAAATCAGTTACGAGGTCTGTGCTTGTCGCACAAGCAAATTCGGGGAATGAACATTCCACATTGCTACAAAATTTTACGAATCTGACAAATCTCTATTGTAATAAAATAATGGCGTTTACATGCTCGTGCAATGTTTGTATGCGCCCAACGTAGCACAAGCATTCGCTGACTGGTTTCCTGATGTAGTCTGCCGGTTTCGGCCGCGGATATCTTCAGATAGTTTCTCGCAGGCGAGTTCGTTCATGGTTTGTTACGTAGCCTTAAACATACAGAGGGACTTACGGGTAGTGTAACACTAATGACAGCGTGTTAGTTTTCAACTGTATTCTGGATTTAATCGCACCTGTCATTGAATTAAAATGAAACGATATTTCTAGCAGCGAGTCTGCATCTAAGCCCTGGTTAGCGATATATAGCTAGACCTTGGTTCTCCTCCTCCTCCACCTTCACTTCCACCTCCACCTCCTCCTCTTCCCTCCCCTTCTCCTCCTCCAGCTTCCACCAACCAATTTGCGCCTTTGCTCACCATCTATTTTTTGTCATTCTCGTGATAAACGTAAGTTACATCATGGTCACTCACGTATTCAGGTTTCTAAGTATTCTTGTAGTCACCCATGCAAAATCTTATTACCCCTTTGAGTAATTGTTTGAGCATTCGTAATGCCATTGCATCCTCTTCCATCATCTGGGCCTGTGCGTGACATCCTTGCAATTCACGGGATAGTTGGCTATTCTCCTCCTGAACCTTGTTTAGCTTCATTTCCTCATGTAAATCTTATGCTTTACGAAGTGAACGGTTTCACGTATTAATACGAGAAATTTGTAGAGTGCTTAAAATCCAATTTTAACTTCATTGCCCGTATTGCCCATTCGCGTTACAATTATGGACCTTCCATGTACAGTGTACTGCAGTGAAGCCACACAAGGGATGCCCAGAGTCACATTATGGTCCAGCAGCGGGCAGTGGTGACCTGTTAGCGGTTAGCGACCTTCCGTCTCCGAAGGGCTGAGGACGAGTGGAAATGCTTTTTTGGAACCAACCATCTCTCGGGTCAGCGTCACGACAGACGAGCAAGGGACCTTTCAAAAGGCGCAGTTCGAAATCTGGCCTCATATTTTTTTCTGTTGATAGATATTTACTACTTTTATGTACTGTGAAAAAATAAGCTGCCGTTATGCACTGGAAGTTACCGAAAAGGGAAAAAAAGAAAAAAACAAACAAAAAACAACGAACATTCCACGCTTTTCACTACGCACATCGTCGTATGCACGGAGCTGCCTACCTACGCTGAGAGAATGTTCGCCAAGGGTACAAGTGCTCCTACGGGCACAGCTCCAATTCAGGGCAGCGAAACATTAAGCTAATGAAATTGCTCACACCTTTGACAAGTCCGCGATGTCACGCGGCACAACGCCTATTCTCCCGCGCTATTCAAGTATAGTTAACTTTGCCAATCTTAGATTGTTTTTGGCACAGACACATCAATGTGTGCGGTTTCTGTTGAATGAGCTTACATGGACTCCGGTAAGCAGCCATTCCAATTTTAAATATTAATCCATGCTGATGTGTCAGCTGGCGAATTTGCCCAAGAAACAAAAATGCTTTTATCATTGTTTTATTCGACAAGACTGCTCTGAAGCCAATGATAGGTTGAAGTAAATGTTTTTAATCAATGAGCCAATCATCGCATTCGAGGCCGCTCAGAGGCGCTTTACGGATTACTCCATAGTTATTTTGTCAAATGCTTATGATGAGGGTTCATTTGCGCCGTGAGAGCCGCATTTAAAAAAATCTAAATGTAACATTAGAAATTTAAAAAAATAAATTGAATTGCAGTAATCGAACTGTAAAATGGTTTTAAGTAATGTATAGATTAATTGACCCAAATATCAATTTAATTGTGCCGATTTATATAATATAATCGGTTGTCGCCTGTGATGAATCTATAGTAACTAACTGTGGAATAAACAAAATAAGTCCACATATTTAGTATACTGGATCACAATGTTCCCCGAAATGAACTAGGTTTTTCGTCCAGCAAAATGTCAAACGTAACCTGTTAGTAGAGGTTCTAGAGAGCAATGGCAGCACCAACGTGAGTGGTCTGCATAAAAGGTTGTTCAGGGCATTAGCGCGGCCACTACCAATTTTTAATTTTTTCAGTAACTTCAGAGCGCGAAGGCAGCTCTTTTTTTACAACTGTTGAAAAGTCCCTTGTAAGAACTCTTTCTCCAATCCCTTCACCCCTCCTCGTCTGTTTCTTTTCGGACACATTTTCCTCACAAAGTAAAGGTTAAAGTTAAAGGGTCTCCATGTTAACGCACACGCCATAGGCGTAGCCAGGATTAGTGCTATGGCTGGAGGAAATTAAGTAAAGAAAGGGTATGCCGAATAAGTCGGCGCAAAGTGTCTCCAAACTTAATCGATAATTGTGATACTCGTGTGAAAGAATAAAAATGTTGATTCCAAAAAAATCAGCCTCCTAGGGAAAGCTGTTGCAGAGATACGTCGAGAAACGTATTTTTCATGTTTTATTCTTTTCTAGCTTCTATTGCATGTCTCAGACTGAAAAAAATTGCAGATGGAGAAAAATACTTGAATTTGAAGGTGTTTTTGTCAACTAATTTTGAAATTCAAATATAAATAAATCAATTTTTGAAATAATTGTTGACGCAATAACGTTGAGGCACTGTTTTGAAGTAACGTCGACTTTTCCCCTCCTAGAATGTGTCTTAAGACATTCTCTAACTTTTTTCTTCTTTTTTTCTTCAGATTTTTAAACAATGTAGACCAGTGAAAAAAATCATATCAATTTTATCAGTTTAAAAAATTGAAATGCGCACCAAACTATGATTGGAAAATTTTTTTTTCTAATGTTTAAACAATTTATATTTAAATTACTGAAAAGTCTCACCAGCATGAGTTACAACTCTTTGCTGACAAATGTTTGTTTTAATATGGAAAGTATTTATATTACTGAAATAAAATCCTCAAACCCCTTTTGTTGTTAGATTTATGTATTGTATTGTCGGCTATCCGGAGTGAGCCGCGTCACTGACATGGTGGCTAACGTTTCGGCCAGCGTATTGTGGCCTTCTCCATAGCATAGGCCTCCTTGGCTCTGAAGAAGGCCACAATGCGCTGGCCGAAACGTTAGGCACCATGTCAGTGACGCGGCTCGTCCCGGATAGCCTAGACAACACAAACTCCGGCCGCGGAAGCCTACGCAACCAGATTTATGTATTGTTTCGAATATAAAGCAAATTACTCAGCTGTAGATTTATCATTGACAATTAATCATACACATACAAAATCATAATCATACACAATTAATCATTGTCACTGTCTTCAACAACTGGGACCACGCGCTCCTTTATAGAGAGTCTACCCAAAGTTTCTTACTTTTAACAACTTTCGCCAAGTAACGAGCATGTGCCAAATACGAGTAATAAATGATCGCAGCTATGTGAGAGCAGAATCCCGAGGTGCGACAGATTCGCACGTTCATAATAATATCGTTTCACTCAGATATTTCAATGGTGGAAAGAGATGGGTAGGCTCCTCCAGTACACCAATTTTTGCTCGTTTTACGCAGCACAGTTTGCGTCAACCACGTGACCACACGGAAACTTCGTTTTGAAAAGCGAGACAAGACGACCGCAATGTTGCATAGAAAGCAAGAGAAACATTTTGAAAGTAGCTTAAAGTGACAATTTTCAACGGTGACCAACCAAAAATAGCACGATGCAGGTGTAATTGGAATGAAGGATGCAATATTTTTTTAAAAAAAGTGCTTATGTGTTTCTGTTTCATTGACTTGTAGCTGTGATAATTTTGACATTTAAAAGTCACGCTAATAATGACGCAAACTAGTGCCTGAGCTCATTGGCTGAAGTCGGATGCGCAAGAGCCTACCAATCTCTTTCCACCGTGGATATTCTGACTGCGTTTGGTACATAATCGAAGTAACTCCTATAAGATTTCAAGTTCATATGTCGTGATTGAATTTGTGTTTAAATATTGGTAAATCGTTTTTTCCAATCCTATTTTGGCGCGAATTTGTATGTCTGCAACAGATGATTCTAGGAGGCTGATTCTTTTTGAGGAACTACAGCATTTTTTATTCTCTTTCATATGAGCATCGCGATTATCGATTTGGTTTGGGGACACTTTTGACCGTGCTATTCGTCTATACCCTTGAAGCAATATGTACGTTACTATTTAAAATACTTTATACATATCTAATGTTTACAATAAACATCTTTCTATCAAAATTTCATTTCATTGATGTATTTTGTGTTTTTCATTTTTGTACTTCTTACCCAATTTCTAGAGGGATAGAGGGGGGCACGTGTCCATACCTGCTCTATCTTGGCTACGCCAACGCACACAGATCTACATTCGCTCATGAGGAGGTAAGGGTTTCACTTTTTCGTTGCCTACGACTAGAATGGAGGATGGCTTCTACGCTATGCTCCATTCACTTTAGCCTCCAAAATATTTAATAATAACCACCACTAATATTCCTAGCAACACTACATCACCGCACCGAACCACACTACCGTATTGTTACATCACTTCCACTATCACCGTTTCATCACGAGTCACTGCCAGTGCATCGCCACCATCTCCACCTACACCCTCACGCCACCAAAATTACCACCAGCACTGTCACACCACCACCACCACCACCACTACCACCACTACCAACTCTGCATCATTGCGACTACCACCACCGCATTACCTCGACTACCCAAGAAACCACCAACGCCACAAAGACGTCGGCTACTACCGCCTCGCCACTGTGTGTAATAACAATGTCAACATCCGTTGTCTTTATAGCTTTGTTGACCCGGAGGTCATGGGGTTCGAATCCTGGCTGTGGACAATTTTTGACTGTAGCTATAGTTGCATAGCTGGGTCGAATTTAGTCACTGTCTGGAGGAGAATTCTAGCAACCAGCTTTTCTGGTCGATAGTTTCCTGTGGTTTGTCCATTCAATGGCAGGGCAATACCTTAACAAACTAGCCACGGCTATCTTTCCATTCTTTTTGCTGCCCCCTCCTCACCCTCTACATATGTAACGCTCATATTGCACTACCATACATATAGTCGGGAACATAGAGCTTGTCCCCGCAGAGGGGAGACACTAGCTTGGTGAAAATCTTGCAAACCGACGTGTAGATTGGCGCCGAATCTCACGTAGGTTGACGTAGTTGACGTTCGGAAACACCAAGCTCGCATTCACCACCACCACCACCACCACCATCACCACCATCACCACCATCACCACCACCACCACCATCACCACCACCACCACCATCACCAATCACCATCACCAATCACAATCACCATCACCAATCACAATCACCAATCACAATCACCATCACCGCCGCCGCCGCCTCCGCACCACCACTGCCACCGCCACCGCTTTCACCATTGCACCACTGCACCACTAACACCATCTCACCACCATCACCATAAAAACAGTGCTCATTATAGACTTCATTGTGAATCATCTACACTTGATAAATTTCACTACTCTGAAATTAACTTTTCACTTCCTTTTTTGTTTATATATATGAACATATAATTTGACTTAAAATCACTGTTTTAAAACTTTATTACAAGTCTACAATACTAACTCATTAGAACCATTTTAACCATTCAATTTGATGTAAAACAGTTGCAGTAGTATTATGAAAAATATCCCATAGCATATTAAATATATTGGTGGACAATGATTTAGATGACATGATGGCTACTGCCTTTTGACCACCACGGGAAATATTTCAGTTGTTGCTGCAGGAATCTATGCTATGTAGGCTGCTAATGAGGCCATAGGAAAGATAATTTACTGCACCTTGATGAACCTTTTCATACATTTTTAAAATGAAAAATTACAACTTTCAATTTTCAGCTTTACATGGACATACTGTGGTGGTAGAAGAACTTCTCAAAGCTGGAAGTCCGGTTGACCCAGTTGATTCTTGTGGACTTACTCCTCTGCATGAAGCTGTTCGAGGTGGCCACATTCCAATAATATGTATATTGGAGCAACAAGGGGCCAACATTCGAAAAATTGATGCAATGGGATTAAGTTGTTTGCACTTCGCTGCCCAGACTGGTCGGTCAAAAGTCATTGAATTTCTAATGGTGGAATATTGTATGTATGTTGACCAACCTTCAGAAATTGATAAATTAACAGCCTTACATTGTGCTGTCAGAGCTGGGCAGACAAATTGTGTGAAAACTTTGCTCAGTTTTGGAGCCCAACCAGATAAACGTGATGCCAAAGGACGTACAGGTACATTTAATTTTCTTTTGTTGTTAACTTCACTAACATTAACATTTCTCAATGCTTTTTAATTGACATAACTTTCTACACTTCATGTTCTTTTTTCTTAGCTCAAGATTTTTGCTCTGGATATACCAGTGAAGAAATTGAAAATCTATTACTTTCTCGTATGGGATCTTTGTAAAATGTTTGTAATGTGTTTCATGATATAGGTAATTCACTCCCTCTTTACAGGAGAAGTAGTAAACAAATCTTTCCTAAGTGTTTTTGTCCAGTAATGGAATATCTGCAATTATCATTGCTATTGATGAATGAATGAAGATCTCAGCAATGAAAACTGTTTTGCATTAACAGTGAAACCTCAATGCAACAGATTCTTTTCTGTTGTTGTCTTGTTAAAATTGTTAATTTTGTTTCATTGAGAAATTTATTTTCTGATACTTTGTGCTTCGTATTAAATAGCATCAAACATACTTGTTGGCACAGAGGAGAAAGTCAGTGTTTCCTCTATGCTGGTAATAACTAAAATTGAATAGGTAAAAGAAAGGGAAATGTCAGGAACATTCCTAATGTGAATTTTGTGGGCACAACTGTATATAACTTATCATTTCATATTATTATTTTTGTTTTTGTATATATTGATTAATTTAAATGTATTGATTTTTGAATTTAATTAGATAATGCCACATATATTTTGAAAACATTAAGAGATTTGATACTGTAATGGAGCAGAAAATTAATTGGCCCTAAAGAAGCTATTGTATGAAAGTTTTTAATAGTATTAGATGAAATATTCTACTGGATGTTAGTGGCGTTTTGATACTATTGATATTGTTGGAATGTTCTTAAACAATGAAGTATGTCATTCTCATATAATATGAGCTGTTTGAAAGGAATGACAAAAATATGGAATGTTAACATCGTAGAAAATAATTTGGGTATTTACTGTGTAATAATGGATATAATTTGCTCTACAATAGAATGGTATACATTCAGTGTTCTTGAGTGACTTCAAGTGGAAATTCTGTACTAATAAATTTATGAGAAAATTGAAAATAAAATCAAACAAACAAAGCAATAGTGTTCCGAAAGGACAAATTTAGTGACGTTAGAATGAAATTGATATAAGGACAGAATAATAACGGAAGACGGATTAATCTATAGTGATTTATTTCTTAAGAATACTAACATTTTTTGCTGGTCTTTTATTTCGGGTGATTGTTGCCTATGTGTAAATCTGTTATTGAGTATACAATTTTATATCTAAATTATAATTATTTATTTGCATCTTTCTTTCTGTCTTCTAATCTGTTGCTTTGATGTTTCACTGTGTTTATTAATATGTTACTGACTGTTGAATGTAAACTTCAATTTATGTGAAGCAAATGTCTAGTCCATACAAAAGATACTATTTACTTTTAATTATCTACCTATTTTAATGTAAAAACTTACATTGTGTTGTGTATTATGTATCAGCTATGGATGTAACTTCCAGAATAAATTGGAAAGGAACATATTGTTACTGTTTGTTTATGCCTAAGAATCAACTTATAATAAATGTTTTTTCGTGAACTTTTAAGAGTTTTATCTCTCCTCTTTGTTTCTCTTTCCCTTTCCTTCCTCTTCTCGTCCCGCCCTCTCTTTCTGTACTTTCCTACTGGGGAGCTATTTCATTATTTATTAGTGGGCAAATGTGTAAAAATACATGGTAATGGTGGTCAAAATGTTGACCTATCTATGATCAAAGCCTCCCAAATATAAAACTTCTTGTCAGTGGAGAAGAAGATTTTCAGTGTAATTAGAGTGTAGATCTTGCATGAATTTTACCATAAAATAAATAATTTATTTGTTTATTAATTATTAAAACTAATTTTAAGTGTTTGATGTGATTTCAAGGCAAATGTATTTCTTACTCAAAGTAATTATATGCATTGTAGGTTGTAGCCTACACAATTAAGCTGCAACACTTAAAATATTTTAATGAAGCTAATGTAAAACACGATAGTATTACAAATATATTTAAATAATCACTTTTCAATGAAAAATTCAGAGGTAAAACGAACGAGCTTTCAAACATAAATGAATTGATGTCTGTTAAATCATTAGTTGATGTTTTAAGAAAATTAATAATTTCTGCATTTTGAATTTTCATGTATAGAGCTACAGTTTGATGTTAAAATGTCATTTCTGCTGGCGGTATTGATATACAGAGAGCTCAAATTGTACATTTTGTTAAAGTAGCTGCAGTCACCGACTGACGCTACTTCAACAAAATATGAACACGAAATTTCGAGTCATGAAACAGCGTAGGAAGGCATGGTACGTATTATAGTTTACATGAAATAATGGGGTATATTATTAAAAGTACAAAACCTGGGAAACTGAGGTTAAAGAAATCACAGGTTCCAATGTTTTTGATTTCAAGAACTAATGGAAGCTCATGTACAAGAAGATAGTCATCTCAGAGGAGACAATACAAGCCAAGAAGTGAGAAAATCACGTTCTCTGTCAGCAGTTTGTACTATCTCGAATACAATTCAGAGAGAAGTGGATGCATACAAGGGTCTCATCTATCATCCATTCATTTGTGGTCAAACTCATGATCTTGTACACCCAGGCGTTCAAGCTTATCCTTCAGGAAATGTTCCAATTAAAGTGGCAAAGAAGTTAGACTGAAAATATCAGACATTTCCTGTGAAGGATATGGAGTATAATGAGAATATACTACAGTGGCCTGTTCCTACAGAATATGTAGTGGATTACAAATAAGGAGGAAAGGAATTCAAGTTAAGCAGAAAGAATTTTGTTGTTTAACTTCATACCTAACTGCTCTATTTTTGATGCTTAACATTAATTTGGTAAATATGTTTGAAAAATCTTATAATGTGTTTATACAGAAATGTAATATTTTTTTTGTATTTCCTTACAAAACTTGAACCATTAAAATAAACTACGATGTAAAAAATACAAAAATTTATTCCAGTATTTGATAAAACAGTGACAGTCAAGAGCATTTAAAATTAAGAAAAGAACAAAAAATATAATTTAATAACGTTCTCTTTTACTGTCTCAATCATTACAAATTTAAAGAAAAATACCATATCTAGAAAAGTGTTATTAACTGCATAGTTTTCATATTAAACATTCTTTTTTCAGTTTCTCAAAATATTTTGTTTCCTAATTTATGACTTTTTAACAAATATTGATTCAAGTACTTTGTGGATACATATTTCATAACAAGACTTTGATGTACAGGTTCTAAATCCTCTTACATTATTACACTGACAAGATATCAAACAAGGCATTATGGAATCTTTTTATCATTTAGGTAAACATTTTATGTCATATCATTGATGCACAAAAAAGTGACACATCCCAAAAATCGTTATATTCAAGAAGACCAGATTATTTTGAGCGGAGCCATTTATTTTGTGCTCAAATTCTAAGAGTTTTACACTATGTACTGGCTGTTTTTGAACTATATGAAATTTCTCCTTGTAATATAAAGTGTTTTCTTAAAATATTTCTGCACTTAACTAAAATATTATGAACTTTAAGATGTGTCACTGTGCTAGTGCACTGATTTTATTTTCTATTACCTTTACCAAGACTTCCTAATTCACAACCTGAGAATGTTTTTTTATTTATAAGGGTGTTAAGTGAAGGCTGAGAGTGGAGTTGGGCATTAGAAGTGACAAAGAATTCTCTGGAAGTAAATAACGTAATACGCAACATATCCCTGCAAAATATTTATTGGAATTAAAATACAGTTACATTGGAGTGCCAGTAATAAGTAGAGAACACTTAACATAAAAAATTAGAGAATATCCATGCACTTATTAGTGATTTTGAAAGAAGAATTGGTCATATAAA
This sequence comes from Gryllus longicercus, assembly GCA_038098605.1. NCBI lineage: Eukaryota > Metazoa > Arthropoda > Insecta > Orthoptera > Gryllidae > Gryllus > Gryllus longicercus. The sequence continues at coordinate 3,176,422 of JAZDUA010000120.1, read as the reverse complement.
GAATAGTTTGAAAAAAGGATTGGTCACAGTGTTTTGCAAATCTACACAATTTAAACAATAAACCTTTGCTTTGAAGGGTATACTCTCCTATAGTACCATGTCAATTGAATGATATTATGATCAGGAGGTTCAAGATAGCATATTAAGTGTAGGGTGCAACAGTTTATGTGTGCAAAATACTTTTAAAACCAAAAAACATACACATGTTGTTTTCAAAATGGATATTTTATGATTGATCTGCCTCAAATTGAAGCATGAGATTTTGAAACATTTCTTTTAAATATGTCAGACACTTTACTTGAAGAACAAACTGAATTTTCAAAATTAGAAACATTTTTTCTTTAAATTTCTTGTCCCCTTAGTACAAAGTGTGCTTACAAATATGGTGAAGATCCGGGTTATATTAATAATTGTGAATTTTTGAAAATATGCAAAAGGGCAATTTCTTGAAAACTGTACATCATCATTATTGAAGCCAGATATTTTTTAATGCAATCTATTTGTCAGTATTAGCATTATGTACAGTTCTTCAAAATATTGTTTATTTTATGTCTGTTTGAGTCAAATCATGTCAATTTTTCCAAAGGTAAATAAATGATTTTTTTTTAAACAGCTCCTAATTTTTTCTTTAAACATTTGTGAGCATAGGCACTGAATCATATAGCACATGTACTATTTTCATTAAAACCTTTGAATTTTCAAAACTTACACAAAAGTTTACATGATGTCTCTTCTCGGTGGTAAAGAGAGACGATGCAGGGAGTGAATAATATATTTCATTTTTCCAGTAATACCTCTAAAAAATTGAAAATAAAAAGTATATTCAAAACAGTTAAACATGGCTTCAAAATGTAAAAAAGGATTTAAAAGTGAAAAATTATACTTGTGAAAATACAATTAGTTTTTTCATGTGGCAATGCTTTTTTAAGGCAATTTTTTTTGTTAATTGAAGTAATTTTTTAAGTGTAAGTTCTTTATTATATTTTGAAAATGATTTTAAATACATTTATTATTTGACCTTCATAAAAATGTTAATTAAACACCAAATGTTATTTAACCACTGTTAAAATTCATTCAATTTCTTTATCTAGATACTAAATGTATTTCACAAAAATTAGATTTTATAGATTCACAACTGTTGCACTGCACTTTTGCAAACATGAACAAAAACCTGTTTTAGTCATCTGAATTGTTGCTATAGATGACCTCCTGTATCTTCAGAATTTTTGACCCCCACCTTGAGCCACCACTACCTTTTGAGTAGTGGAATAAACATACTCTTTTAGTAGTGGATGCAAAAATATAGTGCTTTTTATGATACGCAGAAATATATATTTTCTAAACACAGCTTATCTCAGTAATTATAAAATGTTTCTTAATGAAAAGCACAACCAATATAACAATACATTGCGAGTTTTTGTAAATGTCCAACTATTACTTGCCAGAACAAGCATTTACTCGTACATGCGCAATAAATCACTATTTTCAGTAGAATGCTAAGTATAAAGTAGTATCCCGTTTGAAGATTCCATGTCTGTGAATTAAAAAATAGTATAAACTTCTACTAGGCACAAAAATCCGCCTTTCGCCAAAGGGCACGATTAAAAGTTTTTTGATTCAACAAGTGGGACAGAGTGTCAATCCTCTGGTCGCCATATCTCGACTTGCCCTGAGTCGCTCATGTCGCTGGCGTACTCGGTTAAAAGTTCCTTCCCGCCGGCCGCATAGTCGTGCACCATCCGATACAGGAAACCGCCTTCTTTCTTCAGCAGCACCTGCGGCCGGTCGAACTCCACGGCGCGGCCAGCGTCCACCACCAGGATCTTGTCGTAGTCCATGACGGTCTCGAGACGGTGCGCCACCGTGAGCACGGTGCAGGCGCGGAACTTCTCTCGAATGGTCTTCTGCAGGAGGGCGTCGGTGGCCTCGTCCACGTTGGCGGTGGCCTCGTCCATGACGAGGATCTTGTTGCGGCGCAAGATGGCGCGCGCCAGGCACACGAGCTGGCGCTGGCCGGCGCTCAGGTTGCGGCCGCCCTCGCCCACGGGCGTGTGCAGGCCCTCGGCCGGCAGCAGCACGCCACCCAGCTCCACTTCGCGGAGCACGCGCACCAGCTCGGCGTCCGCGTGCTCCCCGAACGGGTCGAGGTTGAGGCGCACGGAACCCGCCAGCAGCAGCGGCTCCTGCGGGATGCAGGCGATGCGGCCGCGCAGCGCCTGCAGCGCCACCCGCCGCGTGTCCACGCCGTCCACCATCACGTGCCCGTCCACAGCCCAGCACAGGCGGAACAGCGCCGCCACCAGTGACGACTTGCCCGCGCCCGTGCGCCCCACGATGCCCACCTTCTGGCCAGGCTCGACCAGCACGCTCACGCCTCGCAGGACCGGAGGGTCGGCGGCGTTGTGGCGGACGAACACGTTGTCGAATTGGAGCATGCCCCGGTCGGGCCACGCCGCGCCCACGTCGACGGCCTCCTTGGAATCGGGTTCCGGCTCCGGCGCCAGGCAGCTGTACTCCACGATCCGCTCCACGCTCATCATGTTGTTGGCGACTTCCGCGGACTGGCGCAGGCCCCATTGCAGCTGGCCGGAGAGCGCCATGCACTGTGTGATGGCTAGCCCCGGGTGGCCTCCCAGCACGACGGCGACGTGGCCTTCCAGGAGTAAGGTTCCAAATGCGATGAAGGTGATGAATGTACAGACGACGGTGTCGAGAAAGAAGCCGAATGCGGTTGATGTCGCCATGAAAGTGTACCACGCTGACGTGTGTAAGTCTTGATGCTTATCAAATTCTTCGCGTAGGACCCCTTCAGCCACGTTGGCGCGAATTGTAGGTAATCCCCTCATGGTAGCATGGAAATGAGTGAAGACTGGACTTTTTGTCATGCCTTCAATTCTTTTTAGATTCTTTGATGTTCTTAGATAGACATTTGTACTGCAGAAAAATATAATTCCCATGATCACTACGGGAATTGGTAAATATAAATTTGAAGTCATCGTAAGAACAATGGATCCAATCATTTGCATTATGATTTGCAGAGATGTCAGAATGGTCCTCGGAAGCACTTCGTCCGTATTGCCCATATCCTTCGTGAATCTGTTGAGAATTCTCCCTGCGGGGTTGGAATCGAAGAACGAAACCTTGGCCTTGATTACGCTTGAAAACATCCTCTCGTGCAGTTTGCCGGAGCACCGCATGCACACCTTGAAAAAGGTGAACGAGCGCACCAGAGTCACGACAAAGAGGGAGATAATTAGCGAAGTGTAGATGATGATGTTCTGATCCAGGCTCAATAAAGGCTTAGGTAAGTTCACTTGTGTTTCAGGGAGACTACTGATATTCTGCCAACGTTGTTTCTGGGATACGCTTCCGTTGAATACTTGCCCCTTAGATTCTCGCCTCAGTCTAAGTTCATATTGAGAAATCCATAATGAAACGAAGTAATCTACAGCACACACTAGAAAGTGCGTGCCAAGGAAAAGAAATATCAAGGACAAGTTGATGCACATATTTGATCCACTGGATAGGTACTCTTTGAACACAGATTTCCCTTCAATCTGTCCTTTGGAAGACTCCTCCATCTTGTCTCTCGTCGGCCCGCATGGCGTGTCCTCTTCTTGTACACTCCCTTTTGTAAGGAACACCGGTGTTTCGAGCACTTCGTTAGCACCGTTGCAAACGGGGTTCACTTGGCTCGTAGGAGCCGAACAAGCGAACGGTTTGTGGTCGCCCCGAACGGCCAACACGCGACCGCGCTCCATTGAGATGACGAGATCCGTTTGCTGGGCGTAGTGCATGTTGTTGGTGACGAGCAGCGTGGTCTTATCGGCAAGGAACTGGCGGATGCACTTCTCGAAGAGCTCGTGGGCAACGCAGGCGTCTAACGCCGCCAGGGGCTCGTCGAGCAGGTAGATGTCGGCGTCCCTGTAGAGGGCGCGAGCGAGATTGAGGCGCGCGCGCTGGCCGCCGGACAAGGCGACGCCCTGGTCGCCGACGAGCGTGAGGTCCCTTCGCGGCAGCTGCGCCACGTCGCGGTCCAGCACGCACGCGCGCATCACGGCGTCATAACGCGCGCGCTCCAGCGGCTGCCCGAACAGCACGTTCTGGCGCACGGTGCCCGCGAACACCCACGCCTCCCGCCCGGCGAAGGACACGCGCCCGCGCACCTCCACGTCCCCCTCCAGCGGCGGTAGCTCCCCCAGGACGGCCTGCAGCAGCGACGACTTGCCCGAGCCCACGGGCCCCACGACCGCGGCCAGGCTGCCGCTCCGCACCGACACGTTGATGTTGTCCAGCGTGAGCTTGGCACTGCCCGGCTCCCACTTGGCTGAGACGCCGCGCATGCATACGGCCAAATCTTCCCCGTCGGACAGCGTCTCGCAGCTGGTGGAAGGTTCTGAACTCGACTGTCTGGTCTGTTCGGAGCACGTACTCGACGTCGATCGGCACTTGTTCCTGTTCTTGGCGGTGACTTCTTGCAGCATCATGAACTTTTGTATTCTTTTAATAGACACACGTACTTCCGCTAATTCTGTGAGAGCTCTTCCGAAATTCACAGACACTGCGTGAGACAGCACATTGAAATACGATTGCAAGACGAAAATTTTCCTGCTTGAGATGTTCTCTTGGTAGAGGGCCATTATCACCATTGTGCAGAAGAAAGCCGTCCGGGTGGTGCACAGATTCAAGGTCATGGACAGCCCTTTGATGTAAGAGGTGATGATGAGCGTGTGTATTTCTTTGCGCCTGGCGGCGTCGACAAGCTGGATGAAGGGCATTTCCCAGGCATACATCTTGATAGCTCGAATGCCCGACACAATGTTGTCTATCAAGCGCACGCGGCAGTCCGTGAGGTAGGCCGTTTTGGAGCGGAACAAGGCTGAGTAGTAGCTCATGAAACCCTGCAACGGCAGGGCCGCCAGCACGGTGAAGGCCCCGACGAGGGCGGGCCAGCCCACCTCCCAGAACATGAAGTACACGGCGGATGAGGTGAGCAGTGGCGACAACCAGAGGTAGTGCAGGAAGAGGGTGACCTTGTCGAAGCGGCTCACGTCGTTGGACAACAGGTTGACGACTTGCCCTACCGGGACGCCGCCCAACGCCGTCTGGCTGAGGCGTAGCGCCTTGCGGTAGAGCATGGCGCAACACGCGGTACGTGCGCGCATGCCTAGCTGCCACGAGCCCAGAGCGTAGTGACTGTAGAGCAGCGTGTTGAGCGTAATCGACGCCACGATTCCGCCGACATACAAGAAGGCGTACATCTTTTGCTCGACGGTGGGCGACGCGAAGTAATCCAACAGCAGACCCAGCAGCAGCGGCTGCACCACTCCGAGGAGAATGCCATGTGTGAGCACCAGGAGACCCAACAACAGGTAGTCAACCGCAAACACTCTGACGATGGTCCACAGCAGGCTGGGGAAACGCTTTTCTTCCAATCCCCCACAAGCACTCACCTGCCGTCGCCACTCCTTTTCCACGAGGTCGCCGAGAAGTTGCGATTGGTCCTCTCGCGGCGGGTCGTCTAGGTCGTCGGCGGTGAGGTCCCGCTTCAGACCTTCGCGGAAAATGCGCCATGTCCACCCGAAGAAGACGGCCGACAGAGTGTTGGCGAGCTCGCGCCCGCTCGGTCGAGCACCCGTTCGCCGTGGCCCGTCCATGGCGACTGGACCACGCCGAGTGCTGCTCGCTATTATAATATTAATTATTGTTATATTATTGGCGAGTATGACTAGTAGTTCTCAATAAGGAGTGTTATGTTTCCATGATGATGTAGCATGACACATCTGCCTCGTGCAACTTGAAGCGTGGTAGCAGCAAAACAATAAACGAAATCCATTGTGAATGAAAACAGTTCGTTGTCTTTCGTTTTGTATATATATAAGCATCAGATGTCTCCCCGCGTTTCTCCATGTTATTCATTAGTAACTAGATACTAAAAGTCGTGAGTTCTGAAACCTTAGAAGATCTATTCAAATACATAAAAGAATTTTGGGTTCTATAAATAAATTCAAGAGTCCCAGAACAGTGAAAAGAGTACAGGAAAATCCATCTATGGACCTGATTTTATTTTCTCGTCATACTACGTATTTACGTGGTAAAGAGGAACTATTGTAATGCTGTTGCGGAAAGTGGCGAATTTACACATTTTATTGGGCCCTGATATCGAAACTAGATGTGCTACAATAGCTGCTTCTTGAAACTTTTGAAATTTACGAAAAATCAGAGAATTCAATGAAAATGAAATTTACCCATTTTTTCAGTGACCTTGTCTTCATCTAAGACACTTTTTTTAAGTCGTTTCAGGAATTTTTGTTATAAATAGCATTTACGTCAAACAAAAAATCGAGAAAGCTACTTACCTTACGTAGCCAAGGGAAAGTATTGTAATGCTGCGGCTAAAATCGGCGAATTTTTTATAGGAAATCTCAAATTGTCGGGCACCGGTATCAAAAAGGTGGAAAAATTATGTTCATATATATGAAGTAAATTACTTAGGTACTCTAACATGTATAATCAGAATCCATGCTATGAAAGTCATTGATGTCGAAAAAATGATTAACGGCAAAAGATCTGTCTGACAGCTGCCGTCTTTCCGTCCGTTTCTGATCAACATTAATGACTAAACCGTTCAAACCATTTTCTCCAAAATTGACTTTTGCCGAATGACCAAGCCAAACTTTAACCCCTGCGAATTCGAAACGGATATTATGATTTTGGGGGTACTTTACATGAAGCCGTAACGTTTTCCCGTAAGAGGTCCACTGCCTTAGGTGCTCAGTGCATCAACTGACGTCACTGCATCGCCTATGACCGGGAGGTCATACGATTCCAGTCCCAACGGTGGCAGGATTTTCGTCACTAGCTAGGTATATAGGTCGAATTCAGCTGCTGTCTGGAGGAGAATTCTAGCGGCCGGCAGCCCTGACCGGTGTTTTTTCGTGGTTTCTCCCATTAACATTAGACAAATCCCGGAGCAGTACCCTAACAAACGGACCACGGGCCGCGCACGATCTTTCTTTCCCCTTCCTTGTCATATCTTCATCCTTTACTTACACACACTCTTACACTTGCGTGCACTACACTACCACATATGCAGGGAGGCCAGTCGGGATCTGGAGCGGTGCTCCGCCGTGGGAGATACCTGGTTGAGGGAAACCCCGATAGTTGCCGTGTAGGTCGGCGCCGGATCTCACCACCTAGAGAATACAGCTATCTCCCGAGGATCACGCATGCATTTCCCTCACGGGACTAATGACCTTAGCCTTTGACCCGCCCAAAATCTCTAATTAGTCAATAAATCAATCAAAAATGGTTTCAATTTTTTGGATTATTCTTTGTTCTCACATAACTAAATGTAATCTTAATAATGGCTCGCCTCACATATTCGTATATCTATTCACATATTCGTATATCTGAAATTGATATTGAAATATCGATATATCGATATATCGAATATTGAAATATATGTTGTTTTTTTTTCAAAAACTACGAAAATTCAAAATTACTACGGCTTTGTCATACAACTAAAATATTGATTTTTTTTAATATAATCTATTGTTCAAAAACATTAAATTATTGTGATGATCAGTTTTTCGAAGATGTGAGTAATTTTACATGTATTGTAAGCACTTTTAAACAATTATTTGTTTAAAAAACGACTCCAAATTGTTTTCTTTATTTTTTTCGTACGTAGCAGAGGACTGTCAAAACGTATGCTGATCTCATTTTCACCCAACAATCTTTCTCGTATTCGTATGTATATACGGAGTAATATACGTAGTATAGAGAAAGTTATGTAATGCTGCGGAAAATCGATTTCGAGGTTTCAAGGGCAATACACGTCCGTCCGTCTGCCTGTATGTATGTCCATCTGCGAACACCAGTAGCGCCTAAACCATACGTAGGATTCTTTTCACGAATTGATATTCCCCAAAATGGATGGATATAGAAATTAAATTTTTGTAATTTTTGAAAAAATAGGGCAAGATGACTTTTATATCCTTTTATAGAGTACATTTACCACTATCCGTATCTCAATTTTTAAGGAAAGTTTGGGGCCGTTTTCGAAGAAAGTTTGTTTTTGTTATTTTTTAATATTGCACTATTGCACGCAATATTGGGTGAATACTATTTATATTTTCACTCAAATATACGTGAACGTAATGAAAGAATTAATTACGGAGAAAAAAAAAATTATTTGAAGGAAAAATCTCTATCTTCAGTCGTGAATTTGTAGGAAACGGCCGGAAAAAAATATATGAAATTATCGAATATTTAGTGTTAACAGGAAAAATCACCTTTATAAGTGTATTTTAATCTATTCTTACGAGAAATTGGAAGATTTGGATCCATTTTTGAGAAAATATTGAAAATGTTCGTGGAGCTTTATGTAAAGTACCCCCAAATTTTAAAGATGTTTTTCAAAATCGCAAAGCTTGAAGTCGGGCCAGATCGACCGGAATATATCCATTTTGGATAAAATCTTACGTATGATTTAGGCGCTACTGGTGTTCACGGACGGACAGACAGATGGACGGACGTTTTGAAAAAACAAAAACAACATTAAAAACCACAACACTTTTTCGTGTATCAAGGACTCAGCATTCGTGGAATCTGACTAAATGTGTTAGAGGGAGTAATTTACTACATAGTAGAACTGGAGTAATCCACCTTTCTGTATAAGGACCTCACAATACGAGTTTTTCTGTGGAAAAATCGCCGTTTTTTGTCGCAGCATTGTGTAACTTTTTCTACACTTAGTATATTACTCCGTATATACGTACGTACACGAGAAAGTAAGAAATCATCGTGTGCGAAATGTCAAAGGGCCTAAAACATTCATTTCATTCGACTACAAAAGTCCATTGGGGAAAGGGGCGTTTTTGAAACATTGTTTAGGGGAGCCCAGCAGAGCCGGCGGCAGGCATGAGCAGACCGGGCGAAGGCCCGGGGCTTCGCAAGTAAAGGGGCCAGATGGGGAAAAAGGGGACTGATGGGGGAAAATTATTAAAAAATTGAAAAAGAAATTATAACTCGAAAAATCGTTATCGTAATTTTAGAAGGCGCGGTGCAGTAGTCTGCTATTTCGTGACATTTCTCATTCATTTTTATGCTAAATAATTAATTATAGTCATTACTCTTACGGTAGGACTTACAACCGACAATCCGGAAAATTTTTAATTTTCCTTTAAATTTTCTCCTCTTAACATCCAAGATATTTTAGTATCATGAATTGAAATAAAATAACTATATAGTTTCTTGATACAATTTTCAGATTTTTCCGGCGGGGGAGGGGAGAGATACTTTTCAACATTGTCCCGGGCCCAAAATTGTCTAGCTCCGGGACTGGGGTGCAGTCAGCTAATATTAAATGTTGACCTGTTTCATCCACCACTGATAGTAACAAAATTCCAATTCTTAATGAAAACTAAAGGTATCGGGGCCGTCCTTAAATTACGTAACGCAAATTTGGAGTATTTTGAATCCCTCCTCCCCTCGTAACGTACTTGAACTCCTCCTAAATACTTGTAATTACTCAACGCTTGCAGCAGCACCCCATTTACAATAAATAAAAATAAATTATATAAAAATAATAATTTGTATGAGTTGTATTAGTGATATACATTAAAATTTACGATAGAGATAGAATTACGAGTAGTGATGCCTACATTACCTATCAATAAGGTTAGGGACATTTTTTGAGAGAAGGAAGGAAGCATAGAGAACATTTTTGACAAGCCGTGGACACGCCGTCGTGGATGCATGGACGAAAGTCTGCTACGCCCATGTAATTTTATTCTAGAATATAGATAAATTTTAAATATTTTCTTCGTAAGCTAACAGATTCAATCAATATAGCATTGATGAAAAATATTTATATTTATTGCTACAATTTTAACTATTTTTTAATTATGGTGTTAATATTTTAATGTTTTAATGTAAGACGAAATAAAAGAAATCTTTTCGGAAAATGCCAAAAATTTTAAAGAAACAAGCAGCAGCACACCCCCTACTCTTGTGAAACGCAGCCTAACGCTGCCTCAAATTCCTACCCCCTTTTTAGCGTTTCGTAATTCATGGACAACTTCTTACTAAGAGTTGGGTGCGGTTATCAGTGTTATCTGCGCCAAGATTATACATTCCTTATCGAGAACTTACCAAATAGATTTAACCTTAACGGAAAAGAAAGCAGGATCGTAATTCCGACAGGTTGTTTCCGAATATAAAATTGCTTTTTATTTACATCTTCTTTCCTTCCTCCTCTTCCCCAACTTACCTATAAAGCGTGCTACAAATAATCATAAATGCCAGAGGATCCAAGCTTAACTAGCGAGAGTATAAAATATTTTATTTTACTATTTTCATATTAATTAATTCGAGAATTTTTAATTTGATTAAAAGGATATGAAAACAATGAGCAGTTCTCCACCAGCAGACCGAGACGCGGTGCAAACCGCGTTGCCCCAAACGGTGGACCGTGACGGACGGACATACGCAGTTTATCCCATTTCTCTATGGTGGGTTAGAGAAAGAGGGAATCACAAGCCACACTAAGTTTTGATATGTAACGGGATTAATGTATGGCAGTACAACAAAAGAGAGTAAATGAGAAAGTGGGAACCTACACAATTGACAGAAAAGAAGGTTAATCAAATAGCGTCGTGCTATTGTCAGCTCGAAAAACTGAAAATCGGTACCTCTCACTAACCCATTCATATCTAGCATGTTTCTGTGACTGCGTGGAGGAGAGTACCGCGTTTCGCTGACCCCAGATCTGCGGAGCACCAAATTGTTATATTGTTGTGTACTAGGGTTCGAGGTAGGGGTATGGTGAATAGTAAAATTAGGGAGTAAGGATGTAGAATTTCATAAAATATTCGAGAAACTAATGATGCTAAAGCAACACGTACCTTCTCGCGCTACGCAACGTACTTTCACGCAAAATTACGCGGAAAGAAAATTTCGAAAATTTGTACCCCACCTTATTTCAACATCTACCTTTAAGGAACATTTTTTATTGATGGAAAATGTTTCCGTCTTCATAATTGTAGTTGAATGAAGATGCCGAGCAAATGTTGAATTTTTGCAATTTTCGAAAAATAAGAGTGCGTAACGAAAATTAGACGTGCACAATTTCTTTGAACGTCCTTCACACTATCAGGGGCATTATGTAAAATACCCTCCAAAATAAAGAATATATGTTTTAAATTTAAGGGGCCGCGACATCAACCAGATCGATGGAGGAATATCAATTTTGGAGAAAATCGGCTGAACGATTTAGCAGCTAGCCTTTTCACGTTTTTTGGATATCAAGGACCCACAAAACATGGATACTGGCAAAAATTTACAATAGCAGTACTGAAAACAGAATTGTATTTTTCGTTCTTCACACTTGTGTAATCGCCAACATTTGGAACGGTATATCTGACACAAAGAACTGTCTTCAGAAGAGATCCGAGGCTATTCTCAAAGTAGTTTGGGATTCCTTATGAGCAAAAAATGTCTGTCGGCATCAATAAAAAAATCTTCACTGGTATTCTCTTCTTTTTTCATTTAGACTTTTAACAATGCCTCTGCTTCCACAGAAAGGCAAAATACGACCATGCCTTCGTGTTGTCCAGGGTTGCAGGTATATATCCAGCTTAACTGAGATCGGAAATGGGAGAAAAAAGCAAAATAATGACGTAAAACAAAGAAAAAGGCACAAAGCAAAATGGCAAAAATAGAGGTAGGAAGCTAAAATATGCACAAAAAAAGAAGGAAAAATGAAAATCTACATTAAAATAACCAAAACCACAATCAAGTGATTCCTATTGCCAAAAGTCATGAAATACTAACAATAACAAAAAGGATTTTGCCAAACGTCCGGGCTCTAGTTATGAGTTTTACACGAAAAAAGGTAAATTGAATTCGTGTCACGTTTCAGGCTTTTAGAAAATGCATTTATTGATCGATGTTTAATTTTTTCTCTTAAATGTAAAACAAAAGGATGCAGGATAAATGAGTAATTAAAAAAACTCACACGCGACAATGCGAACTTCTGGCGTCAAAACGTGAAATTATCTTTTGTCTTGTTTATGTTCAGAGCTCTTTGTGCTGCGGTATAAGAGTGTGGCCGTAGGGAATCCGAATTCGACGATCTTTTTCTTGTAGAAATTAATTTAATAGTGATTGCATTATTTGTAGTATAATTTGTCAATAGTTACTCAATATTTATAAATAATCTGTTTTGTCATTTCTGATTCCAATAATCTTTGAAACTACAATTAAACGAGATGTTCCGGGCCTGCTGGACAGTTCTTTAAATAACAAGCTGGTAAACATCCTTTCGTTTTAAAAATATCGTCATGCCATATCGTACCCACATTTGTACCGGAAGAATCGAATTTTCTTCCTTGCTAAACCCTTCCACGCATTTGTATTTTCAATAGCTTTTAGGAGTAGCGTTGAAATATTGTTTCAATTTTTCAATAAGTTGACTTCCGTTTGAGTTTCTTCATGGTGTAGCCGGGGCTTTTTGTACACAAAATACCTTCATTTGATTTTCTGTACTTTCTGCGTTTTTTTGACGAATCAGCATTTCTCCAACAGATATCACACCATCGTTTAGTCTTGCACATCTATTATTTCCGTGACGCTACCTGGAATCGCAGAAGACGAACTAACTCGGTTCATAAATTTACTGTCTGGTGATACATTTGGGTGATCATACCCTACCAGGACCATCGTGATTTTAGATTTTAGATTTATTTAGTCAAAATACAGTAAAAACGTTTGTGACGTATGAGGGAGAAGATAATAATCTGCGCACGTTTTCTTGAGTTCCAGAATCCCTTCCCATAGTTGAAAGATGAGTTAAAGTTAAAAATAAATAAAATTAAAAAAGTGCGAGATTAGCAAGATTTGAAAAGCTAGACATTTTCGTTCCAGAGTTATAGCAAACAATTTCGCTACGGTAAACGAACTGCAGATTTGATTTTCTGCATTGCTAACAAAATAGTAACTCGCCCTTACCTCCTACCACCACAAGCCAAAGGAGAGTTCAACAAAACGTGCGCATAGTGAAGCTACATTTACGTCCAGAAGCAAAACAAGGGGCCATATCAGCATTTGTTCAGTGGATCAGGGAAACTGAGCAAAACCTGATCGAGATGCAGATTTATTCATCACTGTCACCGATACACAAAATTGCGGCATTCACAAGTTTGGAGGATTATTACTTTCGTGTAAAAACTTTACTTGCGTCGTCACGAGAAAAGTTTGGAATTTAAAAAAAAATACATATTACATTTTTATTTACCATTACATATTACACTTTTATTAACAGCTGTAAACAGTCGACTTTCATCTTTTCAGTAATGCTAGTTGTATCTACATTGGCGTACACCTCTTCTGTAATTTTGGATTTTTCTATTAAGATGGTGAAAATTAATACAGTATGGATATTTTTGTAAGGCTATTCATTGTTACTAACTTCACAGAACAACGCACGTGTTGCTCGGATTCTTCTGTTTACACAACTGACTCGGGAAGAAGAAAGAAAGGTGAGAAAGAAAGCTGCACCCTGTTTAAGAAAGACCTCAGCAATAACATTTACAAATAAACTCAAGAGTACAGGTTTGTCAGAACCCTTCCATTTGCGTCCTTTTCAGTCATTTTGCGATTCAGACTTGACACCAACAAGTGCGAGCCAGACGGTAGGGCGGAAGGCCCAGCGCTCCGGTCAACAAACTATTTTTTAATGTTATTTCTTTGTGTCCCATTTTGAAATTTGGTAGATAGAACTTTAGTGTAGAAATACAAGAGCAATTGTTTCAAATTCATTTAAGTGGCGGCCTAATATGAAAATTTGTATTTTATTTTCTTCTAAATACTTAAATAATATGTTTACAAAAAATATATTTTCATGTTATAAAAGTATATCTTTGTAGGTTTAATTTAAGTGAAGTTGAATTTTCAGTAGGAAACGGTAGATCCGTGAAAAATATTTAAACATTTGCGCGTTTAGTGTACGTCCGAAATAAATAATTGGTAATATTTCTGAAAGAAGAGGGATTAGAGAAAAAAGAAGAAGAAAAAAATCACATACTTTTAACCGCCGATTTCGTAAAATAGTGTGAAGCCTTTAAAAATACTGATGTTTTATGTGTGTGCGATTTAACGTGGAATGATTTTTTTATAGAATTTTGAAGATTCGACATTTTTTAATTGCCCTTAATATTTATTTTTGTTTCGTTTTCTGGGAGAAACGGCGTTTTGAATTTAAGTCTGCAAATTATTTTTTATACTAAATAATTTTTTTGTATGCATATAGTTTATTGACCTTTGTAGGTGTGAACATTGCATAATATGAAATTGCATTATTTTCTATCATTGTCCTAATTTGATCGATACCTGCATACATTATAACATAATAAAGTAAGAAATACGTAAATTGTTTTTTAATGTCCTGACCCGACGTGTGACACAGTTAGGATCTCGTTAGGTTCTCCTACACCTGGGCACCCGAAAACATTGCTACTTCACTATTTTTTGTTTGTTTTTTTTCTTCATCCTTGTCTTTTCCCGTTTCTAAGGGGTCGGCGATGATGGGGTGGGCGCATTTTTTTAAATTTTCCGCACACTCCATTTTTCTACTGATTTGACTATGATTTTACGGCCGGATGCCCTTCCTAACCCCAACCACAGGGGACACACAAGACAACATATACAACACACACAATCACGACACACCACTATGCCCGAGGCGTTAACGATCCTTGGCAATTCTGCCTTAGCGATCGCAACAACCAGGATCGGCAGCTACTTCACCAGTAGGAATATTATAATATTATGTAATCATTTAAAAAAGAACGTAAAGAGAATGTAAAAGTGGAGAATGGAAGGCTTTTTGTTGAAGGGTAAAACGTTGCATAACGAGCGTCGCCAGACGACACTGAGGCAACCCTGCGAAAAACGTTTTAGGAGAGTGCGCATTCTCTCACCCCACAATCTGCCTTTCGCTTTGTAACTTTCACATTTCCGCACAAGTTTAAAACCCAAGTGGACTGATGACGTTTTACGCCAGAGACTGGTATGCGGTGGGCGGTGACGAGAACGGAAATAGCAGGCTCGTTCAAGGAAAGAAATGGACGTTTTAATGATCAAGACAGATATTATGAAAATTAACTTTAGACGTCAAGAAAATAGTTTATATAATATTATATTTAATATTTCGTGAATAGATAAACAAAATGAATGAAAATATATTAAATTAAATTGTAATATGAAGAACGTAAGTGCTAATAGATTCATAATAGACGCGCATAAGATACTCGTATATTTAGAAAATAAAGGATTAAAAGATATATGAAGAAAATTAGCATGGTCAACCATAATAGCCTTAATACTTTTTTTATACCTGTAATAGGCATATCTAGGTAAAAAGTGACGCGCAAGCGATGAATTCCTCTCCCTCTCCGAAGAATTTGTCCTCTTATTTAAGAAAAAAAAATAATTACCATTTCTTGAAACATGGTAACATAAAAATTATATGGTATGCATTTTAATTTTTAAGCAAGTTTTAATAGCCTAACCCTAAGTATACGACCGCAAGATGGCATGACTATTGAATTAAACTAGTGGTGCTACAACAGCACATGTTTTCTCGTTTTATTTCTAAATTTGCAATTATTATTTAAAAAAAATAATAACATGGTTTTCGTCGATTTGTATTAATGCATTAAGTATTATATTAAATAATTTATTTTAAAGAATACAATAAAATAGATCATGTGTTTATTTTAGTTTTTGGATAAAAGCATACATAAAAGAAGCACAAGAAAAGATTCGCATAAGAGAATATGTACGCACACGAGAGAGTAAACTAACAAAAAGCAACTTAAGCAGTAAGCGGAATGCGCATGCGACGGGTCAATGGTGGCCCTTTTTCCTTGACATGCTGGTTAAGCACTTATGGACTGTGTGCATTTTATGCTCAGAGAATACGAGTTAAATTTATGTAGAATTTCTCCCATTTTATCTGATGCCAGATTTCATTTCCGTAATAACTAAATATTGTTTTGTGACTAAAGTTATCGTATAAGTTTATACGGATTCAAAACTCCTCCAGCTCACCTATTTGAATATTGTTCTCTCAACATGTACGTAACCATTTATTTAATTCTTAATAAATTTTATAAGTTTATTACCATTCTTAAGTTAAAAGAAAATTTAATTCTTGATATGTGTGAGTGTGAAAGATGCATTTACTAAAAAGAGATCCTAATTCGCATCCGTTAATAAGTAGTACAAAAATAGGAGAATACTAATTTAGAAATTATTGATTACTAATTAATTACTTACTAATTCATGGCACCACATATTAACTTTGTAATATAGTTTGTACATTTTTCTCTATCCCACAAACGCTTCTATCTGTAGGCAAATTTATAGCTTCCTAAAAATATGATCTTAGTTTTTTCTCCCCCCGCTATTCGTTAATCTTTACCATCAAATCGTGTCACTTATATCACTATTTGTGGGGCCTATACTCCATAAATCGTATTTCAAGTATATTTACGGCTGTAAAACCAACTGAAAGGCCCCAGAAAAGGTCCATCATAATCGATTGATCATCCATCAGAGGAAGATCACCCCCACCTCCCGAGGAAAAAAAACAACATACAATACACTTGTGGGAATAATGATCTCAGTAGTTAACGCCTCCAGAATCAACGGATAGTTAACGCCCTCGGAATCAACCAATCGATCAATTACTGGTGAATGCAAAACAAGCGTGGCATGGACCGCGTGCGAGCGCCTCCTCTCTCATATACACACATACACGCTCACATTTACACTTACATGCACCTCACTGCCGTATCAAGATGGCAATCGGGAACTTAGAGCTGATCCCGTGTGGTGTGAAGGAGATTCCTACAGGATGAATATCCCGCCAATCGTCGTACATGTTGGCGCCGTTTCTCTTCCGTCGGCACTCACGTTTCAGTGGGGGAGGAACGCGGTCACGTCCAGAATTATAACGTGCACTACATTTACGGGAATGATGATCATTAGTAGTTGTTGTGCCTGTAAACACTAAATACTCACTCATTTTATTGGCAATAAAGAGGTATGGTCAGTTAAGAAACTTTGGATAACGAACACTGAGAGCCGGTAGTAATGCGAGTCGCGCCTGTTGCTGCAGCCTAATTAGTAGATATAATTATAATTTACATTACAATTGGTGAAATCCCATTTTGAAAAAAAATGTACGTGTTAATTTATATGACCCACAAAATAAATAGGGAAAAAATTAAAAAATAAAGGCCAAATTTTACTCAGTTTTTGTGATGTTACCTGGAATGGCTCCTGTGGCTGACACCCTTAGATTTAGAAAATCGGTGACAAGCGTCTGAGAGTCAGGATGCAGTTGGCAAGCTGCATGGACCAAAATAAAGATAACGAAACGGTTTGGGAAAATCCACAACTGCCTACGGCAAGAGATATATTTACAAGACCCTACTTATCCATTGAAAAAAAATTCTGACGTTATTAAATAGAAAGAGCATTTTGCAATGCCTCTGCAATCCATCGAAAGCAAACATCGTCGTTATCTTACAGAGGACCGGTCTCTTCTTTCTAACGGTCGACTACCTGGTCGTGATGATAAAGATGAGTAACGCCTTTCGGGCGGACAGGGGTCCTGCCGAGTCTTTCAGGAAATACTGTCGCAAGCCGGGAAACGTCAGTGCCCGAGCGAAAAGTTCTCAGTTCTCCCACTTCGCCCAGGCACGCGAGCAGCGTGCTGCTTCAGTTGCCATCAAGGTGAAGGAGTGTTGTGTTCAGTGGGTGAAGTGTGCCCTACTTGAAGTGAATAGTGAAAGTGCAGTGGGGAATTTTGAACGTAAGTGCGATATTATTTTTTCTTCTAAATAAATTACATGTGCGAGAAATGCTTAAAGACGACTTATCGTGTTTGATTACACACAGCGAAAATATATTTTTAGAAAAAAAAATCTCAACCTTTCCAATCACTTTTATTAGTTAAGTTTTATTTATAGACATTTATTAACCTTCTTTAATTGAAATACGAAAGACGGATTTCGGGAAATTGAATAAAGAACTCGGCTATATTCCTGTTTTCTCATCCTGGTTTTCCAGGAATTTGGATGAGAATATTGATTATTTGTTTGACGTGCATTTCCTTTTTTTAGAAAAGCATGCCGTTTCAAAACTTTCCCCGAAATTCTCGATTCCCTAAATGATTTTTATGAATAATTTTGTTGAATACTATTGTAATTTTGCAAAGTTATTCTTTTATTTTCGAAAATACTGAGAGTTCGTCTAAAATAGGACCTGTGCCATTTTCTAGCACTTTTGCGATATCCGAGGAAATGAAAACTTAGAGAAAAATTTGGAACCGTTTCTGAGAAAATAAATTTTGAAAAATGCCTATATTCACAGACACACCGAGAACGTTTCTCGGGGAGGCGGGCTACAAGTATTAGATGTCCAGTCGATTTCATGTTTTCTTTTTAATCAATTTCTCATTTGTACTAATATAAAATGTATTTTGTTTGTTAACTTGTAGTTAATCTTTATACCATAGACAATTATAAACGTTATATTTTTTAATATATCTAATTGTCATTTGTGGGGTGGGCAAAGTCCCTTGGGTGCGCCAGTGCCTATATTTCACGCAAAATTAGGAACAAACTTCTCACATTGTCGAAAAATATATAAGATCTTATTTGAAGATCGGTCTTTGAAGAATACCCTTGCCCTTTACATCGTTTACGCTATCCGTGGGCAAAATGTAATAAAAAAATTAGGAGCCACTTTATTTTTATTTTGAAAATATTGTTGTGGTGTCAAACTGACAGGACTTTGAGTCCGAATCGATCAGGGGATATCAAGTTTGGAGAGAATCGTCGAACAGTTTAGGCGCCAGCTTTCACCACTGACAGACGGGCGTAGGACTGGTGGACAGACACACTTCTCCGTCAACCAAATTTTTGGTACGAAGAACCCATAAAACGTGAATTCTGACAGCACATCATGTTAAATGAAATAATTTACTACAGTAGGATAAATATTTTTTGATACCATGGTCATATAACACAAGTTATTCTGTCGAAAAATCGTCCATTTTTTCCGCAGCATTCCAATACGTTATCTTCACTATAAATAATAATAAAAAAATGCGGTAGAAAGTAAAAATGCGCTTTTCTCCTACCAGCAAACTTCTCGACTCTCATGTAGGCGGGAGACATCGCTACCGTGGTGAAAACTGATCTCTTCAATTCGATCTTACTCCTCTAGTATTAGTCATTTGAATTCCTTGCATTATCAAAAAATGCTTAAATTAAAGACGAATGCTGAGTAATTTAAGCCTGTCAAACGAATTACCACAATGATGTGCCGATAATGATGCCATTGAAATTCCGATAATACGACGATGAATCGATGACATGATAATGATTTTTGACACATTGTGTCTGGATTGTTATAAGTTGCTGCAGGGTGTTGTACTGTTCATTTACAAGCCAGTAATTATGTACAGGAATTAAATATGAGAATAATAAGATCATAAAATATAGTTTTTCCGTGTTGTGTATTTATTTCATAATTTTTGTTCACAATTCAGGTAGCTATTGAAGCAATTTTTGAGACCATTCACCTGGTCCATGAATCTATTCACGTGCGTAAGAAAACGAGTATTATTCCCGCACGTTTTCTCGAGCCCCGGAACAACTACATTCACTCCTTTACTAATAATGGTTTAATTCAAAATAAACGTTAATATTAATATTGACGTTAATTTCACAATCTTAATTTTAATTCAACAAAACTATTTTCTCATACGTATTATTTCTTGAACAAGATCGATTGGACAAGAACTTGATTACGTAATCAGAATGTAAGTCAAATATTAAATTTTCATTTACAAATTTATTAATTTATTTGTTAATTTTTTTGCGCCAAAAAAAGGAAATAACCGTGTAATGTTTTGTGGGAAGGGAGAACAAACGTACATTTAGTGCTCAAAAAGGGATCGTCCACACGAAAATAACTACAGGCACATATTGTACTTCTCCCCATATGTTACACAGTTTTCAATGTTTCTGACGTCAACAGTTAAATAATAATAATAATAATAATAATAATAATAATAATAATAATAATAATAATAACAACAACAAAAAACAATAACCTCACCATTTATTCTGAGTATGAAGGAAAACGAAAAAATATCGAGATGGTCATGATCGCAAATTACAGCTATTTCAATGAGACTTATTTTAAAAGCGATATATAAAATTATCAGTATTTTATATTATTAATTTTTAACTCCTTCTCTGCAAATTTTAATTTTTATTGGAATGTTTATTTTCTTTGTATATTCTGACTCAGTAGCATCTTTTTACTTGGTAGCAGCAAGATTAGCACAATACCGGGTTCGATGCGGCGCTGGGACAGCTGGGACGCGTGTCCCATTGGTATTCTTTGGTGGGACTCATGTGTCCTACTGACATTTTTTGGACATGTAAACAAAATTTATTTTCAAGATTTTTTGTTAGAAATGTCACATTTTCAATAAAAATATTATAAAGTAATAACCTATGTTGTACGCTATCGACGAAGTCTGGCCTATGTTATTGTTTCCAACATCTGAATTTTCTGCAACTTTTCTTACTACATAATTGCCATCAGCTACAGAACCATCACTACTAAAGTCGAGATCAGACACAACCTCTTCAGAATTTTCTAACAATAGAGACAGTTGTTTGTTTGGTTGGTTGGTTGTCTTTTGTTGTTGTTTTTTTTTTCCATAAAGCCGAAGGCAGTGTTTCCTTTCACACTGTCGGGTCATGTATCAGGAATATTGAAAATAATCTAAAATACTTACCTTTGACGTATTGCGTAGAAGATAAAAATGAGTTGTAGAGAAAGGCACATTTTAATTTAATTTGGTGTGTCTCATAATCACTCAAATGTAACTATAATCTTTTAAAGTTCTCTACCGTTAGCTGAAACTACTCCCTGCATTTGTGTATACTCAATGTAAATAATTTTTAAGAGCAGTTGGTCTGTGTTTAATTATTCTATTGAGGAAAGTAGTTTTAACTAGAAATGTGTGAGGTAACTATTCAACATTCTAAAGAATAAATTTAAAAAAACATATACTGAAAGTTCAACATGGATGATCGCAGCCCTAAGCTTTCGACTGGCTACCTAACATGGGTGGTAATGTAGTGAGTGTAACGGAAGATGATGGGACAAGGATGAGAATGGAAAGATCTCGCGCGGTCCGGCATTGATCCGAGACCCCACGGGAAACTTCGGATCAAAAGAACCAGCCGCTGAAATAATTCTCCTCCAGACAGCGGCTGTATTCAATTAAGCTACGTAGCTACTGTCGAAAATCCGCTACCGTCAGGACTCGAACTCTAGGATCTCCCGGTCAGTCACTGCAAAGACAGAAGCAATGCTGGCTCCGAGTCGGAAGAAAGAAAGATCGCGCGCGGTCCATGCCCGTTTTTACCTTTCTGTTCTAACGTCCATCTCGAATTGATCGAAAGAAATCACAGAAACAATCATGAGAGCTGTTGCTTAGCGGTAGCGATTGATCGTTACTACTCATCTGGTTTCGAACATACGCGACCGTCTTCACTAGAAACTAAAGCGCGTCTGTCAACGGTTTATTCGTGAACTACAACATTCGCTATCTCATCCTTTAATTTGAAAGTTACACGATTGTATTGAAAGGTTATCGAAAAATAAGTGACAAAAAAGCTGTATCTTACATATTGTGTCGCTTTGAAATGTTATTTGCATTTTGGCACACGCATTCTACTATTTAACGTAAACGATAAATAATACTCAGCCCGCATCCATAGGGCGGGGAACATCAATCACTAATAATAGATTTTATTTCACACTGTCGTGAAGAAAAATAGAAAGTAGTCCCTGCTCTTTTGTTACGCCATTTACAGAACATTTCAACCAAATTGAAAGAATGCATTCTACTTTTTCGAACTTTGTGTTTCACAACATCGATCGTAATCTCTTCTTAAGCTTCGGAAACGTGCGGGAGAACCTCTTCCTGGATGCCTTTCACTTCTCTGGTTTGTACGTCCTTGACGACATTGGGGAAGTCAGTTTTCACCCTTGTGGAAATAATTTTACTTTCTCATCTTAACTAGGCGCGGATCCAGAGACAAATGTTGGGGGAGCGGAATTTGTATGTCTCTGTATGTGTGTTTATATATGTATGTATAAAGCACAAAGACCAAATTAATTATAAACTAGATTTTTTATCATAAAATGCTTTATCTAAATTAAATTTTAAGTTTAATATTTAATGAATACTTTATAGTTTTAAATTAAAAGTAATCATAATTTATCATAAAAATCGTCGTATTCAATGCTGCAAAACGCCTAAGGATTAAAGTATTATATTTTTCATTCTATGATATAGATGTCAACGGACAGAATTAAAATAAAAACGTCTGATATCGCTTTACAAATTAAACATTCCCTTACATACAAACATTACTGTCCAGGATTGAAGAACGTCGACAGGATTTAACAACATATGTTTCAAGCCTCATATACTTTTTCTTTTTCTTAGATTTCCTTCTGTTTTCATCATATTCTTTTTCGATATTTCCTTTCTCTTCTTAAGTACTTATTAACCTCTTCAGGAGTATGTAAGCGCTCTCGTCAGGCGTATGTAAGCGGTCCATACCCTACTCTTTTGTTTTGGGCACACTGTAATTGCGCGAAAAGTCACAGCTGCTCACGATCAGTCGCTTAGCATCTATTGAGTGACCTAACTCCGTCAACAATGTTTCCGGTTGTATTGGCCACCCTCCAATACGTGGAAGTCGGCCGTACCACCGGTCGTACCACCGGCCGAAGAAGCCCGTACCACCGCTTGTCAAGCCTATGGTCAAGCGGAGTAAGAAAGATATGAGCTGTCACGTGCCTCTGGAGAACAGTCGAAGCCATTTTCCATACGCACCACTGGGTTAAAATACAGCGAGAATCAGGATTCCCATTCGTAACTAAAAGGCTAAGGAGACTACGCTCGGTTATTTTTTCGATAAATTTAAGACGTTTCTATATTTTTTCTTGTGTTTCTCAATTTTACGTTTCCTACACATTTACCATTTTAATTTTTTCACTAGGCCTTTGAGGGACATGTCCCCCCCCCCACTGCGATTACGTCACAAACACATCCAACAGTTTCAGTTACGCATCTGAATTTGTTTTGTCATCCAATTTTACGTCACTTTTCTCTGGTCTTAGGGCATTTTAAAAACATTTTAAGAGAATTTTATTGATCATTTTTGGCAATGTTTTAGGTCTTTAAAATCCGCCCCTTCGTTATTATATTTCCCCATAAATGTACATAATGCTACATAAATGTGCGACTGTGAGTCGAGCGTGGTCGGTAAATTAAGATAGTTTTTCATTCAAAATGATTGGTCGACTGTGTCATATTACAGGTTATGTAGAATCCCGCAGGCTAAACTCAGCTCATGCTGTGATACGATTTTATTCGTTTTATTGGTTATCCGAAAAAAAAATTTACGGAGTAGAGAGAAGGTTGTGTAATGCATTGCCAAGTTTCAGGAGAAAAGTTTTTATTACAGGGCCCTAGCAAACGAAAGAGTCGATAAATTCAGTTGCTAAATTTCGAAGAAAAAAAATCCTCTAATACGTGGTGTAGCCAGAATCCATGTTTTGTAGGTCCTTGACACAGAAAAATCGAATGGTGGCAAAACGTCCGTCTGGCCGCCTGCAAACAACACTAGCGGCTAAACCGTTCAGTCGATTTTCTCCAAAATTGATATTCTCCGATCAATTTGGCTGATGTCGTGGCCCCTTTAATTTGAAATCGATATTTTAATTTTGGGGGATACTTTACATCAAGCACGTGGGACACTATTCAAATTTTCAAAAACATGACTCCATCATTTTTTGTTCGATTCTGTAAAGAGCGTTTAAAAGAATGGTGCAGATCTCATGTTCGTTGAAAACCCTAATCTTTGGAAAATTGCAAAAGTTCAAAATTTTTTCGGAGTCTTCCTACCACTATAATATTAAAGATAGAGATGTTTTCCATTAATGGAATCTGTTCCCTAAAGATAGCTTTTGAAATAAGGTCATTTACAATTTTTCGAAAATTTGTATATTTTCCGCGTAATTTTGTGTGAAACACAGGCAATTTTTAATTTTCTTCAATTTTTACTTTCTCGCACTTACTAACGTAAGAAGAGAAAGTATTGCAATTGTGTGCCGGAAAACGGCAAATTTTCGACACAAAAACTCTTATAGCCGGGCCCTAGTAAGGAAAAGTGGATAAATCCAGTTGATAAATATAGAAACAACTTCCTCTAACACGTTGTGTAGCCAGAATCAATGTTATGTGGGTCCTTGATACCGAAAAATCGATTGACAGCAAAACGTCTGTCTGTCCGTCCGTCTGTGCATAACGCTGGCGCATAAACTGTTCAGCCGATTTTCTCCAAAGCTGATACTCCCCAATCGTTTTAGCTGATGTAGCCGCCCCTGATATTTAAATCTGGGGGCTATTTTACACGAATCCCCTGAGACATTTTCAAAATTTCCAAAAAATGCCTCAAAATTTTTTGATTAAATTTTGTTGTTGGCAAAAGACGTTTAAGAGAATGTTGCAGGTCTCACTTTCGTTGACATCCAAAATTTTTCTAAAATTAAAAAAAAAAACAAAAAACTTCAGAATTGGAGATAGATTTTTGTGTCAGACAAAGTCTATTGTATAAAATTATGTCTTCAAAAAAGTCATGTACAATTAAAAAACAATTGTTTTTTGCGTATTTTGCGATTGAAATTTACAAAAAAATTCTCAAAAACCGTTCTAAATGTTTTTTTTAAATTTCCTTCACTTATATAACAAGAGACGATAAAAAAATATGGTGGTAGTCATATTTTCGGATATTGCTTTTTTTAAAAAAAATATACAAAATTAAAACTACGCCAAACAAAATTAAAACAAAATTAAAACCGCTCCAAATGTTTTCTTTAAATTTTCTGCACATATGTTAATAAGGAAAAGTAAGAAATATGGCTCTAGTCTCATTTTCGGATATTGCTCGATTTTTCGAAAGGGAATTGCGGTAAAATATTGTTACATAACCGTTACTAAGGGGCGATAAAGTATATACTCTTGTAGCACCGTTAGTGTTCTCAAAAGCAGCTCAACGATTTTTGATGAAATGTTGGTGGATAGTCGTTTAAGATAAGGAAGGTTGGTGGAAGGTTAAGTTGAAGTTAAGTTGGTGGAAGGACGTTTAAGATAATAGTGTATCTCACGTCGGTTCCTTCCTTTTTGAAAATTTGAAAATTTTGAAAAATGTGAGTACTATGTGCGTAATTTTGCGTGAATAATGGGTGAGAAAGTACGTGCTGTGTTTGCACCATTAGTTGCAAGTTTCGTGAGAAGTTAAAATTAATAGTTACTGAAAAAACAAAAATTGGAGGGGGATTTCCCTCACTCCCCCCTCATGAACCCGCGCCTGCCTTAATGCACACTTACGTAGTGAAGAGAAAGTATTGTAATGCTGCGGCAAAACTCTGCTGTTTTACAGAAACACTCGTATTGTGGGTCCTGGTACCAAAAATCTGGATAAATCGTGTTCCTATATTTAGTAAATTCCTGCATCTAATATGACGTATTAAATTCTTTGTGTAGTCAGAATCCACGTTTTGTGCGTTCTTAATACCGAAAAATGCACCTGACGACAAAACCACCAAGCATCTTTTTGTTGATTGGAAACACTTTTGTAGGTTTATGTAGTAATGTATAATATTTCTTAGCTTTTACAAATATTGCTATAAAGTATATGCTGTTTTAGCACTACTAGTTTTAAAATATAATTAATCTCTAGTTATAATTATCTGATTGCAAAAAAACATTTTCTCCGAGCTTTGAACTGTTCGACTTACAATGAAGCGTTTTACAAATCAATTATATTACAAGTGAATGTATTACAAACCAATTTACATTTCCCCACCTACTAAGTTTGCTGATGATTAAGAAAAACGTATAAATTAATTTTAGGATTTATTTTTAACAGCAGATGACCAAATCAACATGCTAATTTCCACTTCTTTTTTCGTGCATTCTTACTGCAATTAGGCATTTGCTTATATCGAATATTTTGTCTCGGTATGTTCCTTTTAATAAATCCATAAAATACGTAACGCAAATTTGGAGTTCCCCTGAAATGTACCGTTAACAATCGCTTGATCTTCCCCCCACTATAATTATGTAGCGCACGAGGCAAGACCTCCCCCATTCACTAATAAAACTAAATTATGAAGCAGTAACAATGATTTAAAATAATTTTATTCGTTATGTCCCTTGAGGGACATGTTATGAGTTGGTGATGCGAACTGCACCTCACAATAAGTTTGGGGATAATTACAACAAAAAAGAAAGACTTTGTAGGCGATAAAATTTCTTACAAGAAACCGTGTACATGCCGTGGTGGATGACAGATGGGCCAGAGTCTACTGCACCAATTTAATTGGATTCTAGAATAAACTATATATCATTTCTAAATATTTCTTAGAAATCTTACCTGATTCAATCAATATACCATTGATGATAAAATATTTCCACCTATAGTAAAAATTTACACAATTTATACAATTCATGGAATAAAGATTTGATAATTTTATGATATTATAAATAAATATTTTTAATATTTCATATTGAACATCCATTAAAATTTTAAAATTGGTTTTAAAATTGTAATCCGTACAAGTTTAGATCCCAATTTTTTTTTAAATTAAGACTATCAGGCCGACTGGATGGCTGAGGGTGGTTAAGAGTGTGTACCGACTCAGCACTTCGATCCGAAGGGTCGCAGTTTCGATTCGCGTCTTGGGCATGGTTGTCTGTTCCTTGTCTTACATGTTTGTGTTGTCGCGGAGGGCCTCGCTTTCTACTGACCCCAGATCAGAGGAGCCCGCAAGTGTGTTGATATCTAGTATATGGAATAATACGTGTCCCATCTGGACGTGAAGGTTAACCAGCAGGTGGCTGGATAAGAATCCTAGGAAAAAGGATGTCAAGCTATTATTAAACTATTGTCAAACTGTGAGCAGCATTTGAACAATTTTCTTCTGTTTGCAAATATTTATAACACTACAGTAAAGAAGTAGATAAAATTAATTAAACAAATTAAAATTATCAAACAACATCAAATAAAATTGACACATTGTAACCATAATATAATGAGCTTAATCTTTATAAGTACAAAGTTGATAATATTTCACAGTCATATTGTACATTTTTTAGAGAATTAAAGCATTTTTTAGTACCCTACAGAGATTATTATTCTATTCTGTACTTAATCACTAATAAATTCGTGTAAAAATATCAAATTAAACTTTATGAAATTGGCGGGTCTTATCCCTTAATTCCTCCTTCCGAACGAATCTACTACTTTGCCGTACACAGATCGGGGCACAGTGTAGAATTTGGAACTGAACTGGAGAAATATTGGCTCATACTCTCTGAATTGTGCGGGAAATAATGAGTAACACAGATTCAAGATTGTTAATTGCGGAGACCGAATGTCGGAGACCTTTCGCTAGCATTGACAAAAACTGTGATGCTGGGTTAAAGACTATTTCGTTTTCTCGGTGTAGTGAGTCGATTCCTTTAGGTGGGGGTACGATAAGGGATTCGCTCCAACACCACTTAATAACAAGGGAGATGCCTAATTTTAATGGAGTTCACGTGAGGTTAACCCAACCAAAAAAATATATTTCACAATGTTTTGATGTTCGGGAATTGGATAATACAATTGGGGGCAATTTTCATAGTAAGATTTCATTTAATGTCGATTGTACAACATTTAAAAGCAACGATGGAGACCACAGTTTTTAATACCTCTGTATGATGTACATTATATGACTATTTTTCAAATATTGCTAATCTTGCGATTTTTAAAATTTATTTTTATTTATTTATGTTAAACTTTTACTCATCTTTCAACTATTTATAGTTAAAATAATGGGAAGGGATTCTGGAACTCAAGAAAACGTGCGCAGATAATCTTTTCCTCCCTACGTCACATACAGTTTTTACTGTTTTTTCACTAAATAAAAATAAATCTATATAGCACTGCAAAACGTTAATTCTTTGCTCTGACCTTGACTTTGAGATTAAGAGTTCTCTGGCTGTATCTGGCGACGGTTGACGGTTGTCAAGCGTCGTTTCTGTTCAACGTTTATTCTTTGACTTTATCACGTTTTAATTTACTCTCTCTGCACGGCCTCTCAGCTGGTGCAATTTGTGCACCAGAAGTGTTACATAGTAGTGAAAATTCATTGAATCTCGAAAATTTCAACAGCAAAATTGATTGTCATTACATAGCAACTTTACGAATTAGAATGATAGGTTTTTCTAGTTGTGCGCGAAGCAACTGCAATTAAGTATGAGATGAAAGCGTAGCGTCGCTTTTCTACTCCAACTTATATGTATTTATTTTCATTTACACCTTTTTTAGAAATATATATTTTTTAATTTTATATTCTGTTTGGGGGTATTTTGCTGTCGTTTTAACACTCTAGTATTTTCGAAGTTATTTTTATATATCATTTTATGATAAAATGAGTGATGTGTTGTGAGAACTTTTGACTTTATTTTGGTGGCCTTATTTCCACATTTATCAGTGTTTGGAGAAATATTTTATATATTTAATTTTAAAATGTAAGTACCAATTTTGTTTCATTTAATGAATTATTTGTTATAGGAATATATGAATTTACTCTTCATAGCCATCATGATAATTTGCTTGGGGATGATATAACGTATCCCGGAGTTTTGTACTGATGCTTTTGGTTTATTATGAGATCCTTTAACCACTTTGTATGAAATTTTTAAGAATTACTTTTGTTGTAACCTACTTCTTACAGTAATCAAGACATGTTGGAACATGTCTTTTACAAATCTGTGAAGTTGCTGGAAAATGAAACTTTTTTGACATAATTAGCAATAATGTATTTTTTTAATGGAAAAAGAAAAGAAAAAAAATGATATGAAGGAAAGAGAAAAAAGTGTGAACGAGGACTATGTTACAATTTGAAATAAAAATGCTTCATTTATTACTTCAAATTTAGTTGAGTAAAAAAAAAGTTAAAGCAGAAAATAATGAAAATTATTTATGTGAAAATTGATGTACTGCTTTCATTTTGATGTTAAATGGGAGAATAACACTTTTATGGTTTTTGTTGATATTTCTCTTTCGAAGAAGAAATTCATAATATGAATTCATATTAATTTTTTAATAAATTGTTATACAGACAGTTCATAGGTGGGTGTTGATTTGGCTAATATTTTTCCATTAAAGAAATTAATTTGAAAAGATGTGTATTAAATACCAGCTATTTATGATAGTGTTTTTTGATTTCAGATATTGTATATGGTGAACATCTGTTTTATTCAAGATGTTTAATCAGGATTATGAAAGACGGTTACTCGTACAACAAAATGGTTTTGCAAGATCACCTCCTTATTCAGGTGACACATTGAAAGTAAACTGCTCTGAAAGTCCATCAACACCTCCAAAGAAATCTGTAAATATATTTGATTAATAATTTAAAAGTAGAATTAGAGAAATTATAATTTTATGTTAAGAATTAAATATCAGATTTACCAATATGCAATATTGTCACTTCTTTAAATTGAAATTTGATATAACAAAACACTAGTAAGAAAACATGTAGAAAATGTTACTGAATTAATTACATTATTTTGGGGGCTGAAATGTAGTATACGGTACAACCTAAGGAGGTCGTTTAAACCGGCTCTTCGGGCCATTCTGGCCTTAACTAGGCAGTTAGAGTTCTGGAGATTTTCTTGAAAAGTGATGTCTTATAAAAGAGAATTGGTAGTGCGTTGGATAGACTCAAGGATATTTATAGTGAACATGAGGACCGAAGACCTGAGCCTCACCGTGACTTGGATCCGGGCGAGCGAAGCGAGGAAACTTGCCTTTGAAAGTTAATTGCCGTTACAATGCGGCGGGGACAAAGCATATGAAGGGCGAACCTTGAAAATCGCCTATCTGTAAGTTTTATTCGTTTCTATTAGAGCATGTACAGTAATTAGGGCTTAAGCCCTGCTGCCACGCTTCTCTAAGGGTGTACTGTATACTAAATTTTAACCATTTTGGGAATTTGAGAACATACGACACACATTCACATTGCCAAAAAATAAATTATTTGAAAAGATGTTGACAAGCCACAAGATATTTAAAACAAATAAAAAATTGTGTATTCAAAATTGGATATAAATTTAGTACTGTAAAAGGTTGGGTTTAACTCTACATGCCGTAGGTAAGCTTAACTAATTGGTTTCTTTCTATTTTAAAATGCACTTTTAGAGGAGTTTCTACTTGCATGTCACTACTCTTAAGACTATTCACAAATTGGAAAATTGTGAAATTAATGCAATTTGATAAATATTGTTCCTGATAAAACTTTGAACCTGTCAAAACCCAAGTTCTTAACAGTTGTCTTGAGTAAAATGCTATGATGAAAGTGATATATCTTATTCATTAAGGAAATGTTGGGTGATAGCGATCACAGTGTACCGTAGGCACATGATCTCATATATTTTTTCATTTCAAAGGCAAAAATTATGAATTAGCTGTGAGATATATTGAAATAGGGAATTTTCTTTTATGCAGTTAAATTTACTGATCTATGACTTGTATAATTATAACAGTTCTAACTTGCATTTTAATGCTGATGTGTGGATTTAGGGTAAAATCTTTCACAGATGGAAATAAATGAAGGAAACACAACTTTTCCAATTATGTGTCATAGGAGTGTGATGTAAAAGAGGACATACGTCATTGTTTCTAATCTGATGTTCTGTTATTCTTGAGGATTTTCAGTTATCTTTCTAAAATTAGTAAGTGAAAATAAAAATTGAATTGTGTTTCAGTTGTAGACAAAGGTGGTTAGTTTTAATTCATAGTAACAGATATTTGAAATAAGGCAGTTCTTTCAATTATCTTAGGTATATTCCTAAGATATTTTAGTGTGAATTTGTCTTGTGACTTCGTTGTGATTAGGCGTGAACTAAGGAAGAATAAGTGGAGATTAGAATAATAAGTGTAAGCTAATTGAACTTATCATCTCACTGCAAAATTTATCATTTCATTAATTCGAGAAAATTGTGGTTAAATTCATGCAGACTCCAATCATAGCACCTTCAAAAGTGACAGAACTGCCCAACATCCTTTTTAGAGTTTTGTTGAACTATTTTTAATAGGAATGAAAGATTTTAAAAAATAATAAATTTCTGCCACAACATGTGCTTATGGTTTATGTTGTGCAATAAGATTATTTCCATAAAAAAGGAAAATATTTGTTCACTTACAGATGAAAGAAGTAAATGAATGCCTAAAGAAACATTAATTATTATTTATACAATTAAAAATAGAAGAAAAATATTGTGTAAATTTAAGTAATAGCATGCTCTCATTGTGAAGTTGAAATTATTTAAACTTGCGTGCATTTTAGATTAATAATAATAATAATAATAATAATAATAATAATAATAATAATAATATTTATTGAGTCACATATACAATTACAATCGTGTATGACGAGTCAATATGCCTTGAGTGGAGAGAGCGAAGTTATATTACTGTTCAGGAGCAAACAAGGGGCCATCTCAGCATTTGCTCAAAGGACCAGGGAAACTGAACAAAACCTGATCGAGATGGGGTCATTGGCCTAGAAATACAATACTTGTTACAGTAGATTACGATATTATACAGTAGATAAATTATCTGCTAATAATTAACATTAATAATAATTACATTAATAATAATAATTACATTAATAATACATATCAATTATGTTTGCAACTACATCAAAATTAACAATAGTAGTACATTCTATATTTATAACTTGAAATGGTGAGGAGGCAAGTTTTGACCAGTTTTTTTTCTTCTATTCTCCTTCTATTTCACAGGATGTGATATGCAATTCTTTTTTCTTTGCTTCAGCTTGAAACAGTTCACATGAAACAGAAAGTCTAATGGGATAAAAAATTCTTATTTATTTATACTTTTTAAGGGAAATGTTGTAATTTGAAAATTCCTTTACACTGTAGAACATGATGTTACGTATGTTGTAGAACATGTAGTGCTGTAGAACATGTTGTTATGTTGATTTACGTATGTTCATGCTTGAGTTGAGTATATATAGTGATGCAGCGTGTATATAGTGAGTTATACAAGGGCTATTTCATAAATAATGCAGTGTGTTTGGTATTTTCTTACATGTTTACTTTATTATTATTATTATTATTATTATTATTATTATTATTTTTAGAAAATCTCTTTCTAGAATCCTTCAATGTAATCTCCATTCTCCTCAATTACCGAGTCCAACATCTGGGAAGCGTTACAATTCCATCAAATACCCCTTCTTTGTTCATCAGATGAATGGTAATGGCTGCAGAAAGCTCATCAAGATGTGAAAACGTCCTTGAAGTTTTTTCAATTTTGGTACCAAGTCAAAAAAAATGGACTAAACTGGATTGTAGGATGCATGTTGTGACACTTTTATGAACCGTGTTTATGGACATTTTCTGTTCCTGCTTTGGCCGTGTGTGGCGAGCGTTGAGGAGAATGAGTGACCCAGAATGGTCGAGCAACTGAGGTTTGGGTTTTGTGCCTTTTCAGTGTCAATCATTTGACAATTTAGGAAATATTGAAATTCATATGGCTTCAGAATTTTTTTCAAATGCCGTAAGACGATTTTTTCAATAATAACTGTCACAAGTTTCACGCTTCGTTCATCTGTCAATGTTCTGGGTCTTCCCAGTCTTATCATTTGTTTTCACACGACCTTCAAGAAATCGGCTAGCCCAACGAGAAACTATTACGGACCACAGTCGGCTCACCGCACACTTCATCCAAAGCTTTCTTGATTTTAGTCGGGTTTTTACCCCGAAAAGTTTCGATCTTAAATGCGATCTTTGATCCTCAACACTCGCAGTACCGATGAAACCGACACATGCTTCTTTCTCAAATTTTGAATTACAAGTGACGCAACAATCAGTTCCGTCGCATCCTAGTCGGCAGTGTTGCCAAACTGCATTATTTATCAAATGACCTCCGTACAAAGGCTGTGCGCAAAATTGTTAAACGTACATCATTAAGTGCATGCTCACGATAAAATGTGGAAGTGCGGACAAAAGTGCGACATAAGGGGGTCGGGACACATCCTTTTCTCAACGGTGGAGAACGAAAAGCGTCCTCGAGGGAATCTGTGGGTCCAACAGCGCTCTTTGTGAACTGCCTTTGGGCATTGGGAAAATCCATGACTATTTTCTAATGTTCCTTTCCACCACATCAATCAATGTTGATTTCCGACTGAATTCTCTACACTCTCAGCATCTATCTGGAAGACTGGCATGAGAATTGCTGTAGTCATTTACTTAGAATGGTGAGAAAAGAAAACTTGGATAACTGTAAACAGTACGTGAGGGCGAAGATAGATTTGTGTAAGACAATATTTTCAACGAAGCTGCGGAGCACACATGCATCCGACAGAGTTTGAAAATCATTGGTAATTGTAGCAAACAACTGACATTTTATTTATAAACGCATCACAGATTTTTATGAATATGGAAAGTGAACGATTGCAATGAACCAACATTGAGTTTCCAGATGGCCCTATTTCCTTTTCGGTCTCGCGGTCTTCAGTCATTGTATGATTTAACTCAACGTTATTTACAATCGGTACAATTGTAATTTTGTGCCGTGGGCCTCACTGCCATCGTTAGTGTCACTACCACTGTGCCAATGTGCCTGTAAGTCACTCATTGTTAGTTTGCGATTGTTACTGTCGATCTGTCAGTGCAAGTTAAGTTTCCCAACGTTAGTGTCACGGTGAAGGTATCGGCGGGGGAGTGGCCGTATCCGTATCGGTGAAAATACAACTGCCACTGTCAATGTCAATCTGTCCATTTTAATTATTAGTTGTCTGTGTCATCCGTTCTGGCATGCATGTTATCATGTGCCGAAATTATTGGCAGTGCCTGTGCCAGTGTTTTCAGTGTGTGTTACTGCTGTTCGTTCAGTGATAATATACATGGTAACATTGCCCAATCAGTCTGCTTGTCGCGGAATGGATCGAATATCAGTCTTATGTTAATAAACATATTGTATTCTAGTAACCTGCGTCCGTCGGTCACTAATGGTTATATCAATCCGAATCTCCTGATGGGGAAATGATGATTTTTTTCTGGATCCATCCAGAAAATTTACAGAAATTTCTCCAAAAAAGTGTGTTTTTTGCATAAAATACTTGAACCACTTTGGTATCTACAGAGGCGATCAATAGCTCATTTGATTCCTACCAATGAGGCTCATGTATTGACATTTTTTAGGCAGGTCTCTTTAGTAAGTTCTGAAAGAAAGAGAAAATAAACGTGTTTTTAAGAAATAAATGTTTTAGGTGTTTCACGGCACATGAAGTGGGTGAAACGCTGTGAATTGCCAGTTACTGCCTTTTTGGCATAACGTGAATCCTTTGATCATGATTCTTTAGATTGACAATATTTAAACCTAATTGTATGAGGAAACGCACGCTACATTAAAAAATCTCCGGTCAATGAATTACATACATTGAAAAATGTTTTTGAATATTTTGAAACTAAATGAATTTATCGGGACATGATAATGACATAGGTCGGCTAACCCAAACTTTGCTATAAAATTGGTGTTAATTGTAAGTAAAGTTCTTTAGTTTGTTTAATATATGTTTTAGAGCTTTGTATTATATTTCCTGAATTATTTTCTACGTCAGTGTATCTTCGAAGAAGGCAAGCTATTAGATGTTGGTATTTTTTAATGTGAAAATAACAGCGTCAAGTACTGGCTCGTCTGCCACACGTCGAAAACTAAGAACGTATGAGAACAAAGTTGTCCATGATATTGATCGTTCTCTCATACAACAGCACATTACCGAAACGCGAATAAAATGCACGATAAACAAAAGAAACACTCCGCGCTTTTCCTTGCCTGTCAACTATTGATCCTTTCGTATCAAATCGCCACCGCCATGCCAAGAGTGCCCGCAAAGATTGAAAATGCAGCTGTGATAGCAAAATGTGACGCAATTGAGGCGGCTTACGGCACCCAGGCGATGAATAACGCAGGTAGCTAGAGATAATATCGCACGGACGCCACTGTTTACAGTGCGATGTGAAGGGCTTGGATCACTCGGAAGGAAAATGTTCATTAGTGTTGCCATCCCGTAGTATAATGATCGTTTTGTAGGATTTTATTGGGGGTAACATATACAATGCTAATGGGATAATCCCCTGTAGTATAATTTCAACTATGAAATTATATTCCAATATGTCTGTAAGATTGGAACGATATGTTCTAGGATAGGAGCTTGCAAATGAACACAGTTTCTTCAATAAGTTTCCTGATAATGAACTGAACGACTTAGTACGTTCGTTCGGGAAAAGGCATGAAGTAAAGACATCTTAGCTACGGAATTAGAGTATTATATTTAAACATAGGAAAATTCTACGCTATCTAATAGGTAATAATGAAGAAAGAAAAAAAATCAAGTTTCTACTTTTTGTACTAATTCTTTCTGATAAATTATTTATGCGTAAGAATGCAGGTTTTTGACAAATCTAAGACATGTTAATGCGAATTCAAATTTCATATTCACTATTAACAATTTTCGCGTTTTCGTGGATCACCAGGAAATCGTGCCTCTAGTAAACGTATACTTGTAGCGCCCCCTATAATCGTGAACAAACGTAACCCTTCGATGCACGGAGCTCGGGGTTTTGCAATTTTCCACTTAGTGGGCCTTAGAGACCCGATGGTTTGGTGCTGGAATGAATTAGTAATAAATGAAATGTTTTCTTTTATTATTAAATAACTTGCATATTAAACTTTTAATACATAAGTCATATTAAACATTTATTTGCAACTGTAGCGCAAAATAGGTTTTGAATATTTCTTGGCAAGCATTGGTTTTGTACTTAAGGCTCTGTGATTTTGTTTTTTCTGGCTTTTTTTTGCGGGGACATAACTAGCACATAGAAAGAAAGTAACGACATAAGTAGAATTTATAATAATTTTACCATGGTATTGACGTTTTTAAATATTCGTCTTACCTCTTCCTTTTCTTTGGAGATCTCTCTGGGCTTTCCGATTGTGTTCCTGTGTATCCCGAAGACTAAGAGCATTCTGAGTTCTTTTATGGATATTTGGGTCTTTTCATATTACCCAATTGCTTGAAACTACCTCTCCCACACATATTACGCTGATAGTCTTGAAGCATTTTTGTGAAGATTATGCAAGCATTCAAAGCAGCAATGTGAATCACGTTCGAGTTTGCCTTCTCAATGAGTAATCGTCGACCATTTGATCTATGAGGTCAGCTCCATCCTTTGTTTGGTTGAATACAATAATAATTGATGATTTTTTTCGTCGTTAACCTTTTCTTAATCCCGATGCATTATACTAGGAAGATAAATACGTAATAGTGCTCTTTTTGGGCTTGTATGATACACTTGTAAGATTTGCGTTTTCAAAAATACTAGAATAAGATTCTCTACCATTATAATCTCGCAATAGGTATGATACTGACCGCTTGTTAGCTGGCAATGTTTTAGGCATTTTAATTCCTTCTCCAATAACAGTTCAACCATGTCTGAGGACGTAGAAAGTTATGTTATTGGGATATAACCACCACTGAATGAAGGCTGTACCAATTTCTTCGTTTTTGATGCCAAATCTTTTGTACCAGGTTCATCGTCTTTCCTTTTCCCAGAGTATATTTTGCCACGCAGTGCAAGTTCTCTGAATTACAGTACCAAAAAACTTTATTCCTCATTTATAAGATTTGGATTTGTGATATTTGGGCAAGACAAATAAATAACGAAATCTAGAATTATTGGATATAAATTCCAACTACACAAATGTTGTTCTGACGCTTTCAAAGAGCCGTTACGGACTCTGACTACTGGGCATCGGAGGCCCACTTAGTGCTCCCCGTTTTACGGCTCCCTATTGGAGTCTGCCTTCTCATCCCCTTTTCGTGCGTGACCTTGAGACATCACGTTAAAAAATAATCGAAGTATAGTGACAATGCGGCTAGCTTCCAAAGTGTCTCGGACATTACATTGAGACTAGTTTCAATGTACGAGAATGTATTTAATCATTTATTTGATGGATTTTAAAGCTCCTTGAGCAAAGGGCTCTTACATAAGTATTACATATAGTCTTGTTTATAAGAATAATAGCGAATTATTTCATGATACACTTCTCCTTGAGAATAAACTAGGTGATGCGTGAGTTACCTACAAACTTAAAAGTGCTTAATTCGAATTCCCAATTCATGCAAACAATTAATAATGTCTAATAGCGATAGCAGTGTTGTCTGTGTTGTTCGGACAAATGATGTGTCTCATAAAACTTGGTCTTAGCTTAGATTCCCAGCCCCCTTTCTTGCATCAATCCCTTTCAAAAGGCTGGTTTGTCGCCTCAACCTCTTTCTGTGATATAAAGCATTCAGCACAATCATGACAAAAATTGCACATAAATTACTTAATGTTAAAATCGCGTTCCAAAAGTTTCGCAAATATCTCGATATCCAACAATCGTAGATTCTTCCGCGACTGAGTAATTGAGTGTCTAATCGTCATTGTTGTGCGATGATTATAAAAAGCAGTCTATGCTGAACGTTTTTAACTGGCCATTACATTTCTGCAGTGCATACCGCGTGAAATTTTTCTTGCGCAATAGAGTAACGGGAATACTTTATTTTAATTTATTAAGTTTTCTAAGTATCCAAACGACGAAGGATACGAAAGAGGAGAAGCGAATTTATAATTTATTCTTTGTTTTGTAACTGTAAGTATCAATGTGCGCAATTAATTATCAACTTAATATTTTTTATTATCAATGCAAACAATCATCTTTATGTTCATTATATCGATCGTCGGTTCATATTCAACTATGTGCTTCAGTGTATTCATCTATTAACTTCCAGCCGACTCTTTAATCGTCACTAGAGTTCAAAAGTTCTAGCATTTATTTTACGTAAATAAGCAGGCAAGAATGCATTTATTTTTACTAAAATAGTCATCCAAATAGACTTATTCTGGGTAAAGTTGGGAGTGCAAAACTCCACATAAACGAATTATTGTAAAATATAGTAATTAATATCCACATTTTTATGCTATCTCTAAAATTTATATTACCACTTACGTGTAAGGAAACCTTTTTTTTGGGAGGGGGGGTATCTATATTCCACATGATCACGTAGTATGACCACGAATTAGTTTTACTTGCGACGCTGTCTCTTTGAAATGTTAATGTGAACTCCTTTTTTTATCTTGAAATGGTGTCAGTGAAAATGGTATTACATTTTTCGTTCTTCGCACTTGTGTAATAGCCATCATTGACAAGGGTATATCAGAGTGCTGTCCTCAATAGCGATCGGAGGCCATAGTCAAAAGGTAGGATGGGATTCCTTGAGAGCGAACAAAGCCTGTCATCAACAACAACAACAACAACAAAAAAAAGGCTATCATTTTCCTTTTTCATTTAAGATTTTTAACCCTGCCTGGTCCTTGTGCTTCCGCTTCCACAGAAAGTCGAAACAGGCCATCGCTTTCGTATTGTTCAGATTTGCAGGTTGATCGAGATCGGTGCTGAGAGAAAAAAGCAAAATAATAACGAAAATGGCAAAACGCCA
This sequence comes from Gryllus longicercus, assembly GCA_038098605.1. Taxonomy (NCBI): domain Eukaryota; kingdom Metazoa; phylum Arthropoda; class Insecta; order Orthoptera; family Gryllidae; genus Gryllus; species Gryllus longicercus. The sequence continues at coordinate 3,137,614 of JAZDUA010000120.1, read as the reverse complement.
AAAATGGGTTTCAGAAGCTAAAATAGACAAAATAAAAAAATACTAAGACAACTCCAGAAGTATAATTGATTTGTATTCATAAAATCGCAACAATAATAAATAGGCATTTTGCCAAACTTCTGGGTTCTAATCATCACTGACTCCCTTAAAAATGTCATTTTACGTCCAAGCAGTCGATACGGACTCTGTTGGGAACCCTTGGCGAAAAGCTGGGTTAAACCACCTTGTGTGAGAGGCAATTGGGTAGATGTCAGATAAAGTAGTTCTAAGCCCGCGCAGTGACGTGGAATTTTCCCATTCCCCGTAGTCAATTGTTTAAAATGGAGTCAGTATGGTATTTACGCTAATCTGATGCGCACCCCGTATAATGAAATTTAAAATTATAAAAAAGAAGGTTTTTATATTAATGTGCGTTAATTACAGAATGATATGTACAGCATTTTATTTAAATTTATGTATATTACCTACATGGATTATTACAACAATGGATTTATTATATACATAATTAACATTCTAACTGCTTTACACTTTAATGAAACATTAAAAGACGTTCTTCTGTGTTTGCCCTCGATATCGTAACTCAAACACCTCAATAATATGCAAAAGATAAGCGAAATGCTCTTGAATTTGAAAACTCCAGCAATCCAGTGTGATGTAATAAAAAAATTGAAGTTACTGGCATTTTACGGAACGGATTTGCACTCGAATGAAATGCGCAACACGATTTTGAGTACTGTATTTGGTCAAAAATATGCGCATGAGAGATTCGTGTAAATACGGAATTATTCATCTGGAAATGTATAATGGACAATTCATTGCCGTGGCACGAGCCATATTTCCATTTCAAACGTTTTCTAACAGCCCGTGCGCCATGCAATCTGTTCCCGTCTCTCTCCGCAGAGACATGCGCCCGCTTGCATCTCTCATGGTAGGCACGCCCGGGCACTGCCTCCCTTCGAAACGCATTCTGAGAAAAGGCTCTGTAGAAAACTAGCATGCTGTGTCCATACGTGACGCATGCGCTTAGGGCGCAGGCCACAAAATCGCTTGCTGCCTACCCGCACGGAAGTCTCCGATTTCCACTCGCATGCAAGCCATGTAGCGCGTGTGTTTACTGTTTTCTGACGAGTTAACAAGCGGAGAAAGTAATTATTATTTAGGAAAGATTTAGTTTTCATTTCAAAATTAGTATGCTGAGGATTATTAGTTTAACATATTTTTTTTAGTTTAGTTTAACATGTATATTTAAATTTGATTTTACGGTAAAAACATGACATACATAAATGAACTACTACGTACTCAGTTTTAACAATGTATAAAAGAGACGAATTTTAGACAGTGGTCAACCTACTCGTATGTTGAGTGCTTTTGTACATCGTGCTGGCGAGAAGAATGCAGGAAAATTGAACCGTGTCTGTTGATTCACACAAATGGCTGACGGATAGAGAAGTTATACACCTAAGCTTGATTGTTGGACGTGTCTTTTATTGTCAATTACGGAGAGAACTGGGAATAGCGATTAATATTTTGATATGAAAAATTTATCAAAAACTGTACAAAAAATGAAATGTCAATGATTGCATATGTAAATTAGTTAATTTAAGTGCCTGAAAAAAAAAATAACCCGATTTCTGAACTATTGTCAGAACAACACAAACTCGCAAACTTTTCTTACAATCTGAGTATCTTGAAATCATGTCGGCGCGCGCTTCATGGAAATAATGCTTTGGAATGTATTGATATCGGTAAGACAATTGTTTTGAATAAATTAAATAAAATTACAAAAAGAAAATCGATTGGGGTGTGGCCTGGCTCCCATGCCCCCTTCCCGGGATCTGCCGCTGTTCTGTAATATTTTGCCAACCCTGAACATTTGATCACGTGCCGCCATTGCAAATTACGCGAATTATTTTTATGAAACAATTAGGCTCTGTACAATAAAAATAGCAGGATATTTTAAGTGCATGTTCAATCAGTACCTCACGACAAATTTCGAACACGTTTGCAATTCTGTCGCCGCTTGAGGCTTGGCGGATTCTCTCAACACGGTTTCAACTTTGGTCGCTTGCTTTTGGCGCTCATGTTAGGACACGGCTGAAATCGTCTTTTCTCCAAAAATATTTCCCGATCAATCTGACCGAACTCGTGGCTGTGCTAGTTTGAAATGGATATTTTTATTTTTGTGGGTACTTTATATGAAGTCTCATATTTATCTAAATTTTCTCAAAAAATGGCTACAAACATTTTGATTAATTATAGTGAGATCGCATGGGCAGTAAAAAATGCTCCCTTTGAAAAATTAACGGTGGCGCCTTATTACACTCCGAATGTTGGAAAAATTTATATTCTTTACGTCTGTCTCGAAACCTACTTGTATCTAGTAATGGCAAATTTTAGCAAAACATTGATACATCAAAAAAAGTTTTCGATGTCGATGAAAACATCGACAAAAGCCATCCATGTTTTAATATGAGGAAACATATCAAAGTAAAATATCCTAGTTCTAATATGATACATAACACGTCAGTATTAGTTTAATGTATATTCTGACTTAAATTTTACTATCATCTTAATTCTCTAATCAATGTACTATGTAGTCAAGGTTCAAAATTTATTAACGATATTACCACGTAAAAAAATAATCAAAAAAGGTAACGACAGTGGAGAAAGGTTGTGAACAGCAAACTGTTTTGTGCGTGCGGGGATCGGCAACAGTGACAGTTGTGAATGGCTGTTGATAGCGAGCAATTCATACAAAAAATTATATTCTGGAAATGTTATTTTATATCATCAGAAATAGTTTTTTGAAAACATCGGTGTTCCTGAACAAATATATCGATCTGAGTAAAACACCGAAAGCAAAATATCGGTGCTCGCAGATATCGAAATTTTAAAAACAACGATTTTTTTGTCATCCCTACTCGTACCTGCACCAAAAAGTGATCATCAGGCATCGTTCAACGCCGTAAAAAGAACTCCACGCAATTACACTAGTTCTAGATATTTGCGTGGGGTTAGTTATGTCTGTGGTCCGAAACAACAACAATAATAATAATAATAATAATAATAATAGCGAGGAAGGGTTAACAGTCTAACGAGCCGAATAAATACACACGATTACCAAGTAAACAAATCGTATATTCTGATGTACGTGTTACATTGCATAGTGATCAAAAACAACTGAGAAAAAAACAAAAGGTTGAGCGCGATGCGCACGGACAAGTCATGGCGCATGCGCGCAAACAAGATAGATGGCGCACAACCGCTACTCGCATTCAAAAGATAAAATTCAAGTTACAACACTTCCCCTCGAGTCGGTTGTTCGTCCGTCGGTCATGCGTTAATCTTCATCCCTGCTAATTGTACGCAGTGCTTATGTTTGGACTTCGGTAATCCCTTCGTCAGGAAATCTGCAGCTTGGTCTTCAGTAGGCACGTGTTGCAGACGAAATTCCTTCTTCTTCAGTACGTCTCGCACAAAGTGATGGCGGATATCAATGTTCTTGCTTCTTGCATGATACGTATCATTTTCGGCTAATATCAGAGAGCCACGGTTATCGCAGAAGATGATGAGATCGAAATCATAGAATCCCAATTCTGAGAGAAACCGTCGAAGGAATATGGCTTCTTTCGCGCTCTCCGATAAAGCCATATATTCAGCCTCCAATGTTGACAATGCGACAGTCCGCTGCTTACGAGAGTCCCAAGAGATCGGTCCCCCGTTCAACATAAATAGATAGCCGGAATAGGATCTCCTGTCACCGGCACAGTTACCCCAGTCAGCGTCAGCGTATCCCTTGAAGGAGCCTGGATCTAAACCGTACGTCAGTCCCAAATCAATCGTGCCCTGTAAATAGCGTAAAACGCGTTTAGCGGCTCTCCAATGTTCGGAGCCAAAGCAATTGTTAAACTGTCCAAGGTAACTTGCTGCGAATGAAATATCGGGTCGTGTGCTTGATGCCAAGTACGTAAGAGCTCCAACAAGCTCACGATATGGAAGGCGTGAGTCTTCCGGCGATTGTGACTCGTTCTTCTGCAGCTTGACATTCGGGTCCAGTGGGGTAGAAACGGCATTGCAATTTTTCATTCCGAACCTCGAAATTAACTCCTCAATATAGCCTCGTTGATGAAGTGTCACTTGCCTGTTTGATTGCTCGAATTCCATTCCCAAACAAGACTTCACGAACCCAAGGTCCTTCACGACAAAATTAGTACGTAGTCCTGCGATTAGCTCGGATATTTCATCCTCGTTGCGAGAAGCTATCAGAATGTCGTCGACGTAAGTCGCAATGAGAACCACATCTTCCCCTGAGCCGATGTAAAACAAGCAAGGATCGGATTTCGATGGTACGGCTCCCAGCTTCTTCATGGTTGCGTCTAGCTTCATATACCAACTTCTCCCGGGCTGTTTCAGTCCGTATAATGATTTCTTCAAACGGCATACCTTTTCACCTTCGCGGAGTTTGTCGAGCATCTTCGCCTTTGATCCAATCTGATTCTCGCCTTCAGAGTCTACGATGTCCCGCAAGATTTGTTGAAGATTTTTCGGAGGTTTCATATAGATTTCCTCTTCAAGTACTCCGTTCAAAAATGCAGTTTCGACATCCAGCTGTCGAATCTTCATACCATGACTGGCTGATAATGATGCCATAAGTCGAATGATACTTCTTCGTGCTACCGGTGCAAACGTCTCTGTGAAATGTATTCCAGGTTGTTGGCTAAATCCCTGCGCAACAAGCCGTGCTTTCCTCTTTTCCAGCACTCCGTTAGGATGAAATTTATTTCTCAGCACGATTCGACTGCCTACAACCTTCTGATTATCCGGGCGATCGACCAGATCCCAAGTATCATTCTTCACGATTGATTTGATTTCAGCTGCAATGGCTTGACGCCATTCGTCTGCTTCTGGACTATTCAGTGCTTCTTTAAAAGGTACTTCGGAGAGAAGTATCTGGTTCTGCTCATCGTGAAAATCGTTGCTAGGTTCTGGAACACTGTTGTATATCTTCCTCGGGCTTCCCCTCAAACCTGTTCTATCTTCGGTCGACCGCGGCCTCTATGGCCGTTCGATTCTGTAGAATCTTCGTCATCAGAAGAGTCAAAAATGTGGTCTATTTCCTCAGTAGGTTCCGGATGCCTTGATGAAAACTCCACTTCTCTAAATTGTCGAACCTGCGGTGAATCCTTTTTTCCATCGATGGCCTCTTCTTCGACGGGAAAATTAGTCGATTTACTGTGATCCTCGTCTTCCAAAAAAGTTACATCACGAGTTATCAGAACCTGCCGCTTCTCCGACGACCAAACGCGATATGCTTTGGACTCTTCTGCATATCCTAAGAAAATTCCCTCTTGACCTCGATCGTCGAATTTTCCTTTCCCAGGAGTTCTGTCCAAATAGTAGACCTTACTTCCAAATATCCTAAGGTTGGAAACGTCCGGAGCTTCGCCAGTCCATGCCTCAAATGGTGTCCTCCCATTCAGACTCTTTGTCGGTAGTCGATTTCTCAAATAATTCGCAGTATTAACTGCCTCTGCCCAAAAATAGTCAGGCAAATTCGATTCCTTGAGAAGGCATCTGGCTGCTTCCAAGTGTCCGGTTTTTTCGCTCGGCGATCCCGTTCTGTTCCGGGTTGTAGGGCACAGTAAGTCTCCTTGAAATCCCTTTTTTCTTCAAATAGTCGTCGAACTCACTGTTCAAAAATTCTCGGCCGTTATCGGACTGTAGACATTTAATAGTTATTCTCTTCTCGTTTTCGACACGTGCGGCATAATTGGTAAACGCCTTAAAAACTTCGTCCTTGGACTTTAAGAACTGGATCTCACACCATCGTGTGCTGTCATCAATAAATTCGACGAAGTACTTCGATCCACCCAAAGATGCTGTCCGCATGGGTCCACAGACGTCCGAATGTATCAGGTCCAGAGTGTTTGTCTGCCGCTGCGACTTGTTGGGAAAAGGAGCCCTCGTCATTTTACTTCGTAAACAGACGTTGCAGTTGAGTTTTCCGGTCGTATCTGAGAGCAAAACACCCTTCAAAATTCCCTTTTGAATACCTTCCTGGATATCTCGTATATTCGCGTGGCCCAGACGGTGTAGAAGTTCGAGAGTAACTTTGTTTTCCTTTGGTGCGGTTGCAGCAGTATAAGCTCCTTGTCCAGATTCACGGATGAAATATAAATTTTCAATTCTTTCGGCTTCCAGCACTATCTTTTCATTTTCATCTCGAATAAGTGCTCCTGTCTTTCGGAAAAGAATTTCGAAGACGTGATCTGTAATTTTACTCACCGACAATAAGTTTTGTCTCATTTCCGGTACATAGATCGCGTTGTTCAGTGTGACATTCGCTGTCTTGTCATGCGCGCGTGGGACAAACTGCGCTTTGCCTTCGCCTGCCGTGACTGTTGTAGCATTACTAGCGAATTTTACCTCTTCAGGATTCGGCACGATTTCGCTGAAGTAGTCGGCGTCGATGCAGAAATGACTAGTCGCTCCGCTATCTAGGCACCATTTAACATCCGACTGTGACCTCTTCTGACTCGATACGTAAAAACTTACATTTTTCCGTGGATTTTTCTTTTGCACTTTTCTTCTTTGTCGGACATACGTTCGCTTTATGACCGAACAGTTTACACTTATAACACCGGATCGTTGCAAGATTCTCTTTCTGTTTGTCGCCGTCACCTTTGTCTTGTCGTTTTTTAGAATGTTCTTTTTTCTTCGCGAACATGGCCCCTGACGGCGTGTTTCGCGTGACACTTTTCCTCGCGTCACTTCCTCGAGAATTTTAATACGAAGTGCTTCCGGCGTTGGCAATTCGTCTCGCGACTCAATGGCACACCGAAAATTTTCAAACGTCGTTGGCAAACTGTAGAGCAATAGAATCGCCAGCAAGTCTGGATTTATTTCGATGTCCATATCATTCAGTTTGTCTACCGAGTCAAAGAAACTGTTCAGATGCGCGCGCACGTCGCCGTTTTCCGCCATTTTCTGCAGCGTCAAACTTTTTAACAACGTCGCCTTCCTCGCTGGTCCTTTCTACTGATAAGTCTCTTCGAGTTTTGTCCACATTTCGCGCGAGGTTGTACAATGTTTAATTTGTTTCAACTCGCTCGTTGAAATCGACAATATCATGTCCGAACGCGCCTTCGCGTCGTTACGTGTCCATTCCTGAATGTTGGCCGCGTTCGCGTTATTTTCACCAGGTTCAGGTTTCACCGTTCCACCGTTTACGTATTCCCACAAATCATTTTTAGTGAGAACTGCCTGCATTTGCAGTTTCCGCGTATCGTAATTGTCTTTTCCCAATAACTCGATACGTCCCACGTTTCCGGCGTTCATAATGGCAGACACAAATAAAACTTTTCACGCGCGTTCATTTTTGATCTGTAACACCGCTCGTTGTTCACTTTTCACAGTTTTTCACAGTTTTCGCGAACCAGGGCTCATAACCTGTTAGCGAGGAAGGGTTAACAGTCTAACGAGCTGAATAAATACACACGATTACCAAGTAAACAAATCGTATATTCTGATGTACGTGTTACATTGCATAGTGATCAAAAACAACTGAGAAAAAAACAAAAGGTTGAGCGCGATGCGCACGGACAAGTCATGGCGCATGCGCGCAAACAAGATAGATGGCGCACAACCGCTACCCGCATTCAAAAGATAAAATTCAAGTTACAACAAATAATAATAGTGTATATGGAAAGATTAACAGCAAAAGAACAATATTGATGATAAATATTATTTACTTAATGAAATCTTGCTGTCGTAACTGCGGCGTTGTCAGTATCGTATTTCGACCTAATGATTCCTAATTCTGTTCATCAAAAGAAGCGCGGGAATTCGAATTTGCAAATTTTCATTTCTAAGATAAGCAAAAATTACGCGAAATACATTTTCAAATAAATGTACGTGACACATTTGAAGAGAGATCAACAAAAATCCGATCTGCCCCTTATTTTTTTATTTATTTTTTTCTCTCTTTTGCTCTATCCAATGAAGAAATTTAATAGGGAAATTGGATTCATTTTTGAGAAAATGTTGAAAATATTGTTGAGCCTTCATACTTTGAAAAATAAAAATATTCATTTCAAAGTTGCAGGGCCTTGAGCTTGGCCTGATCGAGCGGGAATATCAGATTTGATGAAAACGATGTTACAGACACATGTTTTCCTATCAGGCAATTTCTGGGTATCAAGGACCTACAATAAATACTTCGAAATGTATGAAAAATCTCCAATATTTTTAGAGGTGAAAATTCTACTTTGCTTAACTATCCAAGATAAGCCGCGTCATAGTAAGTTGAGCTGATGTTTCGGCAATCATGTGACCTTCCAGTGCTATCCAACAGTATATGAGTAGCTCTCGAGAAGGCCATAACATGATGGCCAAAACATCAGCTCAACCGAGTGTGACGCTACTCATCCTGATTAGCCAAGTATCAAATGACTCCTGACCGTGGAAGCTTACGAATCCACCTGAAAATTCTACTATTATGAACTGAATCATGATATAATTACTTATTCTAAATATGACCCTCGAGCTTCAGTTGATGTATGACATTTATTTTTCAGTCAAGAAAAAAATTACATATTGCCATAATTTAATTGGAGGATAAAAAACATTTCGTAATGATGTATAACCATTGGAAACATTTCTTTGACCCCAATGAATAATCTGATAAGTCATGAACACTTCCTGGAGAGCAGAAAACAACTTTCAACTGATACTGTAAATCAGGGATTAATGATATTCAAACGAAACCTACACTCAACTCGTTTTGTGTGAATATCATAAATCCCTGATTTACTCCAGTTGAAAGTTGTTTTTTGCTCACCTGTGAAATGAAGTTTTCACGACTTAGCTTATTCACTGGGATCAAATATTATCAAAATAATGAAGTGAATATAAGAAGATACTGCTCCAATATCCATACCTCATTTTATTAGTCAATATTATTTAATGTCAGTGGAACGAGTGAAGAAATATTTGACGGAAAAAAATGTTTTTATTTAATTATGCCCATTTTAGTGCGTATGTGTAACCAAAGAAATGTCTAAACTCCTTTCTCTAATATTAATTATATATAAATTATGAATACGAAGCTAAATCCACTATATAAGGTTATCAGTTCAAAATGTATTACAACACCCTGCAAATCACAACAGTAAAGCAGAAACAAAAAAATTTAAAATACATTCCCATCTCAATAGAATATAAAGAAATATGCAAACGTGAGTCTGTTGAGATTATACCAATTTTAATAACATTAATTCGTATTGTTAACAAAAATCTAAAGTATGATTTGGAATTCCGTCTCACAAAATTATTCCAAAAGCCCAAAAGTCAGAATCTGCTGGATTGTTCACATAGTTCTAAATATGTAAAGCTAGGAATGTGGTCTGGCTATATGCCTCTCAAACCTGGAACATCAGGTGAGAAAAAATAACATGATCTTGGGCTCATTGTACCCTATATATTTCTCTTTCTATTAGCAAATTAATGTATTGAGTAGGGTTTAAAAACTAAAAAGGGCATAATAATTTATTGGAGTAATAGTAATGAACAAACAAATACGTATATTTGAATAGATTAGTTGTTCACCCAACGGGGCTGCCTCATAAGTCTTCAGCCCCTCTTCTTCGGAAGCTAATGATACCTATTCAAAAATGTAGCTTTTACTTATTTTCTGTACTAACTGAAGTTATTCAATATATCAATGTTTAATGTTTTAAATATTAACTATAATTTAATAAATAAAAATATATTTTATATTCAGCATAAATGAAAAATTCTTTATATGATGCCACAAGTTAGCTGGACCCTATACCTAGAGTCCCCCCTGCCTCTCCAAGAAAATAATATGGGTGTGCCTATGGAATAGATTGATTTCAAATATTTTATCCTTGTCTTTATTGGGTTTTTAGAATATTGGCATGGTAAATTTATGTGCATAATAAAATATAATTGTAACCATGAGATTACAAAACTTCATTGGCTCTGTGACATTCCAGCATATCATTGTCATGTCATACACACCTGACCAATGCTGTGTTATAATGACTTTTAGTTTTTGAGTTGGATCCATTAAAAAAATGAAAATTCTAAATCTAGGACTTTGGAATTACAAACAAATGTTTCATATTCATGGCCAATGTGAAAAGCAGTCCACTAGTAAGTTTCAATACAAATAATTTAAAAAATACAAAAAGCTCTTTGCAGTGACTGTTGCTAGTAGTTTTGAACCTTCGTATTTTTCTAAGAAAATTTTTTATTTGTGAGGAAGTCTTCCTGTTCTTTTCTTTAATTCCACTAGTATTGTTCTACTTCAGTATGTGAATAGTCAAAACAGCTGAAAAGTGTCTTGTATATGGTAAATTAGTAGTTCACTACTTTTCTCAATTTTTCTAACATTTGTTTGTAATAACTTCCAATGCAACCATATTTTTGTTTATCAACTAAACATCTTACAGTGGCAAACGTCTGACTGGTTGTGTTTCAGAGAGTAAAAGGATTGTTGACTTGTATTTTTGTCATGAATTCCACTAGTATCTGCGGAATCTTCAAAAACTGTTTTTTTTCAATTGGATCACAGTCATAATGTAATCTAAAATTTATTATTTTGTGTTCAAACAATTAGGTAGTTTTTGTCATGTACATGATATCATTAACCAGCCAGAAGTTGGAAATGTTTCTGAGAATTTTAATGGAGTATGAAATTGAATGACTACATACCTCAGGATTGATGCATGCCATGTCGTCTTCATCTGGTAACAGTGCCATCTGACCTCCTCCTCAGTAATGTCTTGAGTATGTGTAATCTTGTGTCTTCATTACAAGTACATCAATATTGAAAATTCAAATCTGTTTTCTTAAGAAAGTAATTTTCTGTGCGTTGTGGCATGTCAAGGGCATAAGTCTGTTTTGTGTTGACATTTTCTCCACGTTATATTCATTAGTAAGTTATAATTTTCTCATTCATGAGAATCTTTAGATTTTTAGGGTAATTTTTCAAAATTAAGATTTTGTGAAGAAATTATCAAAACATTTTGCAGGTAAATGTGTATGGTGATTGCAAACTAGTTAAAATATATAAAAAAATATTTACAACAATTTGTCTATTTACTTCTATTCTTCCATATTTTATTTTGATACCTTTTCCTTGAATGTGGTCTGGATTCGAGAACTGTTGATGTTATCACAAACTGTAGGTCTTGATCTGCCACTGTCTTGTTCTACAAATATAAAATATGAATAAAGGATTATACTGTTTCCAAGTTACGAGTGAAGTACATGGAACTTTCTTAGAAATCATAGAGTACTTTCTTAGAAAACTGAATTTCTTAATTCGTGTTCTTCGTGAATGAATGGCCATAACGTACATGTTCGTGTCACCTCTTCTTACCACGATTTCTGCTGTGAAAAACACTAGTTAACAAGTACATCAACAATAGACGCTTCGCCGCACGTCTTCTCGAGACATCAACTGTTTTGAGCCAACAATGTCTCCCGTCCCGTCTCCGATCTGATCCCAACAATGCCGCTAGATGCTGATTGTTGAAGTCAAATTGTTTGCGGTGGAATCTAGAGCTCTGAGATTACTCCAGAAATAAAGATAATTTCAATATACCTCATTTCCATATCGCTACTGTAGCATTCTTAAAATATTTTCTGCAACTTCGAAAGCAAAGAGCAATTACATTTTCAAATACGGTCCATGGAGAACCTTTAGATACTGATTATATTCCCAAAACGAAATGCCTTTATATATTACCTTTTTTAAACGCAATATAAAATATAATTTAATATGCAATAATAAAATACATAGAAAACAATCTCTTCGACTGACAGTTTGCGGCTGCACTGTCAAGACGAAGGTTGGGGTATACAAATACCTTGAGCAAGTAAACGCGTTCCTACGGATTCCGCGACAAACGGAGTGGTAATAATTTAACAACGTAATTGATTAATTCAGAATTACAGTTCGCAAGCATGATATCGTGGAATTTGAGCGCCGCCGCGAGTTCGTAAGGTAGGGATTTTCTTCTGTTTTAGAGGGAGGTCCAACTGGTAGCAGTTTTCCTCGCGCTATAATACCTAGCCGTCAAGAAATAAACTTAATAAATGCGTTTTGTAAAATATTTTGTCTACTTTCATTTTCTGTATGTCTTTTCAATAAAACGTAGTGTCAGAGAATGAAAGACTGACGAAAAAACTGCGATCTTTTTAATAGTTTTGCGTCTACCTCTGTGAATCCAAGGTTTGTGGCGTCAGATCTAAAATTCGAATTTAGCGCCCCCCAAAAACAGAACCGGTGAGAATAATAATAATAATAATAATAATAATAATAATAATATTTATTGAGTCACATATACAATTACAATCGTGTATGACGAGTCAATATGATGCCTTGGGTGGAGAGAGCGAAGTTATATTACTGTTCAGGAGCAAATAAGGGGCCATCTCAGCATTTGCTCAAAGGACCAGGGAAACTGAACAAAACCTGATCGAGATGGGGTCATTGGCCTAGAAATACAATACTAGTTACAGTTAGATTAAGATATTATACAGTAGATTAATTATCTGTTAATAATTAACATTTCAATATGTTATTTTAATGCTACTACTTGTAATAATTATATTAATAATAATTACATTAATAATACATATCAATTATGTTTGCAACTACATCAAATTTAACAATAGTAGTACATTCTATATTTATAACTTGAAATGGTGAGGAGGCGAGAAAAAACTTATGCCCCCCCCCTGAATTATCTGAACCCCGTATCTTGGAACGTAAATATCTGAATGTCAATGAAAAATATTCGCTATCAGCAGGTCAAAATACTCGAAAGTTTCTTCAGTTTTACAAACTATCATCTTAGCACTTACTAATAAAAAAAATGTATCAGTGTTAACTAACATTACAGGAACTATCGTATTGTATATACGGATGGTTTACGGACATATTCATGTCGCATGTTACATTTTGTGAACCACATATCACTCGAACATATTGTTGCATCTCGTAAATTTTATTTGAAGCAAGTACCATGAAAATATTAAAAGCATTTAAATGAACGAGAAGTGCATTAACGGGTAAAGGTAAAAAAAACACTTATTAGTAATAATCGACGAAAAATCGTAATCGACAAAATAAAATTTAAAGTATGGGTCATTTCTTCTTGATATAACATAGAAGTAATATCTTTACTAAACAGTATTCTTCTAAAGCGAAAAGAAAAAGACATTTCATTAAAATCCGCCCCCTTAGTAATAAGTGTGTGGTTGTAAGGCGTGGACGGGACGGCGCTGCAACATACTAAGCATTCTACCACGTATCCGCTGCTCTATGAAAAGTCATAGAGAATGAAAGAACTTACAAGGAAAATACATTTTCTAATCATCCGCCGACTATTCTCAAGCTGCACGGTTAAGTGACAAAGTAACAAATATGCAGATATTAATTTGACACTATATAAATAAACTATCAACTCATCGTTCGCAATGTACACAAAATTTGCACCAAGTTGTTTGTAAAACTTGTTTATAAAAGAAAAACTCCACGTATGTCAGACGCTGTACTGCAAGTGCTATTACTGTCATTCGTATTACTAGTATAAACTATGTCCGATTCTCCAAAGGCGATTAATAATTGCCCTACCTTAGCTTCAATGCTACATTCATTCTGATATGCTTCCATTATCACATTTTTTTGCACTGCAACTTTTTGCCACTGTTCGCAATATCTTCGTAATTCCACCTTTTCATAGTTTCCGAGCACTCGAGCACAAAAATCTTACTATCGATACTAGACACCACCGGTCAGAAACAACAATCGAGGAATGGAATTCATTTGTTCTAGAATTTCAGGTGAGAACACCAAGCAAATGCCGAAGGTTGTGATTAGCTGTTTCAGAGGACAGCGCTTCACCACGTGACCACGAACTGCCAATTACATACTCATACGTATAATACTGTGTTAAGAGTATAGAGATCGCCATTAACACATAGTAATTAACCATACATAGTACTTAACCATTGTTTAATTTTATTTACTGGAATGTTTACATTGTAGATATTGTGATTTAACACATGGTCTGCATTCCATTGTTGTTTGATAGAGACTGAGGGTTCCTAATACTGAGTCTTATTTTCTGTGTTTTTTAACAAGATTTGAAGTGTTTGGAATTGTTGGCTTGGACTTGCCAGATTTTTTTTAATGGAACATAACAATATCATGTCGATTACTGCTGTTCTGTGTGTAAGAATAGGTCTGTCCCTGTACAAGCTTTAAGAAGATTTTCCTGGACAATGGGTTACGCATATTGTACGGCCCATGCGCATCATCTATTATTATTTGGATAGAAGTTAACATATTTACTAGTTCTTCAGGGCCAATTCGCAGAACTGCAGAATTGTAAGCCAACCATGAATCCTTTTGTTTCACGTAAGAACGATCCTCAGATCTAGTGTTTCGATGCTTTTGTAGCGACGTGTGTTTGGCTGATCTCATTTGGATCTCTTCCATGTTGCCATTTGCCCTGCTTTTGGAAGACATATTCTCCTTTTTTAACATTGTGCTCCTGCCCTCCCTTATTTTTCTAATTCAATGCAATGTCTTTTGGTCCTGTTGAATTGAAAATAATACTGACATTTTAAAGTAACTGAAGTTATTAAAGTGACTTCATGACTTGAATTCTTTATTTTTACTCAAATATCTTGCAGAAAAGATCATTAGACTCTTTGTGACATAAAACTTATTTATGCTTATTGTTTAGTGGATAATGAAGGCGAGTGCGGGGGCGAAGTTCTCCAATTGGAAACTTCCATTTTTAATGACGCAAAGTGTAATATGCTTTTTAAAGACTATTAATGGTTTGGAATTGTTGAGTACATAGTCTACACTTCGTAGAGTATAAAAATTTAAAATGTACTCCTTTCAATTAAAATGCCCTTTTTTAAATAAAATGTCCTCTATTGGGATTTTTTTTCTGGTAACCCTGCCGTAAAACTTACTTCAGATATGCATAATTTAAACGTCTATTCGTACACTGTGTGAACTCCATGGTGAAGTTTGGGAACTGCAAATTTGGCACGAAAGACTATTCTGAGACCTCCAACGTTGTTTCGAGTCATGCGAAGGCTCGTCCGCCGAGCTGTCGTGGGAGGGTCACACGTTTACCGCAAGCTCCGAGGGTGGCGTTTAAGCGCTTTAGATAGTACCCTCATTCTTTGTTGAACGTTCTGTCTGTAATACTCCTCTACACATTTTCAGCTGAGTAGCCTAAGATGGGCAAGGCGTAAGTGTTAGTAGCTTTGGAGTGGAACTGTTCTCGCCATTAAGTTCTGTTTTTAAAATTCTTCGTACTCTCCGCACAAATGTGGTGGTTAGTTCTTTCTGTGTCTGAAGTTCACAGGCAGTATTTTGCAGTTTTTCTTTAGCCACATAGATTTCTCGGCATTGGTCCAGTCCAAACCTTTTGAACCCCTTTTGCTCTTCCGCTAGAAAAGTTATTCGTCCACAGTGGATATTCATCATTTGCGAAAAGCATGATACAACTTTGGAAGACATGTGATTGCATGGTATGGAGTCGGGTCCGTGTGTGGTCTGATGTTTTTGTCGAAGTGTGTGTACTTCAGAGACTGGCTAAGAATGATTCAATTATGGAAGAAATACCAATGGCAAATCACATAATTTCATAAACCGGACCATATATTGGTGAGAGTGGGCAAAGTTTAGCGAATCAGAAGCAGAGTTAGCTCAGAGCCAGCATTGCCGCTCCCAGTCCAGCGACCAGGAAGGTCCTAGTCCCGTCGTTAACGAATTTTCGACACTAGCTACATAACTAATGGAATTCAGACACTGTTTGGAGAATTCTAGCAACTGGCTACTGCGTCGGTAGTTTCTGAGATTTCGCCGGTCAATACCATGCGAATGCCGGAGAAATACCCTATTGTTCCGGAGGTGGCGATACCCCGCGGGGGAGATATTTAGAGGGGGATATCACAGCAAGCCGACGTGTAGGTGGGCATCGGATCTCATCCAGCGGGGAGGAACACCACCTCCTTCCGGAATGAAGCATTCTATACACTAATGAGACTTAATGACCATAGCAGTTGACAAGTCCGTAAATATCTATCAATTAACTTACGAAGTTAGTTTTAGAAGAGACTAACAAGACATGCAGTTTTGCACAAGAAAACTGAAATATAAGTTCATCAATGGCAATATAATAATTTAACACAAATTACTAGTAATACGAGAAACTCAGTGCAATGTGTCACCACTATTTTATTATTTTTGTGCATACAGAAACAATTTACTACTTTAGTAATGTCCGCTTTCTCCACGTGTTTTGGACTTGAGCACTTCTCTCATCGGTAATTACTCGTCTAATTACATGTTCAGAGACTTGAAGGAACCACCTGCATTTCACGACTTGAGAACTCCGTCTAGTCGTAGTTGACCGGACTCCAAAGTGAGATATGAGAGGTGGCTCAGGGCATCAACCTATCTAGATAGCTAGGTCGAATTCAGTCGCTGTCTTGTCGAGATTTCTAGCAACTGCCTGCTCTGAGGTAGTTTTCCGTGGTTTCTCCAATGAATACTTCGCGAATGCTGGAGCAATACCCTAACAAACAGGCCACGAACCGCGCGCACACTTTCCTTCCTCTTCCTTGTCCTTTCTTTACCACTTTTACACACACATGCACTACACTACCACAAATCTCAGAAGATCGGTGGGAAGCTTAGGGCTCGGCTGGGGCGGCGCCCCATTGCTGGAAGATACCTGGTTGGGAAAAATCTCGTTACCCGACAGGTAGGTCGGCGCCGGATCTCGCCATCCAGCGGGGAAGATTTCCACATCCCGGGGAAAAACATGCCTTTCACTAATGATACTAATGACCTTAGCAGTGGACGCGACCACAATAATCGTTTAAAGAATTGGTTCCAGGAGTGCCTTATAAGGCCCCCACACCAAGGGAGAAACACACACTTCTTTAAAGAGATTTATGTAAAGAAAGTTGACATGACTGCAGAGTTGTAAATTGCTTCCGTATGCACAAACAAATAAAAAACAATATAGTACTCCCCCTCTTATAGTTTACATCATTTGATTTTAGAGCACTTGCAATAGTTCACCATTCTTCTACAAAGACAATGCAGATCAAGAAAATAACTTTATTTTCGCGCTTTTCAGTTTTCGTGGCATAGTTCACGTCGTGACGTTAATTGAATGATTCATATTTTGCTGATTAAGTTAATGGAATGTGAATGTCATTTATCAGTGCACTTACGATACCTCATGAACCTCAACAGAAATATTCGCGTTTACATGTAGTGAGACAGGATTCTCATGCAGAATCTTTAGTCAGCAGTGTGGGTAACATGACAGTCTACAAAATGTGCGGTTTTATTCTTCTAGGAAGATGCCCAAGGACGCCCCAATAAGGAACTGCTGATTAGATACGCTGGGAAGACACCTGGAAGGCGCTTAAATGGAAGACGAAGAAAGTTCTGGGTCAGCTCCGTCTAGCAAATTTAGCAACTTTTTTTATATTTTTTTTTACTTTTTTTTAAGTACAGTCTGATTAAATGTTTCAATTTCATGTTTGCTATTCTTTCTAATCAGGAACATGGGTAATTAGTATATCATTTTTCTTAGTTATTAGTATATTTGTGCTTTGAGTCTATGAATTTTTCGGTGCCAACAGACGCTCTCCCTAGGCTGAAGCGGTTTCTTCCAGGCGCAACCACCGTGGTACCCACTAATATCTCCATCCAGCGCGCCGGTGTGGCTCGTGAGCTTTTTATTGGGCCATTGTGCGCGCTCCATTTGACGAGCGTACTCGAGAGCCTATCGCGCTCCGTCCTCTTTAGAGAAATGGAGGGCCTGTCCGCTATTCGATACGTTGACGTTGCTGGCTCTTAGGTCGCGTACCTCGTCTTTTCACGCTCACACAACTTACCAGACAAGCGAAAGGAATTAAGGGGGAGGGTTTGGTTCAAGAGTGAAACACGCGGAGATAGGAATGCACATTACGGGACAACACACAACGCACGTGCTTTACTAGCGCAGTCAAGTTAGATTGAAAAGAGCATTCGCTGCGGAGAAAAGGGTTCGTTCCAGAATATAATACGTCGGTCACTAATTGTTTTCGCAAATATCTCTGTTTTACGCATTTAATGTTGAAAAAACAAAACAAAATGAGAAAATTTCCCACAACTTTTTTGTAAACATTTTTTCTAAGACCAACGTTCTAGATATTTAATGTTACAAATAATTTTAAAAAGTGTTTCGTAAATATCTAAATAACCAAATTTCTATGCGTTGTGCGTCAAATGGGATTATCATCAAATAATATTTCTTATGAAACCTAATTTTCTTTTTTCCCTCCTTACGACAAACCTCACGAAGACGTGGCGCGGAGAAGGGATTACGATGAATTCGTCCATACGATTGAGTCGTTTAATCTCCGGAAATAAACATATACCATACTTCGTAACGTTCAGGCAGTAAAATATTTTAGTACTAAAATAAAATTGCGCAGAATAATTGTTAATATTAGATTTAATCATTTTGTAAATAAATATTATCCATGTTTTGGCTTAATTTATAAATACAATAAAAACGTTTTCACGTTTATTTAATTCGGTTTCTTAAAAGAAATCGTTTCGGCAATTCTTGCGTATTGTTATTATCAGGCTCTGAAATTTATGACATACACAACAAATTAAATAATTAGAACACATCAGTCACAATTCAACATTTAATTATGAACCTCTTAGTTATCCTAATATAGTAAACATTAACAATTCAAAACTCTCACATTGCCACATTTAGGCGCTTTACCGGTGTTGAGTGTTACCGCCACAACTGCGGACTATGACGACACCAACTTACCACTTTTCAGCTATATAACACTTTTACAAAACAACACAAAAACTACCATACATATAGCAAGTAATAATAATAAAAACAATAATTATAGGGACCAACATTCCGTTTCATTCAGCGGTCTCTCTGACCAGTGAACTGTGCTGTTTTAAATTCATCGACCTATTGCTTTGTTAGCGGTGAAAATGAAGGAAGGGGAAATAGAGCAGAGGCGATTTCAAATTGCGAGGTGGGGAAGATCTCAAGTAAATAATCGGAAATTTTTTTACGTTTTGAAGTTGTTGAGCCTATTCAGAAAATTTTGGGCTGAAGTCTAGTATACGGTACACCTTCGGAAGTCGTTAAACCCGGCACTTCGCGTCTCTCCGGTGGTAACTGCGCAGTTTGAATTCTGGAGGCTTTCTTGAAAAGTGCTTTCTTATAAAGATGGTAATTATGCGGTGGATAGACTCAAGGATATTTATAGTGAACGTGAGGGCCGAAGGCCCGAGCCTCGCTGTGACTTGGATCCGGGCGAGCGAAACGAGAAAACTTGCCGTTGAAAGTAAATTGGCATTACAATGCGGAGGGGGGAAAGCGTATGAAGGACGAGCCATGAAAATCTTCTATCCGTAAGTTTTATCGTCTATCCGCCTCGGCCGCGTTTGCCACTTTGTTCAGGCATGTCAGGAGATACAGTACTTACGAAACAAAACCAATATTCAATAGCAAACAACGATAACAAAATAGCAATAATAAACAATGATAACAAGGAATGTTTAAATCAACTATAACAAATCTAACACCGTAACTCGGAAATTCCGCACACGCTACGCGCTTTAAAACACCAGAACCTCATATTCGACACTCAATTTCGCTCAGCTGGTTTACCACAATATTCGAGGCACGCGAGTCATTTGTTTCCGAATTTTATGTGACAACAATGTGTATATACCGAAACTTCTGATTCGCTGTTCCCTAGGTTGCAACGCTGCTGTCATCGCGTGTCAGCGGAATGTCAAGGTTGGCCAACCAAATAAAGTTGAATTTAATTATTTTTCATGGATGCCATAACTTAACAATTGATAACTACACGGTTTAGTTTAAACTTCACAAACGTGTAAATAAGTTTATTCACAATATCTATCAAAATAAGGCATATATTTGCACACCATCTTTTAGGTAGATTTTCTCCAACATTTTCATTCGAACTTTTCCTTGGTTGAAGAACGTAGACGTGTTATCCCGTCCGGTAATTGCATATGAACTAGATTGAAGATAAACTTGTAAAAAATCCACCTTCGCTTACTGGTAATCGCATTCAAGTGTGAATCGAGAAGCTTTTAATGCCACTTAACAGAACGTTATACCACTTTCTGTTTCTAAAAAAAACGTGCGGGCAACCCACGAAACCGTGGATAAAAAAAACATCTTTCATTCCATCTCAAATATGGTACGGAAATGAATGAATTACTTTGTTAGATATTGTTACTATGCCTTCATTATGCCTTCATTACACGCTTATGAAGTTTAAAACGAAACAATATAAAGTTATAAATTGTAAAAAAGATCAGGCAAAATGAAAAATAGATGTTTTGCAAACAATTACTTTGCGCAATTTGTTTTTATTCTAATATTTTTTGAATGAATGTTATATGGGTGTGTTGTATATTTATTTCCACAGAGTAAATGTCTCTATCTTATGTACGAATCCATTGTCCCTTTTCGCTCATCTTCGTGCGGTTGGTCGTATGAAAAATAAAAGTTTAATAGGAAATATTATTTT
The DNA here is from genome assembly GCA_038098605.1 of Gryllus longicercus. Classification (NCBI taxonomy): domain Eukaryota; kingdom Metazoa; phylum Arthropoda; class Insecta; order Orthoptera; family Gryllidae; genus Gryllus; species Gryllus longicercus. The sequence continues at coordinate 3,116,941 of JAZDUA010000120.1, read as the reverse complement.
TCTTCCCGTTTGATAATAATCCAGTTTGATGTACGACGCATAGAAACTGAAATACTATTGAGATATTTACGAAGTACGATTTTAAAAATAATTTGTAACATTAGATATCTAGAAACCTGTTAGTCGTAGAAAAGTATGTTTACGATCACTGTTGTGGGAAATATTCTCACAAACGTTATAATTTAGTTTTTCAAGATAAACTGCACAGGAATCGGGTTATTTGCGGAGGGGGGGAGATTTGCCCGACCTTTGACCTCTAATATCTTGCAACGTATACGTGACATCGATTCTAACATATCATCCCTTTTATAAAACGTCAAAACAAGGGTCTCAGTGAAAATTCAGCGCAAAGCAATTATTTTCCCATGTTCCCAAGACGCGTGCTGCTCATGAAACCTAGTTTGATTGCGCTCCAAGCCTTCCAGGAATGGAAGAGGGGGACTTGAAAAATGATTCATCGTGATAAGGGGCGCCTCATGGCACATGCAAATATTCCCGTTTGAGGCAGGATTCGAACCAATGACGCTTCCTGAGTTCTTACCTTGTCTGCTAAGACGCGTCCGCCTACTAACGCGCCTTAAAAACGCTGCACTCGGAAGGACCAGGTGAATTGCGACCATTGTTGGCAGGCACGTAAATGAGCCCACACATACGAAATTATTACACTTTACATTTGTAGGACCATTTATTAAGACACACGACCACAGAAGATGCATGTTTTACTCCGATTAGAACAGGAAGTTCTTTCAGTACCACGAGCCGGCAGGAGAGGGGGGGGGGGGGCGGCGGCGGCACTGTCATCGAATCCTGAGCTTTGTAGGGGCTTAATTTTTGGCATAGAAGCTCCCGATTGAATGACAGTGTCGCCCACACCCTCACTTCTCACCTCATGACCTTGAAAGGTCATCCTGTTATAATCGAGTACAGCGTTTGTGCCACCACAGTTGAGATCTCGCACTTCAAATATCACAGTATGATGTTGTTCAGATCTGAAATGCATTATCGTTAGTGCCATAAGCGCCATCTTTGTAATCTTTGGTAGCATACACCATCTTCGAAATTAATAATTAAAATGTACCTACTATATTTTCCGATAATTATTTCAAGCGGTTGACGGATAAATGAATATGCTTAATCGTTTTTTAAACAGTTACAAAGTTGCTACTGACTACTTCCTTGTAAACTACAATGTAATATATGCTATATTTCACGAACATCAGTAGTAGAATCCATTTTGTTGTTCATGGGTTTTGGTCCGTTAATTAAATAATTATAGCAGTTTGCCGACATTTCGGAGTTTTATTTCTCCATCATCAGGGATGTATACATCAAGGTTAGAACAATGTATAATACAATAAATACAATGGAAACAAACACAAAAATATTTGTTTATTAATTGTTTCTTTTGTGGTTTTTAATTTTAAAAAAATCTCTAAAACGTACAACTACGTTGTGTAGTCATAATTCGCGTTTTGTGGGTCCTTGATTCCGAAACATTTGTTTGCGGCAAAACGCCTGTCTCACTTCGTCCGCCCCTCCGTCAGCTCCACTCTCCCTCCGCCCGTCAGTATTTTCAAAATTTCCTCAAAAATACTTACAAATTTCTAAAATTAAACTTTGTCCTCGGATATTTAAAAGGACGCATAAAAATCGCCCAGGTATCATTTACTTTCAAACCTCTTAATTTTCGAGAATTGCAAAAGTTCAAATTGTTTTCGCCGTCTTCCTATAACTACAGTATTAAAGATATGATTGTTTTCCTCAATGAAATCTGTTGTCCAAAGATCTAGGAATAATGTCTTGTACAAGATTTCGAAAATAAGTAGTTTCCACGTAATTTTGCACGAAATATAGGCAATTTTTGACAATTATTGTCGCAAAACTGGCTCAAATTTTTTGTTTGTTGTTTTCCTCGTATGTAGCTTTTTTTACAGTAAATGCTCGACGAGCACTTTGTTTTTAGAAAATTGTAAAAAATTAACATTATGTAAGTACAATATTGATGATAGGTATTTTACTTAAATAAAATATGTTAAAAAAATCTTCAAAAATGGTCTTGTGCCCCCCCCCCCAGTTTTAGCCTGTTTTGTTTGCAGTAAAGGCAATTTATAAAAAATTCCCCAAAACAGGTTCGATTTTTCCCCCCCAATTTTTCGTTCGGAAAGTGCACTAGACCCTTCAAAAAATGGCACAGGCCTCATTTTCGGCGATCTCTATTTTCGAGATGCCTAGGTATTTTGGAGATGCCTAGGTATTTTCGACGACGCCTCTGTATTTTCGAAAGTTGTCCACAAATAAATTTTCATTGCAGGACTAGAATAGTGGTAATTTAATTTTTTTCAATAGGTTTTCTAAAACCTCCACCACAGCTCTTTTCGGGAGTGGCTACCACAATTTGTGATTATTCCATAGAGTTGTCAGTGTTAACAGACAAGCAACACTGCGTGAAATAATCACAGAAATCAATGTTGGGTTTGGGACAAACGTATATGTTAGGGCAGTGCGGCGATATTTGTCTCTAATGGGTTATGGCAGCAGAAGACCGACTCGATTGCCTTCGCTTAAAGCACGTCGTCACATGCAATCCTTCTTCTGGGCCCGTCACAGTATCAATTTCACCCTCGACAATGGGAAAACCGGGGCTGGGTCAGATGAATCCCAATTTCAGTTGGTAATAGCTGTTTGCAAGGTTTGAATGTGGTGCAGACCCCATGAAGCCATGGACCCAAGTTGTCAACATAGCACTGTACAAGCAGGTGATGGCTCTGCAATGGTGTGGGCTATTTTTAAATGGAATGGACTGGGTCCTCTGGTCTAACTGAAATGCGTTATGTTCAGTTGTAATAAGACCATCTGCAGCCATTTATGGACATCATATTCCCAAACAGGGATGGACATTTAATGGATGACAATGCTCCACATCACCGGACCACAATTTTTCGCAACTTTCTTGAAGAACATTCTGAATAATTCTAGTAAATGATTTGGCCATCCCAGATTGCCTGACATGAATCCCATCGAATATTTACGGAACATAATCGAGAGGTCAGTTTGTGCACAAAATCCTGCTCTGACAACACTAGCAAGCAGTGTTGTCAGAGCTAACTCTGCCAGTAGCTAGAGGCAGCATGGCACAGTATTTCTACAGGGTATTTCCAACGACTTGAGTTCCTGCACTTCACCAGGCAAAAGGAGGTCTGATGGTATTAAGAGGCATTCCATGACGTTTGTCACTCCAGAGTATTTTGAATGCTTGGCTGATGCTTCTGATCTACTCTCTTCATTCTTTCTGGGATGCTGGTCATCAGGCAGTGAGGCTTTGCTGAATTTGATTTCACATGTGCAAGTAATTATTTACTTGATAGATTATCTATTTTACCTCCATCTTTGTTTTCATCATCTCCACATCACATTCTATGCATATCGCATTACATTTTATACATTATTATTACTATTATTATTGTTGTTGTTGTTGTTGTTGTTGTTGTTATCATTATCATCAGTGGCACAAGCAGTATTTTTCAGGTGGAGCTTATAGATGTTGTAATGAGTCGATAACATTTGGAAGGGCTCACGCCCTAGGAGTCCCTGCCCCTCTGTTGTCCTACTAATCATTATTTTTATAATCATCCTTAGCACTTTTTTTTCAGAGGGGATAAAGTATGTGTATCTCATTGTAAACAAAGTACCTGTATCCCTTTTGTAGATGATTTTTCATGGTTTAAATTGAGATAAGAGGAAAGAAAGAGTGAAGTTGGCACTAATAAATCCTCTTCTGCCCATTTAATAATTGTAAACAAGAAATGTTTCCAGTACTAATACCTTTTTATTTATATTGTTTATGTATTTTTTTTCATTTTTAAAATGTATAGTAGTCATTGTATGATGTTAAAACTACGTATATCCCTTATTTTCCTTAAAAGAAGCCCTTTCTATTATTGTTGTTGTTGTTGTTGTGAGAGGTGTCATTAGGTAAACAGAAACTCAAGAAAAAAAAGAAATTGGAAAACAAAACTATGCAGCCTCTGGCCATCTGTGAGGTGTCCATGGTTTCCTTTGATACATTTGCGTTTTTCACCAAGAATCGTAACTTTTTTTACCTTCTTTCAATCACATCATTAGTTGGGATTTCAATCAGAACAAATACAGCCTCTGGCCATTTGTGAGGTGTCCATGGTTTCCTTTGATACATTGGAAATAAAAATCTTTCGATTGAAATCCCAAGTAATGATCTGATTGAAAGAAGGAAAAAAAGTTACAATTTTTAGTGAAAAATGCAAATATTTGATTATGTTACTCCGCATATTCTCATGGTGCGCATTCTGACTGAATTCTCTTTCTCATTGTGTCATTGCTTACATCACAACTGTTGTCATTCAACAGCAAGACTCCAAGGAAGATGTGGCTTGCTATTATATATTTCTTATTCACCTGTTGCGTTACAGAATAACTTTTTTGATATGGTTTTATGAATGTGCTGAACATTTTTTCCAAGCATAACTCATATTGTATGTTGTTAAGTGTCGTTAATACTTCAATAATTGCCACTGGTACCTATAAGCCCATTCAAACTGTTCCATGAATCTTGTAAAATAGAAAGGAGTGTACTTTCATATCATGAAAAATAGATCCATTTAGTGTGTTAGAGAATGCTTTTTCCATAGTCTTCGTGGAGAAACACTAGACCATAAGGATTTGCAAATGATCCTCAAATTTTGGAAGAATTATTTTTCAAAATTTGTAATTATGTACATCAAAAGACCTGACATTTGGATGTCAGGAATTTTCCCAATCTTTAAATTAGCATATGTACCATATACATTCTTAAGTCTTTTTTTTTTTTATACCTTGTGTTGAAAAACTGTAATTGATTCATAAATAATGTTGTAATATTCAGGTTTGTTTCAAGTTACGTATTTTGCAAAGAACAAAAATGGAAAGAAAGAGCGTTTAATGTTATAGGGTGCAAGAAAACAAAGGGAATAAAATGGTATAAATGATTTTTGTCTTAGTTCTAATTTTAAATTGTTTTACCAGTTTTGGCTTGGTGAAGAAGAAAACTAAATTAAATGGATTGTTGTAAACTTTGTGTTAAGATATGATACTGACACTGAAATTATGCAATAACTGTCATTTTGATCTTGTCTTGATGATTTCATTTGTTAATTAAACTATTTTATTTTCTTACAGGGTTTGTCACCTCATAGTCAAGCTCGATTGAATAGTGACAGATTTATACCCAGTAGAACAGATAACAACTGGCAAATGAAGTTTGCAATGATATCTGTAAGTATAGAAGGAAGTGTTGTTACTGATTGGCTTGTTATAAATATAGTATTATGTCACTCATTGAATAAGTTTAGACAAACTCATTGTCTTAATGCTTTAATAAAACTTTTTATATACTTATTGGCTTACATGGCAAACGTTCAAATATGGAAATGGGAAAATGATTATAAGTGCCTTGGATTTTCTGTCATACCAAAAGTAGTCGTATCTAGGTCTGTATTACCACACTTAGCTCGATACGTGACTTGGGTCGAAACGAAACATGGATAGATAATTGACTGACTTGGCTCGTGATGACTACCTCATGCTTGGCTTGAGACGACTTAACCCATAGGTCGAGACGACTTGACTGAATGCGTGTCTCAAGACGACTTGACTGAATGCGTGTCTCAAGACGACTTGACTGAATGCGTGTCTCAAGACGACTTGACTGAATGCGTGTCTCAAGACGACTTGACTGAATGCGTGTCTCAAGACGACTTGACTGAATGCGTGTCTCAAGACGACTTGACTGAATGCGTGTCTCAAGACGACTTGACTGAATGCGTGTCTCGAGACGACTTGACTGAATGCGTGTCTCGAGACGACTTGACTGAATGCGTGTCTCGAGACGACTTGACTGAATGCGTGTCTCGAGACGACTTGACTTAATGCGTGTCTCAAGACGACTTGACTTAATGCGTGTCTCAAGACGACTTGACTTAATGCGTGTCTCAAGACGACTTGACTTAATGCGTGTCTCAAGACGACTTGACTTAATGCGTGTCTCAAGACGACTTGACTTTACTTCATGCATGGCTCGAGACGAGGCTTGTTTTGATTCTGGACCTGAAACTTTTTTTTTCACAAAAATAATAATTTGTGAAATAAAGTTCATGATGCATTTTTTCACAGTAATGAAATTTTGTTTAAGGTGTGCATTCATGTTGTGTATTTAGTTTTTTTTTAAGTGAGCACCTCACTTAGATTCAGTTGATACCTTTATTTACCTTAACATTTCTGTTTTTTTTAAAAAACTTAGTTTTCTTGAGCACCAATACAAATGTTAAGTTTACAGTCTTTAAGATAGTTCATTTTTGTTCATTTCTTTTCATTAATATATAAACATGGTACAGAACATAAATATTACCTCTTTATTCAATTTTTTAAAACTAGGAAGGGGTGCGTGTTGGTGCAACCACAAAAAAAGCCAGAGAAAATGGTGAAGGAGGACGAGATGGTTTAGCATACTCCTGTTTATTAAAAAACGAACTTTTAGGGGCTAATATAGATGATGTTAAAGGTCAGTGTGATGAGCGTCGCACATTAAATCCTATCGAAGGCCGTAATTTGTTTCAGGTGAGTTTTGTGCAAAGAGCGAATACTAGTTAATAAATATTTCTTCCTTTGTGAGAAACTTATATAGCGGCATCCAGGAACATGATTCATAGTAATACAGAATAGTACATATTTTCACTTTTGAATTTCTAGATTACTAAAATCTGCTTTCTTTATAATTACATTTCTTCTGTAAATATTGATAATTTATGCTCTTTAAAGTAATGCAACTTGTATAAGTTTAAAAAATTTGTTCATATCGTGTGCGATTGATGTTTTATCATTGAGCATAATACTAACAGTTTGTGTTATTTCTGAAGTTTATTTTTATTAATTCACTAATTAAATGAAATAAAGAGTATTTAGAAAAATGATGTTTGGAAATGTTTGGTTTTGAAGAATTCAAATTCATAAAGTGTTAAAATTCTGGATTGGAAGAATATTTTTAGACAAATCCAGGTATTTTCTTTAGAAATATTTAAGGCGAGAAAATTGAAAACACGTATTATAATTGCCTTACTGAAAATAACATGAATGACATAAATGACAATAAAAAAACTTAAATGGCTAGATGTTCTAAATTTAAATTGATAACCTGTATACATTGTAAATAGTGTATTATTGAATTATTCATTTTAATAACTGAGAATTGCCATTATCAATTTTTTTTTGTATGGAAATCATAACAATTTTTTTTTTTTTTTTGTATGAAATCATAACAAATTTTTTTTTGTATGAAACCCTGCAAAAGGTTTTCATTTATATTTCAGATATTCTAGTTGAGAAATATTATCTTATTGCTAGATCGGAGACTGTAAACACTAAAAATGCTTGGAAGGAAATTAAAATGGTTGTTAGAATCCCAGTGACGCCTTCAAACCTAACAGTTTAAAAAAATTTTCCTGCTCTACACAAAATTTTTAGGAGTTTCTCATCTCTATTACTTTAATAAATGTAATGTAACATTTTACAACATGATAGAATGGAGCAATTGCTTTTCTTCAATACCTCCTTCTGGAAAACCAAATTATGGAATTGTTCCAGGCAGTAAATGTAATCCATGACATGACCTTATTACAGTGTAACAAAGTTATTTAGAGTTAAAATTGTTCAAGGCATTATACACCAGTGAATTTGGGGAATTCGTAGGAAATTTCTCTACATTGGTTGTCGTGGCAGCATAGTGACAAAAGTAACTGGGCACAAACTACGAGATCTGAGTTCGATTACTGGTCTGGTTGACTAATGTTTTGAACAGTTGGTTTCACTTGCATTGAAATGTAACTTATATTTTTTTATTTAATTCTTACATTTAATAATCTAATCTGAAAATATTCATCTGATTTAATTGTTTGTTGTGAAGCCTGTCATTCAGCAGTTCCTTCAAAATTATTTTATGTTAACAGGTATCATTCCCATTCTGTGATTTAAACAAATTTGTTGATATTGATATGTTGATAATATAAAATTTTTGCTCAATTTTATGTATTTATTTAATAAGCATGTAAACAATATAAAATCCCATTTAATTCAAATCCTAGCATAGCTGGGGAGTTTTATCCACTCATGACCTATTCAAGATAGTCCTAAGGTCCAGTTAGCCTTCTTTCCAAATAAGTTTCAATATTTAATAGCATTATTAACAGTAAATGTTGGGTAAAAATATGCATCTGAAGTATTACACTTGCCATGCCATTTTCATCCAACTTTCAAGATCAAAATAAGACCATCTAGAGATACCCATTACTGTACCCCCATTAATTGTACAGAAGGCCATGGAATTTGATGAGTGCTGGCAAAGGTTGAAAGGGTGGATTCCTAACATCCTTGTACCGGAAGCAGGTACATAGTGATGGAATACTAAGAGTACAATCAATCCCTCACGTGAAATAATATGCCCTATATATATTCTGATGTATCTCAATTAGGTTCCTACAAGAGGATATCAGATTAACAGGATAACAAATTTACATAAACAAAATAAAAACTTGAGCTTTCAGACATTCCAAAAAGGATGAGTTAATATACTTATAGTTCTACTGTCAGGAATATAATAGGCAAAAAGAATGCCAGAATTTGTATGGCCACTTAGTAATATAGATTGGGGCTACTGAAGTGGATGGCACACTTGGTGTGCCCTGATACCACCAATTATGTGGTGTAGCCTGCTGCTTGTTGAGTCACCTGATGAAAGGAGTTGGGTAAGGGAGATGTTTGGGCACAATAGATTCGTAAGACTAGTGAAAGGTGAGTGGCTTATGGGCAAATGCAGGGGGTCACCGCTGGCTGTCTGGCCCCAATACTTACATCTGAGCAACCCTGCAATAGACGAAATATCTTGTTCTTATTGAATACTCGTAATGTGAAGAATAGAAAAAGAGACAAAGAATACAAAGGTACAAGAAATAAATTATCTGATGGTGTTCCTTTCCACTGCATGCAAAACTTTTTATTATATGTGAATCTACTATGTAATAATGTCAGCTTGTTATATTCTAGACAGATTTATCATCTTTTATACACATTTGAGGCAGTTGTCTCAATTTCAGTGTCAGTGTGTTCTTTCACCAGTTGTTTTCTTATAGTTATACCGTTTTCAGTGAATTTGCTTCTTCCATTTATTAATTTTTGTTTTTTCAGTTCGCCTCTTCCAATGAAAATATTGCAAATAATGATGTAGCAACTCGCTCAGCGTATTCGTTGTCTCCAGTAAGTGCTGAAAGCCAAAAATTACTTAGGTCTCCCAGAAAAGCTACCCGAAAAATTTCTAGAATCCCTTTCAAGGTGAGTTATATCTTTTATTGGGTTTACATGTACATATATACTATATCAATGACCAAATTTTAATGATTCATCTCTAAAATTCCGATTTTTTGAGGAGAGAGCAAAAACTGCAAAGATTCCATTGTGAGCTAATATAAGAAAGTCCAATTTTGGTCATTCTAACAAATTTCCAGTTCATTTCTGTTGTGTGCATTATTATTTCACATGGAATTACTTGTGTATTGGTTGTGAAAACAATATTTGTGTGTGTTTCTAGGTTTTGGATGCTCCAGAGCTTCAAGATGATTTTTATTTGAATCTTGTTGACTGGTCTTCCCAAAATGTTTTAAGTGTAGGTCTTGGTAGCTGTGTATATTTATGGTCAGCGTGTACTAGTCAGGTCACAAGACTTTGTGATCTTTCATCAGATGGAAATTCAGTGACATCTGTTGCATGGAATGAAAGAGTAAGTATTGCATGGAAACTCACCTGCAAGTATGTTTGCATTATTAAGGGCACAATGATGATATTTATCATCTTATAATTCATGATGTGATTTTACAAGGAACCTCTGATGTGCCTATGGAACACTAGTGTTGGGTAATATTATTTGTTTGAAACTGTCCTTACAAATAATAATTTCATATTCATTATTTCTCTTCAAGAATTTTTAAAATTGTAAGATGTAAAGTATAAAATTGCAAGAGAGATATATGAGTGGTGGAGAACAGACGTGCAAGTCCAGAAAAACAAATTGAAAAAATAGCAATTTTGTGGAACTGAATAGTACAAAATATGCCTAAATTTTCTTGAAATGGTCACTTACGAACATTGGGAACCATGACACACATTGGAAAGAAAATTGTTAAATTATCACCTACATTTCTTCTATAAATTGAATAACTGAACAATACGCTCTCATTAAAATGTTCCTGCTCAATGTTTCCTGTTTTAATGTACACAATATCTGTGACGTCTCAATTTGCTCAACTTTCGGGACTTAACGGAGCGTAGTTAAGCAATTTGGCTATCAATGCCGGCCATGATTGGGTCCATTTCTTCCTAATTTGTGAAAGTGTCACAGAAATAAATTGAAAGTTTAATCAAAATACAAGTCGAGGTGTTAATTTTGTCATGTACTCTCATGTCATGTCATTCCTCTTTTAAGGATGATTGAGAATAAAATTTGGAAGAGGATTTAGATGAATTGGTTGACAATGATTTTAGTGGAAGTGTACTATAATTTTTTATTTTTTTTATTTATTTTAATTTATTTTAATTTATTTAATTATTTACGGCCACTTTATAACACCACAGGTCATCAACAACCTCTTTTGTTCATACATCAATACATACATATTAAATGTCAAAAACTTGTGTACTATTATTTTGTTTTTCATTTTACTTATTTCTAGTAATTTCAAAATTTTAATGCTGTTCATTTGAACAATGTATAGAGGCTTCCTTCTATTTTCCGTAATTCCCTACCATTACGAAGATTCTTACCTTTCCGTTCCATTAATGCCCCAGGGCATTCAATAATAATATGGGGAGTAGACACTGTAGCACCACATTTGGGCTAGGGTTCAGGGTTGGAATTTTTTGAACAGGTGACAGTAATTTAGATTAATGTGACCAATCCTTAGTCTGGTAATGATGTTCTGTTGTTTTGAAGCTTGATTTTGGAAGACCTGGTTTCAGAATAGTGTTTCGTGCTTGATGTAGTTTTGATGACTGTATCTTCCATTGCAAGTCCCAGTACTTCAAACAAGAATCCTTGAAAAGGTTAGGTGCCATGATGTGTGTGTCAACATTTGATAATGATGTTTTGAAGCTGAGTCATTTCCGATAATTTTCTTACTAGAAGCCAACTAGTAGTTCTATTTTGATTCCTTTTGTGTTCTGGGTAAATATAAGTTCTTGGATTATTGGATTGCTGGTGTGTGTGTTTTTAATGGTTTGTGTTGTCATTGTATCAGAGAGGTGACAAATAGACAAATGATTTGACACTGATTTCAATGGCATTAAGCAGTGCCCATGCTTCACATGTAAAAATGAAAAAAATAGTCTGGGTGGCGAACAAAAAAAGACTTTTCTTTGATTTATCGACTTAAAAGAGGTTATGATACGGTTCCATTAGGTACACTCTTCCAAATTCTTGAAAAGACTGGTATCAGCACCAAATATATAAATGTAATAAATCTCACTAATAAACACTCACGCTCGCACTCTCTCACACGCTCGCGCTCTCACACTCACGCTCGCGCTCCCTCTCGCTCCCTCTCGCTCGCTCGTGCTCACTCACGCTCGCGCTCTCTCACGCTCGCGCTCGCCCTCTCAAGCTCGCTCACGCTCACGCTCGCCCTCTTTCACGCTCACGCTCGCACTGCAAAAAATACTTATGAAATGTTTTAAATATTCCGATTATTGTTTACTGCCTCAATTTTAGGATTGCATATTTGACATAATTTCTTAGAAATGTCTATTATTTGATCAGCAGGGTTTCACGTTCGATTTCCGTACAATCTCATGTGAAATTGGTTCCAACAAAACATGTTCGGCTGCTTCACAAAGGATAGTCCAACCCCAGTGAAGGTTCCTGAACCCTACCCTATCCTAATTCCTTCTCAATTCTGACCGCTGAGTAGCGATGCAGGAGCATGCGAGAGAGAAGTGCGTATGCAGAGATGCTACCTGGCAGTCCTCTTCATGACTCCTGAGACGACCTACAGACTACAGACGAATATATTCTATAGTATATCACTATGGACTTAACAGAGGATTAATCCAAGTCTATAAAACATTCTACGCCAAGTTCGTAGCTTGTTGTGAATGTTGCCACAGAAATAGTGACAGAATGTTTACAAAAATAGTATTATTATTAATATTACTGTTCTTGTTGTAATATGTAATATATGTTGTATGTTTCAAGGACCACTAAGAATGTGAAACCATATTGAGACTTTCCTTTTCCTTTTTTCAGGGGAATTTGGTGTCTGTGGGTACTCATCATGGGTATGTTCAGGTTTGGGATGTTAGTGTTAATAAGCAAGTCAATAAACTTCAGGGACATTCTGCTCGAGTGGGTGCTTTAGCATGGAATGGAGATGTTTTGTCTTCTGGTAGCAGAGATCGTTTGATTCTGCAGAGGGATGTGCGAACTCCTGGACTTGTACCTGAAAGAAGATTAGTTGGTCATCGTCAAGAGGTTAGTGTTTGCTACAGATAAAAACTGTTCACTTGGGGACAATCATCAGAACATTATAATCAAATATCTGGACCTTGTTACACTTCTGAATTGCAAAAACTGTACCTCAGCCATACTGAAACAGATTACATGTATAATCATAATATAATAAAGTCATATTAAAGTGTGTACTTGTTCAGTGGGTATGTTAAATAAATGTAGTAAACATTCTGCAAATTTTTCAAAGTGTTTCTGTTGATCAATCTTTTGATTTTTGAACACATTCTGTAATGCTTGGCGAAATGCAGAAGCTTCTTTTTCTTCACAAAATCAGCAGACTGAGTGACTAAAGGGGGGATACACAGTTGGACCCACTCAGATGGATCGTTCCTGGTGAATGGACCAATGCTAATCATTTTTCTACAATTGGAAGGTTCTTTTGGGCACAGCCCAAAATTCAATATAAATTGTGTCTCTTATATGCTGTGCACCCTAAAGTGATGAGCATTCAGATTGTGCCCAGGGCGATTGATTCTTAATGTGCACTGCCTAGTGGAGAGATTGTAGAAAGGTTTAAAATTATTTGTTGAAGAAAAGTGTTGAAAATTGTTGAAATTTGAAATGTGTTGAAAAACTGAAAAGTTTTTTTGAGAGACAGAATATATGGAAAATGAAGGATATCAAAGACCAGAAAATATATTGGGAAATTGCTTGTCACATCAAAATAATGTATGCTTTTGATGAGACTGTGAGTGAAGGGAAAAGTGATGTTGAATCGTGCTAGCAGGTACTAACTGTAAAGGATCATAAATCCATGTCATTAGATTTTCAAATCAATGTTACTCATTTGTAGGGCTATGATTTATAAGTAATAAAAACAGCAAAATATGTGCATATGTATGTAAATATATTTGGTAATATATGCAATTAAAGAAGTAAAATATGTGAAATAGTGTAATGTAATGTACTAATGTAAAAATAAATAAAACTTGTTCTGTGGAAAATAGGGTTACAGAAAAAAAATAGAGAAATTATATAAATTGTTACAAGTGACAAACATTAAGTCAAGGGCTTAATTTTGAAGAACACTCATTTCTTAGGAAAATAATGTGAGATGCAGTTAATGTACATTTCACACAAAAAATAAAAATACAAAAGAAAAGAAAATATAGGTATTGCAACAAAAATATGAGTTTCTCTCAATTCACGACAAATTCATGCGCCTGACTCTTTTAACACTTTTCCACATTTGTGCCATGTGTAGACATGCATTGGCGCTTGGTGTATGCACATTTCATTTCAACTGATACTTCCGATGACATCTTAGCGTACTTCTCGAGCAACTTCGAATGAGCCTGGCGAGTGGCAACGCTGATCCATGGCTATGACAACATAAACAAATCCTCGGAAGCCCATTGCTTCAGAGCAGGTTACATGATGTATCATAGCAAGTGACAAAAAGAACAGTCAGAGATGCTTACACTCTGACAGAACTATAACTTTTGGGCTTCGTTTCATTGATAAGGGGTGAATATGCAAAAAAAATAATTTGAAAATATGGTCCATATGTGCAAAAATATGCATGGTGATATGTGTGAAAACGTGCTAAATAAAAATTTGCTTAATTTGATTCTAAATGTCTCAAAACATACACAATTTGTTGAATAAGGATGTTTTAGTTATTAGAAAAAAAAATAACGCCTACGAATGCAGAAAAAAATAAGCAAATGCATATAAATCACAGCCCTACTCATTTGGTAAGATTACATGTAGTGAACCCTATTTAAATAAGTAACTCCTGAAAGCTGGTTATAGAGTTTGCTGGTCAGAATGTTCAGCTTTTGGGAGATACTTATTAAAATAGGGTTCACTTGGTGTAAACCCACCTAATGAGTAACGTTGGTCTGAAGATGTAATGACGTGGATTTATGATCCGAAATGGTTCAAATACTTAATGTTGGAATAACATCATGTGTTCAATGTCACATATGGAAATATTTTCAAACTGATGACAGTGTACCTTTGTAGCTGAAGATGGAGACACACTCAAAAACGTTGTGTATGATTTGAATAAATAAATCACAATTTATTTTATCAAATTTTATTTAATGTTACTGTCTTGAAAGAAGTGAAAACAAATCTGATTGTCTTAAATTTGGAATCTGGAAACTTTATCAAATAGTATATTACAGGGAATCATAATTTAAGAAATGTAACTATCCTTATACTTTCTATAGTTTATGCATAAAATATTAGTTAGATAGTTCGTGCATGTTTCCTGTTGCCCGTATAAAGGTTGAAACAAGAATACCTGAAAATATTTAATTAATTTAAATATTTTCAGTAACAATAGTACCTTAGCACTTAAATGTTTGAGAATTCCTAAACTAAATTATTTTATATATTTATATATAATAAACTTAATGGACTTCAATTTCTTTACAGGTTTGTGGATTAAAATGGTCTCCTGACAATCAGTACCTTGCTTCGGGTGGAAATGACAATCGCCTCTTTGTCTGGAATCTTCACTCCTTATCACCTGTTCAAACATATACTGAACATTTGGCTGCTGTGAAAGGTGAAGTATATTGTTCAAATACTTTTTAATGTTTTACATTTTTAGCTATCAACAGTAGCAATGTGCAAATAAATGAAAAGTGAAGATTGCAAGTGAATAAAATTGTTGAGAAAGAATTGGAACACATTAATGGTGTTATAAAAAAACTGTGTCCAATGTCTTTGTTTACTATGGAAAATTTCAAACCCCAAAGAGAAGTGGAACATAAATTGATAGGAGCAGTGCTTGATTTATAAAATTTTAGGTCCTGAAATTCTCCCCAAATTATTAATTTAATAGAAATAGTTATATATTATAGTATAATTATTAAAAACCATACTTAGTAACAGTGGTAGCACTGGCTCTACATGAAAGTAATGACAATGGGGAAATAAAAAATTAAAAGAGTTAAAAATGATATTTTATCATTTTTACTAATAATTTTATTATGTTTGTACAGTTTTTAAGCTGAAAATTATTTAATTTTTCTAGTTAATACTCGTAAAATATTTTGCATAATCTGGTTTTTAATTATTCCTACGATCTTGAGTTACTAACAAATCTATTGAGACATTTTGCAGTCTTATGGGTGCTGTGTTGTTCTCTCACAATTTTTATCCCATTACTGAAATTTCCATGACTGGAAATATATAAATATTTTTGTCAGTTTATAAAGAACTAGGGAATCAATGACCTCTGTTTCTGTTTGTTTTTTGTTTTCCTTTAACCTGTGAAGCAAATCCTGAGAGGGGCTTCTGTTCAAATGGTACAAATTTTTGTCTCCACTCCAATTAGGTAAAAGTTTACTCACATCTGGGAAAATATATTGAAATTTAGATTGGAAGTCCAACATCCAAGATGCGCAATATGTGGCTACACTAAAATATTAAGTATGTGCTGGTTCTGTGTAGTGGTGTGGAAATGGTGCCGTTACTTACATTAAGGAAGCATTGAGAACTAAAAAGCATAAATGCTGCAGATTGATTTAAGTAAAAGTAACGTACTGTTGTCTTCCTTAACCTTATATTGTTTGATATGTTAATGTTCACATTTAATGTTTACTAGAGAGCAATGCCAAAAGAGAGGAAGCATTAGTAAGCTACCAGACTGCACTTCGTCAGTTGTTGCATTATTTATTGAGTCTTGTTTTAGAATTGTTCATATCTAAATTTCTTCATTAAATTTTCTTTCTTTGTGTTCGATGCTATTTGTGCTGAGCTCCCATTATATTCAATTTTGAATATTAGTTTACGAAATGAAATTAGATTTTTCTTATTTATTTTTCCTGTTAAAGTGTTATGATTATGTTAATGATAGTGTCTTGTACTTCATTTAATAATGGGTAGTATGTGGAGGAGCCAAACTAATTCAGATATTGTTTTCTTTTCGAGGCTTCTCGATTCCAGTATTTACCTACTAAATACAAATCAACAATAATATTAATTGCAACAATAAAAAATCATATTAATTGCTCTTTTTTTTCAATTGTTAATAGCAATTGCATGGTCACCTCACCATCATGGCTTGTTGGCAAGTGGTGGTGGCACTGCTGATCGTTGTATTCGATTTTGGAATACATTGACTGGTCAGCCAATGCAGTGTGTAGATACTGGGTCTCAAGTATGTAATTTAGCTTGGTCAAAGCATTCGTCTGAATTGGTGAGTTTCTTACATTTAATAAGTTCTTTATGTATCACAAAAATACATTGTTGATTTCATATATACATACCTCAAATTCTCAGTTATATTATTCCAAGAATTTACTCTTACTTTTGATTTTCATTTTAGATTGTCTCAATGTTAAAGTTCTATTTGTTTCTATCCTCAAAATAGGTCAGCACTCATGGCTATTCTCAAAATCAGATTTTAGTGTGGAAATATCCTAGTCTTACACAGGTAGCAAAGTTAACTGGACATTCATATCGTGTTTTATATCTGGCAATGTCGCCAGATGGTGAAGCTATTGTGACTGGTGCTGGTGATGAAACGTTACGTTTTTGGAATGTTTTTAGCAAGGCACGATCTCAAAAGGTAATTTGTAATTTAAAATCTACACTTCATTGCATTGCATTGCATAAAATTGCAACTAATTTACATCAACTAATGAATTAAAATTCTTTGTAGGAAAACAAATCTGTGTTGAATCTTTTCACAAGTATTCGATGACTAGCTTATGAAGCTGACCAATGAATGATCCCTTCAATCCATCGATCCTTCAATGGATTGATGACAGGAAGTTTTTGGGGTGTGCTATCCCTGAAAAATTGAAAATGTATGACTATGTCAAAGTATATTTTTACACGGGTTTGTTACTATTGGAAATCACTCCATCATATGCAGATTACGGAAGATGAGCATGTGTTCCACACGAGTTTGATCTCTACAGCTTCTTCAGCTCTTCATTCTCCTTGAAAGGTAGAGCTGACAAGAGAAGAAATGTGTAAAAAATGTAATGCAGATTGTGATGAAATATCAGAAAATAAGTTGCAAATGAGGGAAGTGCAATATGTATATGTCCTCCATTGATTTACGGCAATTATCAGTTAGTTTGCTGTTTTTGACAGTTGTGTGTGCATTCCAGGATACTGTAAGTTTTGAATTGAAAATAATCATGGGATATACAATAATGGTCAAGAATGGTAGTGATGATGAACATAATAACATATTAATAATAAAAATATTAATGATAAAAATAATGCAAAATATTTATTAGTTTATAAAGTAATAGTCTTGTGAATATGAAATGAATAACATATGTACAAGCACTGAGATGTGCTAAAAACTTGAAATGTATTCTTTTTTACAACTGGCAATTAATAACTACTGCAACAATTATGAGGATAATAGTATAGTGGTAATAACACTTAAGTTTTAGAGTGCTTAGTTTCACGAGTATTGGAATGCCTTATTTCAAAGCATGTTAACCAACAACATGAACATGTCATTTCATAATAGTTCTCATCACAAGGTTTTTTATGCTTTTCTGATGGGCATAAGATAATGGTGATCTGGATTCAAAGCTTTAATTACATTGCTGTGCTAAAACTTCCTTCTGTTATTTACTTACTTTTCTTTTGTGACATTTGCAACTTACTTACTGATTTCATCAATTCTTATTGAGCAATGTGTGAAAATTAGGATTTGTAAAATATATAAAGAATTCAATACCAATGGGTGAATGAATATATTATTTGATACTCGTAATATGCCAAAACCTTATAAGTTACTATATTTTAATATAAAATTTAGTATTCATTTGTATTATATTGTGAAATGCAGAGATAATACTGCATATGTAAAAATGTGTTAATTTAAGTGTGTGTGTGTTTTTTTTTGTTGTTTTTTTTTTTTAATGAGTGTTTCTAAAATTATTTCTTAAATGAACTTTTCGTTCTGGTGTGTATAGAATTTTGTTAAAGGTTTGTAGATTTTGTGTACTGAATATGTATTATATTTTGGTTGTGAAATAGTTAAAAGAGAACATGTTTCTGAAACCTGTTCCCAGTGATATTTGAAAGAGCAAACATATTTGCTATCATATTTTGCTTTGGTTCTTTTGCAGCTTGATATGGTTTTAGAACTGCTTACCCAGAACCTTCTGGCATTATCATTTCCAGCTTCACTGTTTAGAAGAATTTCACTATTTTTTTCACTTAATAGAGAGAATTCTTTGCGATAAACCACACTACAAAAATGAATGAATTACAACGAAAATAATGTTCTATGAACAGGTTTCTTGTAACCTTTCAGTCCAAAATGTTCTGCTTTCTACCTAATATTTACAATTGCTAAGTTTTAGGTAACCAATTATTTAATCATGTAGAAGATTCTGTAACCAACTAGGCCTTGAAATTACAGATGTGTATGTATGGTGGTGCAAGAGGCAAGGAATGGTGTTAAACACTGGACACCTTACACAACTCATTGTCCACAAATTATGCAAAAAAAATTTTTTTTAAATGTAATAATAAAATAAAAACATGTATTATTTCTATTATAGTTTTTTCCTAGTCAGAGATTCTCAAGTGTCTGCATTGAACCCCTGGTGGTCAATAAAATTTTGAAGGAGGTCAATGATGGTCGGGGGGGGGGGGGGGGGTAGCTGAATATGAGCCAGTGACTGATCAATATAATCAAGATCACATTGATAACATATTAATGAACTTGATAATTAATTGTTTTCTGATATAAAGCAACAAAATATATACTATAATAATAAATTACAAGTTTGCTCTTCTTTCATATCCGTCATCCAAAAACAAACGAATTCTTAAAAAAAACACTCTGCATTTTGTAACCATTGTATTACAAAGATAAGAAACACAGCTACTCAAAACTAGAAATGTCTCCGATTCTTAAAAGTAGAGATATTTATGAGAATACAGGTGCTCAAAATTGTTGTCCTTAAGGCAATTCTTTGTTATTACTATACATGTTACATACTATAATGAAAATGAATGGAGGTTGATGAAGCAAACAATTCTCTTAACAGTGGTCGATGAAAGAAAAGGTTAGGAATGCCTGGTCCAAGTTGTCAACATACTTTTTGCATTGTAAATGTTTTGAAGAAAACCTATCAAAAACAAATTTGTACAACAATAAAATATATTTAGAAAATTTAAGATGTTCTGAAAATAACAAAAAATCAGAAATAGTAAATCCACAAATGAATTTTCCAAGTAACAATCATTGTAGATACGATTACTATACAGAAGGAGATTTTGCAAGAAAATAACTGGGAAGCCATAAGCTCACAATATCAGTTTTGTTGATAAAGTTTATAATTTTTTTTAAACATTTGTATATTACTGAGATGTTAACGTTGTCTTTGTTGTTTTTGTTTACATGATTGGGTGTATTATAAATTAAAAAAAGTAGATTGCCAAATTTTAAATATGTATTTTTGTCATTCCATTCTTTTTAAGTTCCAATTATATGGTAATATTTTTGGACTTCGAATATGTAAGGAATTAACTTTTCTTATTCTGTTTTACAGGTCTTTGATGTTTCCTATAGTTTGACAGCTTTTCCTTCTCTAAAATGTTTGCTAGATCTCAAAAATACATTTCAAATTTTTTTATTAGCGGGATAAGTAAAATCTTTTTCTTTTTTATTAAATTGTTATTCAATCTTGTTTCATTTTTTTTATGAGTTGTTAATTTTACTATCTGGTTCACTGGCATAGGCTGAAAAGAACATAAAGTGTGATCAGATTTATTGTGTTTCTCCAATCTCACAGACTTTATTTTTTTTAGTTAATGTTCTCGATTGTGTATATTTGATATATAGGTGCATGGAAGTAGGAAAGAGTCATCTTGTTTCTTGAAATTTTAGAACTGGACCCTCTACAGTTGGTTTGGGGAGAGAGAACTTGATTACCAGAGAAGTGGCACAGCCTGGGTCTGCTCTTAGTGGCATGAAGAGATTAAATGAAAATAAATTATGAACATATTTGTTATCTATTTTGCATATTGTACAGAACAATTTTAGTATGCCGAAGTGTTCTATCACTTTCAAATATTCAAAGATAATCGTTCCAACAGGTGATGGTGAATGCTACTTCTTTTATCCTGTATTGAATCAAAGAATCTTCTACTGAAAGAATTTCAGACCTTTCTGTGTATTAGAAACAATAATCTGAGGTTATGTGATCTGATTAAAGGATATAGACTGATTTCAAGATGTGCAAACAGAACAGAGACCCAATTATGTGTGGTGAAATATCCAGGACCACACAATTTTAAGGATTTTTGTTGCAGAATTAAATGATTACAATAATGAAACTTGGGACTTAAATTTGATAACTTTGCTCATTCTTATCCAAATATTAAGCCAAACACTGACACAAATGCAGTCCATTTCCCTGTAAATTATAGCCATGTTGGCCTATACATTTAAAAAAGTCTCCCAAACTTTTTCAAGGAAGACATAAATAAAAAAAAATACAAACATTTGAAATGTTCTTTAATTTTTCTAGATGATGAAATGTAGCAATTAGTTTGAATTCTTTATTCCTGGCAACTACTGGCACCCTTTGGCTGTAATGGAAGCATACTACTTCCTGCCAACTCCTGGCTGTAATGGAAGTATATTATAATTAATCACCTAAATGTAATGTTTATATTGCCAATAGGCATTCACATTGTGTACTTTGAATATTTGACCACACGATGTATAGTTAAACATGCCTGTTCTCATGCACTGATGTGTTCTACAATTGACATAGCTCTCTCATGCTGTGCTATCTCGTGAGATAAGAGAAGCGGGAAAAAACACCTTGTTAGGCAATAAATTCAATTTACCCTCATTAGAGACTGACGTGGAAGGTGTATTACCACTCTTGGTTATTTGTGATCTTTATTTTGTTGGCTCAACATCACTACGCTAATTGAAGACGTGTCTCAAAAGAAGCTGATTAGAAATGTGATAGGGCCTGGAAATTTGCTAAAATACAAACCTAGCTTCTGGCTGGTTATGCCAGTGTGTTAGATGGCTTAGATTAAACGAAATGCATGTCTAGAATGTACAAATATTGAACAAATTGTAAATATGAATGGAGAAAATACATAATCATTACATTTTGCATTAAGTATGCAATTCTATGATAGTAATTAGCTAAATATTGTTTGTATTTAAGTATTTATTTATGCAATTTACATATAATTTATTGGTTGTGTACAAAGTAGTGCAAATAATTTGTGGGCTCACATTTGTAAGAATTTACAATGACCTGGAAACTTCACACTAAATTCCTCTTATTTGAATTGATTACTGGATCTGATCATACTGTGCTCACAAAACATCAACTTCTTAATCTTCACAAGTGTGTATTCTTAGTTTTTTCTAGAACTAATAATTTAATTTTTTTTATAAAATTATTTCTTATGTATTTAAATTGTTGTGCTTTTCTATTTTATTTTACTGTAAGTGATGGTTTTGTATTCTGTGAACTTCACAGTACATCCACTTTTTGGGTGTCTGTAATTCTGTTTAAAATTGTGAAATTGACTGTATTATGCTGCAAAAGAGTCAAAATTGTTTGATATTAACTCTTTACTTTACCATTTTTTTGAAAATCTTTTTGAATTATTTTCACAGGCTGCCTGTATTTGAACCCACTAATATAATACATATTCATTGTGATTCATTGTGTAATTTGATGATAATTCATTTAACAATCTTTAACTTCTATCACTATAATGTGATGAGTCTGAAATATTAAAATCCAACTTCAAATGTAAAGAATGATACATTTGAGTTATGTACATTGTTAGATAATGTAACTGTTTGCAACAAAATGTTTAAAATTGAATGACAACTTGCTCTAAGTACCTTCATAAGAAAACTTGTTCATTTAACATATTTACAAAAGAAAAGTTGATGATTGTTCATTTATACTATGTGATAACTAGAAACAAAACTTAATGATTGTTGTTATAATTTCCTGTATTTTGCTGGTTCGTAAACTGAAAGGAAATGTTTTCTCACCTGTAAGCTTTCTTTGTGAACAATGAAACATTCACATTGAGCAATTTTCTTTTTGTTAAGAAAAATTTATATCTTTTCTATTTATGTAAGGAATTAGCTTGGAAATTACTGCATTTAAATAATCATAACAAGTGTCATTTTGTACTACTTTTTTGTTTAAGAAAAGCAATTTCATCAGTGGTAACATTTAAGCACCTCAGTCAAACTAGGTGTCAACATAAAAGTAACTATAAGGATATCTGTAGCGAGTTCAATTCTCTTTAGAATCATGAGACTTTAAGCAAGAAATGACATACAATATTGTGGATGATTGATATTGTAAAGAATGGAAGAGGAAAAGAAAAGACAAAAAATACAGAGCTTCCTTTGTTGTGATTTTAATGTTTCTTTGTTGATTTAAAATGGGGATGCATTTCTGAAGACTTTTCTGAAGTTTCCGAGGTTTTGATACTATATTTACTCTTCAGTTTTGTGACCCTTTTCTATAAAATGTGTGGCCAGTCTCTTGTTTAAATTCTGCTATATTGAAGAAAAAGATGTATATTAAAATGTGGTTAACCTAGCATTGCATTGATGATTAAATAAAAATTGAATGATCTATTTTAAAGGCAGATGTTCACAGGAAATTGATTGCCTGATAAATAATGAATGAAAATTAAATTTGACCCGGCTGTTTTGAACCCACCCAATAAATCTTGAGCCTATAATTTATTATATATTCCATATAACTGCTTGTAGTCCTGAAACATTGCACAGTTCTACAGAAACTGTATAAGAATATGTAGAGGAAACAACAGTTTGTCATCTTGCAAAACCTTTGCTCAACCTTTGTTCTCTTCTGGTATATGTTAACCCTTTGCACTCAGAGGGCATCTTGCAGATTACACATCTCAGCACCGTATTGGATCTTATGAGTGACAGCATGTCCTACAGGTTGGATGGCATGTCTGGAATAACATCGGAAAATGGCGCATTGACTCGGTGCACTTGCCCACTGCACGTGTTTGTCAGCTCAGACATTGTTTAGTCATAACAGGAAACAATCGTTGGTGTTTACATTTCATGTGTTTTCTTGTTCCCAAAATTATAATCACATTATTTTTTCTACATGAGTATGCTAATCTGCTAATAAGCTGAAACAACACAGCTGAGGAACGCAAGACTGGAATGTTATCTTTCTGATCACTTGGATTATAGCCAACTATGGTTTGCTTTTGGGGCTTGATGATTCAACATTATTGACCATAATCTTTTTGAAAATTCAATTACACAATGTATGTCATCTCTCAGATGCCTTCCGAGTTAAATAGGAAATTCATCGTGTCATCTCAGATTTGCCCTCTGGCCTGTAGGACCTGTTTAAGACATACTTCGAGCTACACACCACCATCAATCTGTCATCTTGCAGATGCCTTCCAACATGTAATCAATTTCTCGTACATGCTGAGTACAAAGGGTTAAGATGATTATGTTGGTCAGACAGAAATGAATGAAAACCTTGTGCACTTGCTTTTCTTTGAATTGTGATTCAGATTCTCTATTTTTGGTGGCTGACATGTAGTCTGAAAATAATGAGTGCAGTTAAGTTTATTACTTTTTGGCAACTTTCACTAAATTGAAGGAAGAGTACATGTGGTTTCTGAACAAATTTATTACTTGCTTATGTGTAGATACGGATATAGAGATAACTTTTACAAATATAAAACCATATTGGTTCAGGTGTAACAATTTTCCATTCTAAAGCACTCCTTTCTTTCTACCCTTTTCTGAGATTGATATTGATTACAATTCTTGGGGGAGACATAAACTGTTATTGGTATTATGTTGAAGAAAATATTTTGTAGTAGTCAACCCCTATAGATAGATGCACAAGACTGCAGTGATGTGTGAAAGCTTGTGACAACACTAAGTTGTAACATTATGTTAGAACAATTTTTGTGAAGTAATTATTTGCTTTACAAATGAAAGATGTTCCTTTGTGATGCTTAGTATAGAAAAGAAAGAAAAGAAAATAGTTCATCATTTTGTATTGTAGTAGGCAGATGGTTTTTATATATTTGAGACTGAAAAAAATGAATAAGAGGCAATTTTTAAAAAAAGGTGCAAAATAATTCTAAGTTAATTGTCTTGGATACTGTACATTCCTTTCTTTTTTGTTTTCCCTTTTGTTTTTAAATTTGAATTTGTGATTATGCATGCCACACATTTATTTTATTATTTATAAATATATTTTATATTACAGCTTTATTGCGTGCATCATATTTGTAAAATGGCTGTTTATTTATGTTTCAGTTTATTTACCAAATATTTAATTGAATTCATAACTGTGAATTAGTTATGCATTTTGTTTGAAAATCTTAATTTACAGATTTCTTCCGTTATTTTATTGTGCTGTACTGATTTTGCAGTATAAAGCTTATGGATATGCATAATATTAATATTTGTTGTAATTGTTCTTGTATTTTATTTTGAAAACACGTATTACCCTGCAAGAATTCCTATTAAAATTACAGTACAGAGACCTTCATTACAGTATAACAGGAAGCTAATAAAAAGATCTTGATTACAATCGTTTAAAATGGAATTAAAATGATTTATTTATTTCCAGCAATACTTTCTGTAGTTCAGTTTTAATCCAAATACCTTTTACTTTTTTCTTCGCATTTTTTATTTTACTTCTTTGTTTTTCAATGTGTGTTAATTGTTCAATTTTATTTTAGGATTTGAAGGGTGGGGTGTATGATTTATATGAAACTCGACTTGACCTCAACACTTAGAAGATACTGTAAATTTCTGTGTGAATTGTCTGAGATCCACGTTTTTTCAATGCGATCCACGCGAAATTTCAATTTTATTCCAATCGGACTAAACATTTATTTTTAAATTCTTACTGTGTTCTTGTGTCAGTGCTGAAAGGATGTATGTATAACGATTAGGGTCAAATATTTGGGAGATGATTTAGTCATTTTTTTGGTATTTTATTGATGTGCCTAGTGTTTAGATAACTTTGCCCTATGATAATTTTGTGGAATGAGATTGAACAAGCGGTTAAGGTCCAATTTGATGTGTTGAGTTCAAGTCTGCAAACCATTAGTTTGTAACACATTGTTTTTGTTGTTGTCTTTTAACATTGTGGACTGAAATTTCCAAGCTTCTACGAAATTATTATATTTGACAATATAACTGTAATTTTTGATGAAGTGTTTTTAACTATTGTATATTTTGCTTTTTTTTACACTACTCTAGACTTTCCATAATTGAGAATGGGAACATTTGATGTCTCACAGTTTTTCAGGCTAAAGTATTTAATGCATGAATTTCTATGAAATTAGAAATTTCAGCCTACAATGTTAAAATGTACCAATGTACAAAAGTATGGTTACAGATTTGAATGACACCAAGGTCAGATTTAGACACTTGTTCTATTTCGTACTGCAGAGAAAAGTTAATTTTGCAGGTTTGTGTAATCATTGAAAAATATCATTTATCATATGATAATTTCTCGTCCACTCTATAGCTTGAAATTATTATTTGGTGATTTTGCAGTTTCTCTTTTTGTGACCATAATTTATGAGAATTATGGTCACAAAAAGAGAAACTGCAAAATCAGACAACCATTTAAATATCATCATATTACTTATTTCAAGTGGCATTGAAAACAGATCTCAGCTGGGCAACAAGCAAGGGATTGAACATTAAATCAACACAATGTAGTCCTTCCTGTGTATCTAGAGCTTGTATCATAACTTGTCATACAGCAATAGGTTTGAGAGTCTTTGCTTACAGAGGTTTGGCATAGCCATCATTTCAATACACTGCAAAGGCAACATCCTGTCAGCACCTGCTGTTGGTGTTAGCAGTTCTACAAATAGTTTTTCATCATTGAAGGCTTTCATGGCTGGAGTTAATATCAATGAGGGTTTCCAGCCAAATAGGCTGTGGTCCAGTTGGCGTTGATATGCCAAATGTTTTGTCTAAAACTGCAGTGGACATTCTCAGTGGCAAGCCACTTGCCATCCTGGTTACTTCGCCAAGCCCCTGCTGCCAAAGCGAATGCCCACTGCACTTGTGGACAAAATGTTTGACACATCAAATGTCAACGGGACCATAGCCTGTCAACCCAGAAATCATCATTGATTACATGTTCCATTAGTTTGGCCTCTAGCATAATCTCACTCAAACGTTAGCCATTTATACATTCATTTAACATAATTTTTTCCCCTCCATTTAGTTAAGTAAGACATGAATCTGCTAGATCTCAATATAGGATAAATTTAATTGCTCATACCAAATTTCTTACTATTATCTTATGAAATAAATTTAATTGGTTTAGGTTCTGATTTTATTTTAGCTGGTTTTAGTTAGGATCCACATATTTGATGTTAATATTATGAAATACCTTAATAATTGATATCTAATTTTTTGAGAGTGACTTGCCTTAAGAGTACATAAAAAAATTTGCCAAACTTTATTGTACTTCTTCTGTGAGTTGCATAAAGTAATAATTTAATAATTTCTATTTAGCTGTATTTACTTGAGGATGAGGTAGAAATGTAAGTCGATTTTAAATCCCAATTCGTTAGTTTCACTCACCATAAGTGAAAAGTTAAGTGATAGAAAATGTGAATAAGTCCATGAATCTTGGGTGAATATTGAATAATTTTCTTTTGAAGAAAATTAATTTCATTAAATGAAATGCATATGATATCTTTTCAAACTTGAGAGCTATTTTGGGACCATGCTACATGATTCCAATTGTTATTGGCTCAAGATATTTTGGCACAGTAGGAATGAGGAAAGAGGGCATTATGGATTAGGAGAGAAAATAAAATTCTTTGAATAATTCAAACAAATATTCTACAAAATGTTAGAAGGTAGGACTTGCATATCAAATTTATCAATCTGAGTCCATCTTGGAGCTGTAACATTAATGCCATTTATCAGCCAGGTCGTAATGCTTAAATTATTTATGCATCTAAATTATAGTTCTGTTATTTTGATGTGTAGGGAACATTTAACTATATAGGAACTGTGTGTTGTTTTTGAAATTATGAAATTACTTACCCATTATGCAAGGGAATACAGTTTTTGAATTTTTCATAACTATTTACTCAAAGAATTACCTTCAATACTTCTAATTAGATCTGTACAAAGTTACTTATTAAATTTATATAATTTATTTTCATATTGTTTTACAGTAAAATCTGTCTAAATTGGAACCTATTACAAGCCAGAATCCTACCTTAACCGGAAAATTTCTCTGGCCCATGAAATTATATGGTATTGTACACAGCAGTAAATGGAATCTGTTCAATGTGGAAACGGAACTGTTGCTCATGTCCAAGAGGGGGAAAAATCTTTATGAAATGGAATTCCTGTGAATTTAATGCGATTAGCAGAGAAGTTAAATGGTTTTAATGTAATAAATGTGTTTGTTTAAATTTGTGTTAATAATGAAGTTTGTTTCAAGTATGCACGATGTAGTCGTGGCAACTGCACTGTGAAGGAGAGGGGCTTCAACTGACTGCATAGAATTTGACCTTGGGGCCACTTGGATCTCAAGGCGTAGGACGTAGGGTAAGTCCCCCCCCCCTCCCTTCCTCATCATCCTCATTGATCGTAGGAAGGTGTACGGGGTACTTCTATTTGAGCCTCTCCCTGCCCCACATTCAAAATCGCAACCCCTAGGTCAGAGACTCATTGCTTAATGTCGGGCAAGTTTATCAGAAAATCATAGTACTCTGGGCTGTGACGCATTGTGCGTTGAAAGTCAGCAAGCAGTCCAGTTTCAGTCATTAGGAAGTGAGGTGGTGTGTATTTTAATGAATTTCACAACCCGTTTAACAGTGCAAAAACCAAAAAACTTTAGCATTCTCGAACATTAGATGAAAAGGTTGAACTTATGGAAGCAAGAGAAACTCAGAAGCTGTCAATGAAGAATGTTTAATATTCATTTATTGGCGATGTCTTCCATTAATACGTTATATGTAATTCTATTTTAATAATCATAATAAAGTCATGTAATTTTTACTTTACTTTAATTATTTCTTTACCTACGTTAATTTACTAGTTTCAGAACAGAAATATCAAAATCACGAGTGTTAAATGCATTGTGCGTTGCACACCCTGCATGAAACGGAAATCTCTCTAAACTGGAACTTTTTTGTCCCGATCAATTCCGGCTTGGACAGATTTTACTGTATTTAACAATTTCATTACAAATGTTTCATCAGACCCTAAGGCTAGAATTGCCAGGCTTGTGCCAACTTACAACTCATTATCCTGAGATGGCAGGGAGTTTCTGAGTGAGCAAATTTTCACAATTCCATAATTTAGTGTTTACCAATTGGTTTGTGGTTTTGAATGTGAATGAAGGTGAGAATGATACCTGGCTTTTAGTGCCTTACAAAAGTTATTAATTTTCTTTAGGAAATACTTAATTTTTATTTGTAGATTTGTTTTTAAATTATATATTTCTGTGATTCGTTATGAAATCAATGTATGTACTTGTGCATGTAGTTCAGAAGAATTAACATTATGAGATGTTTTAAATAACAGTTCATAAACACTTTGATATTGCAATATCCAGAAGTGCCCTTAGGGCCTGAGGAGGTAAAGCTATGCATTTACTATCGATCTTGTATTAGAAGGAGGTAATGTGGCCAGTGTGATATTTCAGCAATCTCACTCTCTAGGAAGTTCCTAGCTCTTGTTGAAAGTAGACATTTTTCGATCTGTAGGAAGTTGTTGTAAATAAAAAAAATTTATCTAACACCTGAACACATCACTTGTGTGGTTGCTGGTTGCCTTACTATTGGACCTATTTTCTCTTAATGGTATGTCTGTATTGACCATTCTCTGAGGCTGAAGCAAACAGTCTGCAATTTTGCTGTGCGATGTGGTGAAATTACCATCTTTATTTTGAGTGAAACATTCAGAATTGACTGCTATTAAAATCAACATTTCACTTCTCATGGAGTTTGGTGAAAATTATAAATTTAGAAACTTTATCAAAAATCTAACCAGAAACCAAGTTTATAAGGGTCATTGTTAGCATTAAGATCCTCAGGGAATTCAATATTCTCTATCATTATGTTTTGTAATTTCAGAATTTCTTGTAGTTCCACTATTTAATATTTTTGCTGTACAAAAATTCTGTAGTTGCCTTCAAGAGTATTTCATAATTTCACACCTTAAGAAGTGTAAACAGAGAAAAACTATGTGGCAACAATGGTACTTTTTAAATTAAACCATCTTTTTGTAATTCGTTTGTGAAGTGAATTTGGACGCTGTACATTGCTTGTGTTCATCGACAAAGGAAACAGCTCTGTCTAATTTACACCTCTCACTTCTTATTTTCATCTCTTACTCTTATGTTGTCATATATTTCCTTTCTCTGGTAAAGTGAAATAAAGAATTGGAAATAATGATTAACAAATATTTATGCAGAAACTTGTCCATTTAAAATTAATTTTGCCATTATTTTGAAATATACTGTGATTTCTTTGTAACAGAATGCTTTCAAATTCTAAATTAAAGAATATGTACAAATATTAAATTATTAGACTGTTGTGTAATTGAGTTAATTGCATTCTCAAAATAATGTGCCAAACTACTCGTGTCATGACCCTAAAATTTTTACAAGTATGTCATTATATCAAGCAAAAATTAAACATTCTCATAGAATTGTAGTTGATATATTTATTGGCAAAAAATAAGTGATTAAATTTAATAATGAGATGTTGAGGAATCTGTTGTGATCTCCAAAATTATATTTCAATAATTATTGAGTCAGATTCTCACTGGAGTTTGTAATGTCTTATTTTCGGAAAACAGTGGAGTGGAAATACAAATTTGATAAAATGTGCTGCCTCGTAATGTGGTTTGTCATGTAGATATCCTAAGATTGACTAGTGTGATCTGTTGATAGTGTTCTCAAGGTCGCTTTAGATTTGCCTTGTCTTGTTGCTGTGCTTTACATACACTTTGAGTAGAATTGAAATAGTGTGCCTGATAATTCAGGATATCTTCTTAAAGCAAAATATCACTGAGTAAAACGTTCTTTCATTTATTTTTAATATAAAGATTAATTATCCATAAAGAACATTTCTGAATTACATTTGGGTATTGTACTATTAGTAATTTGATCAGCATCATGCACATGGGTGAAAAATGTTTATTTTGTATTTCACTTGTGGACTATTCCACAAATTTAACGTTATAGAGAAAAGCATAAAGTTTCCATTGTGCTGTTGCAAAAACATTCAGACTGTAAATATTTAAAATGTTTTTCTTCGAACTATATTAATTGTTTTAGTAGATTTTGTAGTGAGAGCATTACCTTTTGTATAAAATATTTTGAAGTGTTGTGATGTTTCATGAACATCATTAAAATGAATTTATGTGGTGAAAATCATGTTCTTCTTACAAAGGGTTGCCATGTGGATGATTTTTCAGAACAATTGACAACCCTAATCTCATCCCATTCCTTCCAATATATATATGACTTCAGTTATTACGATCTCATGGATTTTATAATATAAGATGAACTGGTGTGGAACAAATCGGTAACAATCAGTATGAGAAGTGTCTACTTCCTCAGGAACTTAGAGCTCTGATAGTCATAAAGTAAATAATAAAGATGATTATATTGTGCATACCCTTCTGCTACGCGAATGACAATTGTGCAAGATCCTTCTTGGTACAGAGGATATCAAACCTCAAATCTTAGCATTGCACATGTACAAGGAACTCAGTTGATCTATAAGTCAAGAAGAAAATGGTGAAATTCAATTCAAAGAATACATGATAACTTGTTATATCATGTGGTGCAAATTCGTAACCTGTGACTGCTTTTAACATTGATAATGTGGGACTGCACTGTCAGCATTAGTGTAAAAATCTGTTCTTGTGAGAAATTATATTAAATATTTAAACCCGTAATAGTATAGGTTTGCGCAGAGCACTCTGAATATTTTGAAAGTGTCCCATAGTCTTCCATAAACATTTTATTTCAATAAATATGATAAATTCCTGATTATCGTCTTTTTTAAGCTGATACTTTAGAGGAATTGTTACGTGAAATTTGGGAAAGTTCTTCAAGCTATCTAGCAACCCTGCTAATGGTTCAACATGAAATCAATTGTATTTCTCTGAAGTCCAAATTGAAATAGTTCTTGAAATACTTTGTGGGTCCATCCCTAGCTCTTCAATTTATCATTATCTTTTGATGCAAGACAAATGAAGTGGCTCAGTCTTTAAGAACACCTTAGTGCTCAAAGGATAGTTGGAAGCAAAAACTTCCAGTAACAATAGAAGTCCTAATAAAATTTGGAAAATGTTTGCAGAATCATTCTCACTTATTTAAAAACTAGCAT
The DNA here is from genome assembly GCA_038098605.1 of Gryllus longicercus. Classification (NCBI taxonomy): domain Eukaryota; kingdom Metazoa; phylum Arthropoda; class Insecta; order Orthoptera; family Gryllidae; genus Gryllus; species Gryllus longicercus. The sequence continues at coordinate 3,084,963 of JAZDUA010000120.1, read as the reverse complement.
TTCATAGCAGGGGAGGGTAATTTCAGTTCTTACCCTTCCATAAATTCATATAAGGAAAATGGCAGGTAGATGGTTTGAGCTGTTTTTGTGAGCCAACGCCTGCTTCAGAAAATGTTTAAAGGGAAGGCAGTTTTAAATATTAAAGGGAAAACCTTTTTTAATTAGCATTTAGTAATAGTAATTACCATTTAATTTATTCTTACTTGCAATTTTAATATTGTAATTTATAAATCTATTGAAAATAAAACAACTAAAACATAATTTCATTTACCTTTATTCTAGTTCTAATTTTACTAATTACCAGAAATAGTATGAATTTAAACTCGCTGCATAAGATTAACTAATTGTAAAAATACTATATTTGTTAATGGTTTTAAAACAAATTTACAAATACTTTCAAGCATTTTTATAATGCTTAAAAAAAATCTTCTTCACTATGACTCCTCTGAAGCTGTACGGGATGTCAAAGCATCAGGAAATACTCTGGCACAGGTCTAGAGGAAATCAGTTTGGACTAGAAAGAGCTTGAAATGCTTACCAAGACATCCTTAACTTCACATACAATACCATTTCTATTCTGGTAAATTTTCTGATTTAGAACCTCTGTTTGAAGTCCATACACATGACCGGAACTGGGTTAAAATTCATGATCTTAGGATTATTTACTAATTATTGTATTTCATAATCATACACTTCAATTTGGAATGAATCAAAATGATGATTCTATAACAATTTCCTACATCCCCAAGGATGTATCATTAAGTTTGAGCAACTGAACCAAGTTCAAACCTTTTTTTATTAATAAATTAAAAACAACCAGGTCCCAATAAAATGTGGTGCTATTGAAACGACATTTGGGGGTTAAATGAGTTGTTCTAATGAGATTATATGATGTGATGTCTCATCTCATCCTCTTGTTTTACAAATGAAATGTGGACCCTGAAGAAAAAAAAAGACAAGTCTCCTCCTCCTCTTCTTCTCTTTCTTACTTTCTTTACTTCTTTTACTTTTTATTAATGGATTAGATAAAATGTGGTGCTATTGAAATTACATGGCTTTGTTTACTTTTCTTTTTCTTCAAGGATTGGGAGCCAAAGGTCTGTTCCTAGAGTCAAAACTGTTCTGACCATCTCGTTTTACGTCTGCTCAAGTCTCTGTAGCCCCTAGGTGTTCTTCAGTGTATCCCAACAGAGTTGGGATACACTACTTATTGACCCCCTGGGGGTCAGTGAAGTTCAAGGGATCGATTTGGGGTCAGTAGCCAAATAGGGACTGACAAATGATCTATCAAATCAAGATCATATTGATTACAAAAAATATAAATGAAGTTGTTTATTGTTTTCATATATGAAGGTTGAGGACATCTAATATTATTTGTGTATATTTCTAGAAATTGAAAAATTGTAGTTGTATAAAAATAATAAAGCCATCTTGTTTTATGTCTGCTTACATCTCTGTAACCCCTAGGTGTACATCAGTGTTTCCCAACAGTTGAAAATGTTTTTTAAAACTTTTGTTTATATTCTTTGTCTATGTAATTGTTATCAAATCATTTATGTGCAATTATTTATGTTATGATAACTTCGTATGCTGTATATTATAGAAGAAAATCGTTGAAGGAAAATTTTCTTTTAAAAGGGGTTGGTGCAAGGAAAAGGTTGGGAATCCCTGGTCTACATAGTAGCGCTTACATTGGGAGCTATTTGGCTTCATCCTGTTTACATACTGGAACCATTTCTGTTGGTATTTTCTAATGTCATATACCACACTATCTATATTTAATCTTGCCCTTACATTATCAATTGGAACTCTGTCGCACTGTTGTCTTTTTCTCTCAGGGTCCACATTACACTTGTAAAGCAGAGAATGGGATGAGATACCACATTGTGTAATTTCCTTAGCATACTATTAACACCTATTATTTTGAAAATGCCTCTTTATATACTCATTAAACATACTGTCTTCTTATATTATCTTGCATTTCAGGGTTGGTATTATTGGATATTTTGCAACCAAGATAAGTAAAGCTAGATACTTGTTCAATAATTTGTTTGTTGATTCGTAACAATTTTTATTCTACTCAAATATTTATCTTTGGTTTCTGGCTAGATATCCTTAAATTATAACTTTGTAGCACTCGGTTAAGGTACGAGTGCTACAAAGTCACAGTTTATAATATTTAGATCGGTAGGCTCAAAATTTCACCTATTGACGCTTTCAGGTCACTTAGCAGTCCACCAAAAAGCTGTCGTAGAGCCTAACACTGATATTAAAGGAAAGTTTCAAATGGAGAAAACTGTAAATACATTATTAAAGTAATTGAATTGTGTTCTATTCATCATAATGAATTATTGTCAGGTCCTGTCATTTTTGACAGTTTACCCCCTAGTAATTAATAAACCTAATAGAGTTCTTAATCAGTTTATGGGTATGTTGACAATATCTGATTTAAGACGAAATGATGAACATTATAAATGGTTTCACTAGGACAAGAGGGCACAGAAGATATGGGGGGGGGGGGGGAGGGAATTTCATTTGGGGCTCTGAGAAATTCGTTACAGAAAAATGTCATATTTTCTTCTTGAAATGCCTGCTTTAGAATAATGTGATGTGGGCAATATGTTTATTTGAAAAATGACCAATATGATATGTTCTTTGAAATACATTGCCCTAGGACGTATATATGTTCTCGTCTGTGTTAAGACTTCCTCCAAATGATAGATGGGTGAAGGGTAGATGCAGCCCAGAATTTAAGCAGAGTGGTGATACAGAATGGTGCAGACTTTCTCATATTCTTTTTCTCTTTTCTTTGGTCTGGGCTAGCTATTTGAACTTCCCACATACTCTTGCCAGCTGCCATCTATCGCTGCCCAAACTATATTTTTTCCACATTTTCTCAATTTTTTGGTTTCCGAATAGAATAACCGAAATGTTAGTTTAAAAATATTAAAGAATAAAGCTTGTTCTAAATGGCAGTTTTCATTAAAAAATTTGCAACCTTTTTGAGAGAATCTTGTTTTTGTATTCTTTTTTTTTATTGCAAAAATAGCATGCAATATTGCGCTAAAACGATTAAAATTTCATAAAACGTGCATACCTTAATGCAAGAACTAATTGTGGACAACAAATTTCATTTAAAGGAAAAATTTCTATCTTCAATTTTGTAGTTGTGGGAAGTCCCCGAAAAAAGCCACAAAATTCAACATCAGACGTTTCCCCAAAAATTGTTGACTTGATGGTCGTTTCCGAAACTTCATCCAATGAAAATCTAAAACAATCGGAAGACTAAAAAATAATTATTCGGCCGGTTTAAATGAATTTCCGGATTGTTTGTTAAAGACTTGTGCGTTCGTCTTTATGAATCCTTAAACTCGCATTTAATGTATCCTTGTGCACAGGAATTTTTCCAGATATTTTTAAAACAGCTATGATTAAGCTAGTTTTCAAAAAAGGCAACAAAAATAAAATACAAAATTATTGACCAATTTCTCATTTGTCGTTTTTTTCCAAAAATATTAGAGAGCCTTTTTTTAAGTACGAATGGAAATCTCTGTTAGTAAACAGGACGCGTTTTCAGTTTGCCAACATCGGTTTCGAAAACAAAATCTACGGAAACAGACATATTTTCTGGTCTTAAAGATATCGCCTCATCCATGGATCAAAACGAAGCATCCATTGGAATACTTTTAGATCTTTCAAAAGCTTTTGACGTCATTGATCATAACAAATTACTCTCAAAATTACCTTCGTTTGTAAATCGTGGTGTTGCTCTAGATTGGTTGTGTACGTACCTTATACAACGATCTTAGAGAGTAGAAATACCTTACTGGAATAATGGAACATTATGTACACACCTTTGTTTTCGGGGACCTCTACTACTACAAAATTTAAGCTAGAGTGTTTTCTTTCAATTGAAATTTGTTGTCTATAATTATTTCTTTCATTAATGCCATGTACATTTTTGAAAATTTTAGTTTTAGCTTAATGTGTGCAATTTTCAAAATAACCCGAACAAAATTTTCTCAAAAAACAGCTTAAAATTTTTTCTTTAAACTTTTGGTAGGGATAGTGTATAATGTACTCTCTGAGATGACATAAACATCACATTGCTCTATTCTTTTGTTTTGTTTTTTAAATTACAAAAATGTATTTTTTACTTGGCTCGTAAATATTTACATTATCGGCAATTTGTTCACATTATGTCATTTATGAGTACATGTGCTTTAAATAACGTCATAAAGTTTCTCAAAATCTCAACAGTTTTGTGTGAAAACTAACTCGAAATCTCGCATTTTCGGAAACGCTCAAACGCCATTTTCTAAAAAGGGCTAAAATATTTTTCTTCAGACTTTCCGTGGCTATTGTGCTAATTGCACTCTTTAAGATGACATAAGATTCATTTAGCTGTATGATTGTTTTTTTCAAATGTACACAAATGTATTTTTTCAAATGTCTGATGCCGTTAATATGTACATTTCCAGCGATTTGTAAACACTATTGCATTTGTGAGTGGAAGTGCTTCCAACACGTTTTTCTAAAACTAAAAAAAATTCTGTGTAAAAGAGCTTCAAATTTCGCATTTACGGTAACGCTTAAAGGACATTTTCTTAAAAACCGCTCCAAATTTTTCAATAAAAATTACCATTTAGGTCGAAGTTTTACTCTTATTTGATATTCCTAAAGTAATAATTAGGTTCTACTATTAGAAAACCGAAAAATTGAGAAAAAAAAAATCTTGGGCGGCGATATATAGCAGCTGACAAAAGAATGGGGCAAGACACAAAAGCTGGGCCAGACCAAAGAAATTAGAAAACTAACTAGAACGAGAAAGTCTGTGCCATTCTATTGCACCACTAATTAAGCTTGATTTGCTTTAGTAGGAGGCTTTATTGGGAAACTATCTCAGGAAAGCACCCACAAAACGTGAATTCTGGATACTTGAAGGCGAATTACTAAAGAAAGGAACAAGACATTTGGGGTATCAGGGACCCGCAAAACGAATTTTTCTATCGAAAAACAGGTACTTTTCGCTGCATTATTACAATCCTTATGTAAGTTGATACGTGACAGTAAAAATTGGGCTCCCTACATTTAGGCTGCATGTTCGCAGTCACGGAGTTCTTTTATTCAATGATATCTGAGAAAAAAAGTTGAAGCATTTGAAGAAGTGGTAAAGGGGTGACCAGTTTCAACATTCAAATGGGCCACTGTATACTAACAACATAAGTGCAATAAATTTATTTAAATAAATATTATGTTAATTGGCGTTTAAAGAAAATATTTTGCCAATTCGAATAATTTCCCATCGGGGTTCGAAGGAAAACCCCCACTTTAAATGTATAATATACAGCAGGAAAAAAAATATTCATTTAGGCATACTGAGTTTTTTAAAAATCTATTTCGTCTATTTTTCCTTATCACGTTTCCTACAACACGTAGCTGAAATACCAAGGGGTAATTTTTCCTTGTAATCTATACAAAACAAAAACAAAGCTTATCTATGCCCACGCTAAAGGGCATGTACGAATGTGGGAAAATATGGACACGTGCAAAGAAAGATAATATTAATTATTCGTCAGTTGCTATACCTACTGGTAAATTGCTCCTGTTGCTCTTGAGATTATTGATCAAACAAACTGACTCCGCGAGCCTCAAGCGTTTTGCTGACGTTTTACTGAGTTGTGTTTCGTGCGTTCTCTAAGACGTTTATATTTAATGCCAAAGTATCAAACACGCAATATAAGAACGTGTAACTATAGAATTATTTATTTTTGGTGACTCATCTATTCGTTCTGAGAAAAGATAATCAGAAGCTTGAAGATGTCTGGCGATACGACCGTCAACCCTAAAAGGGATTCAATGACTTTGGAGATGAAAAGTATGTATAAAAGTAGGTTACTTAAACTTTATACAAAATACTTTATTCTATGGACCATCGAGACAATATTTTCAATTTTTGTCTGCAGATACGAAAGGTCAGGAAATCACTACTCAGGTAGCGACTACTCCCCTGGAAGATAAAATGAAGACAGATGAAATGGATATCGAAGGAGTAGTGCGTTTAATTTTGTCGGTGGACACTCAGAGTTTCGTTGGATTTGTCATTCAGCGCAAAATCACTCCAGAAGTTTCGTGGACCCGCATTGCGAAAGAACTTTTAGAAAATCATATCGCGTTGCACGGAGAATCGTCGGAATTCTTTGAAGCACAGGAACACATTAAGGTACGTAGTGATACGGATTCACGCCTAATTCATTGTATTACACGAAATAAGAAAAGGGGGAGAGTTAAAAAGTAAAGTTTGTAGCAGAATATAGTAGGTTAATACTACTCTAAGTACTTTCAGTTTGGAACTAGTTCCTTCCTGCTGTATACGTTAAAACTAATTTAAATACATTACAAATATACCCCCGTATAAAGTGTGCTTTATATTGAAAACTATGTTTAAAAAACATTTAACCTGTTTTTATCCATCATACCACCTTGAAAAAAATATTGATGAGTCTAGACAATTATATAGACAGCGCAAAAACTGATCCTGCACTTAGAATACTAAGACAAAAGATCTATTGAATATAAATGGGATGCTAGAGAAATATATAGAAAAAAAGATGAAAGAAAACCTACTTTTTATTTTATTACAAAAGCTCAAAATATTACAACAACCCTGAAATTTACAAACAAAAGAAAATACCACATTTTGTAGTATTCACAAAAAAGTTATCGTACATTTATGTTGGCTGGGCTATCCGGGACGAGCCGCGTCAAAGTCATGGTGGCTGACGTTTCGGCCAGCGTGTTGTGGCCTTCTTCAGAGCGTACTGCTGCGTACAGCAGTACGCAGCAGTGCAGTACGTGCAGTGCAGTACGTGCAGTACTGCTGTACGCAGCAGTACGCTCTGAAGAAGGCCACAACACGCTGGCCGAAACGTCAGCCACCATGACTTTGACGCGGCTCGTCCCGGATAGCCCAGCCAACATAAACTCCGGCCGCGGAAGCCTACGCAACCATATCGTACACTTATGTTTCACAAATCATATGACGTCATCTTATAACGTGTAGGGTTCCTATTTGCTTTGTTTATAACCTCCACTCTTCGTGGCATGAATTTCACCAACCCTGCTGTAGTTGCGGGGTCAATCGCGGGAGCAACTATAATCGAGTATTGAATACTGTGTATTTGGGTTCACTGACCTTCTGAAACAAAGTTATTTCCAAGAACCATATCCAGCCCGTTAACATGGAGGTTTTCTGTTAAGATGTTAATATTTATATTGAGTTTCATCATACGCAGACTACGCACTCCTGAGGCACTCATATACCCCAGACTAGTGCGGATCCACCGACATTCTATCGAACCAGAAATGTTAGTTTTGTATTCCAAAAGTCTGATCCTTTATTTAGATACCCTGACAAAATTTTATCGATTATGCGAGTTGCTTTACTCATACAAAACATTTTACGGACATGATACCTTGTACTTTCTCGTTACGGAGTAGAAAGTTATGTAATACTATTAAAAAACGGCCCTGGAAATGAAAAAGTGGATAAATCCAGTTGTTAAATTTAGAAAAAAACCTATAACACGTGGTGTAGCCAGAATCCACGTTTGTGGTCCTTGATACTGAAAAATTGAATGGCAGCCAAACGTTCGTCCGTTCGTGAACAACGCTAGCGGCTAAATCGTTCAGCTGATTTTCTCCAAAATTGATATTCCCCGATCGATCTGGCTAATGTTGCGGCCCCTTCAATTTGAAATCGATATTTTAATTTTGGGGATACTTTTCATGAAGCCACTGGGCCATTTTTTTAAAGTGTTTCGTTTTTTATTACATTTTGTTGTTGGATAGTGTAAAGGATGTTTAAGAGATTGGTGTAGGTCTAATGTTCGTTGAAAACTCCGATTTTTCGAAAAATGCAACAGTTCAACATTTTTTTCGCAGTTTTCCTACAACTAAAACATTAAAGACAAACATTTTTCCCTTAATGAACGTGTCCTTAAGGATTGGTTTTGAAATAAGGTCATGTATAATTTTTCTAAAAAGTGAGTACTTTACACGTAATTATGCATGAAAATATGGGCTAGAAAGTACGTGCTGTTTTACCACCACTAGTTGTTTTTCAACATACGAGTATATTTCGCATTGTACTACCTGATAAGGGAAAGGAAGGTAAGAGTATGTACCTAGTGGATTGTTCATTATGAAAATTTGCATTGGAAAGTCAAAGCTTTGAAAACTTGCTGAAACATATATTTGGAACGTAGAAAGAAGGTTACAATAAATTACAGTCGTAACTTCGTAATAAATATTATTTACAAGATGGAAGATACAAATAGCGAAGTGCATTCTCTTACACTACGTGGCGGGTGGGACGTCGTCACGCCACCATTCCTTACATATTCTACTCTGTATCTGTATCTGGATGATTTGTTTCAACAAAACCAGCTTGGCTGCTTCACAAGGATTAATCCAGGGGCTAATAGAGCAAGACCTTACTCCGTCAACACTGTTTCCGTTTGCGTCGGCCACACTCCAATACGTGGAAGTCGCCGTAGCACTGGTTGTCAAGCGGTGTAAGACAGAGATGAGCTGTCACACGCTCCTGGAGAACAGTTGAAGTCATTTTCTATACGAACCACAGGGCTAAAATACAGCGAGATTAAGGATTCTCATTCGTAACCAAAACCCTAAGGACAGAACGCGCGGTTATTTTTTCCATACATTTTAGCCATACACTTTTTGTTTCTCTGGACTTCTTTTTGGGGGTATGCACCCCTTCTATCCGACACTGCGATTACATCAGTAACTTATCCAACAGCTTGAATTACGTATCCGAATTTGTTTCGAATCTGAATTTGTTTTGATAAAAAAATAAGTCATTTTTATATGCATATAGGGCATATTTTATTGATCATTTTTGGCGATGTTTTAGGTCATTAAAATCCGCCCCTTAATTATTATATTTCCCCATCCTAGGGATACTAGATACTAAATACCCGATTGAGTCGAGTGTGATCGGTATATTTAGATAGTTTTTTATTCGAAATATGCTGGACGGATGTGTCATATTACTGATAAAGTGACACAAGCTAACGTGAGCTCATGCTGCGATACGATTTTATTCATTTTAATGATTATCAGCAAAAAATTCTCAACTTGTTTAAACTTACCTTTTAAAAGGTTTTATTTAAGGAAAAAGTTTTTATGACTTAAACCGGCAATGTATTCAGTTGGTCTGTGACCGAGTGCCGTTTAATATGTATCAATTTTGCATTTTGTTGCTCTATGAACTTATATGTCTATAACGTATTGTCTAAATTTTATCCCTTAGAAATTTTAATTATCAAAATTCATGTAAGTAATTTTTGCCAACGTTTTCGTTGAAATAAATAATTCACACAGTTTCGTGATACAACATTCACATTTTTAATTTTTACGTTTCAGCTTTTCCCCGGGCCCAAAATTGCCTAGCTCCGGCGCTGGATAGCAGCACAATTCATTATACGTAAAGTCTAACTCGGAAGGGACTGACCTTCTTAAACAACATTTACTCAGGACCCGAGCATTACTTCTTTATTTATAAAAAACGTCGCTACAGAATAGCACAGATTCTCTCGTAGTAATGATTTGCAATTTCCTTGGTGTGGGCTGGCTTTACGGTCTTGCCCCATCCTCTTGTCAGCTGCCATCTATCGCCACCCCAAATAAGTTTGTTTTACATTTTCTTAATTTTTCTTTTTCCTAATAATAGATTTAAAATATTACTTTAAGAATATTAAAGAAGAGTAAAACCACGTCTTCAATGACAATTTTTATTGAAAAATTTGCAGCCGTATTTAAGAAAATGGCGTTTAAGCGTTACCGTAAATGCGAAATTTGAAGCTCTTTTTCACAGAACATTTTTGTGTTTTTGAAAAACTCAATTAGAGGTAATTTGAAGCACTTCCACTCACAAATACAATTATGTATAGAAATCGCTGGAAATGTGTATATTAAAGGTGTGAGAGCTATTAAAAAACAATTTGTGTAATTAAAAAAACGAAAGAATACAGCAAAATTAATCCTACGTCATCTCGAACAGTGCAATTAGCACGGTCCGTTGAAGTTTGACGACAAAATTTGGAGCCATTTTTGAGAAAATGGCATTTGAGTGTTTGCGAAAATGCAAAATGTTGAGCCCATTTTTCGAGAGACATTACTTGACCTTATTTAAGGCGCATGTGCTGATAAATACATTAATGTGAACCAATCGCCGTTAATGTAAATATTAACAACGTGAGAGACAATGCAAAAAAACATTTTTTTTGTAATCTTTTAATAAACAAATGATTAGAGAAAATGGCGTTTATATCATCTTATAGAGCACTATCCATTTCCAAACATTGAAAGAAAAGTTTAGAGCCATTTTTGAGAAAATCTTTCTTCTAATTTTTTTTAATTACACAAATTGGATGCAATATTGCGCTAAAACTACTAAAATGTCCAAAAACATATACAAACCCTTGAAGAATTTTTTTTTAAATTTGTGGTTTTAGAAGGACGACGGTATTCGAACTTTTGAAATTTTTGAAAATTCAGAGTTAACCTTGAAAATCGGACCTATGCCACCTTTATAGGTTGGTGTGGTTTGGCGGAAGAGCAGGCCCTATGGCCTGAGCCTCGCCATTAATAAAGACATTATTATTATTATTATTATTATTATTATTATTATTATTATTATTGTTATTATTATTTATACGTGTAATTTACTATATTCTTACAAGAAATTTTAAAAAATTGGAGCCGGTTTTTGAGGAAATTTTGAAAATGTCTCAGGGGCTTCATGTAATGTACTCCCAAATTTTTTAGAATGTTTTTCAAAATCTCAAAGCTTCGACTCGAGCCAGATGAATTGGGGTTTCTTCAATTTGGAAAACAATTTACGTATAGTTTCGGCACTAGTGGTGTTCACCGACGGACGGATGAACAAATGGACAGACGAACGGACGTTTTGAAAAACAACAAAAACAAAAACAAAAAAACACGTTTTCGGTATCAGGTATTTCTATCGAAATCTCGAAATCGATTTTCCGCAGCATTACTTAACTATATACGACGTACATTACTCAGGTAGCTGGAAGGTAAGGTTTGGATCTTCTTAGGTTTGGGGATTGGGACTACTGTTGAATGTTTTCATAATTTGGGAAAGTAACCTAATTTGATCATAGAAACTATTATATTATATATAAAGGTAACTATATTATGAGGAAGGTTCTTTAACATAAAAGGTGAAATACTTTCGTGCCCGGGAGATTTTCTTGTCGGTAGATTTTTAATAATATTATATACTTCGGTGGGGGATGCAAATTTAACTCGACTAGGAACATCGAAGGTGGGCGAAGAGACAAAAGGGTTTACTTCATTGGAGTGTGGGGGATCTTCGGCATTATGTGGTTGGAAGGTTACGACATAGTAATCAGCTAGAAGTCCTGCTGGGTCGTTCTGAGAGAACACTTTCCGTCGGTTTCATAATAGAGGGATGGTTGTCTTTTTACGTAGTAGTTTTCTCGTAGCAAACCAAACTGAGCTCTTTATGGGAACATACATAATTTCTATATTGTTCGAAATTGTAGTCTTATAGTGCCTGTCTGAAGACTCGAATAAGACGGTTGAGCACACTCTGTAAGTGCGATAGCCTCTGTTCGTTCCAAAGTCTCATTCTATTCTTTTCTTTGATTAAGTTTTGTAGGTGCTTGGGAAGAGGAGGTTTTGTAAACTTATATGATATAGTTTAGCATTGAGGTCACCCATTACGATCGTTGATAGAGTAGCGTTAAATAGTGATTCGATGCGGGACACCGATATATTTTTGTTTGGAGGTCTGTACGCAGCGATGACCGTGAGACTATTATTATCCGAAAAAAGAATGCTTATAGCAACCGTTTCTAGGCCGGGGGTGATGGGCAGGTCTATTTCAAAATGTTTGACACCACATTCTGTAGTTAGTCCAAGTCTGTCGTTACGCATACAATTGTGGTCTTGAATCCTAAAAAGAACATCTGATGTCAAATGCGTTTCGGTGATACATGCTATATCTATAGAGTGAGAATTTATAAAATCAATGAGTTCGATGCGTTTTTTGAAGACTCCATGGTTGTTCCAATTGAGAAACCTTAATGATTTAAGGAGTGACGTTATTGACATTTGCGAAAAGCGAAACTATGAAATTTTGAATTTTATTTAAGACTATACGAGAGATTAATGAGTGCAGGAAATTAGTGAAGTGGATGTTAATTGATTGGATGATATTGTTAATTAAACGATTATTTGGTACAGGGCTAAGTGGTTAGCATGGGCGATACTATTTATTTGTGACTGTTCATTGATTAGAATGAGCTTGTCACAATTTGCATTTTTTTTTCTTTTCTATAGATGATAAAATAGTTATACAAATGGATGCTATTTCTTGATATATTTTTCAAACTAGACAGAAGAAATGCACAAAGACATACAATGTACTTCTCTAAGGAGAATATTTACTTTAATTATTTCTTCCGTGTGGTAAGTTAGATTGTATTATGTTTGCACAAAAATATATTTTTTCAATCAAAGTATGCTTCTCCCGAATTTTATCAAAGAAGGTTTATGCAGGAAAAGAAATGTTGTTAATTTTTATAGCATATTAAAGGGCATATTCTGGATTTTTAGGTCATAAATGAATATTTTTAAGGGAATATTTCAAGACTTTTTAGGACATAAAAATCCTCTCCCTAGCCCTTAGTTACTCACGCTGGAGTACTTTGTACGCCACTGCAACTGTTATCGCCATAGGTGTCAGGTAACATCAGCGCGCATTTTGACATTGGACCTAACCGCCCAGAAGGCATTCAGGTGCCTAAGATTTACAGCTGTATCTAGACGATTGTATTTCTACGCCGCGCGGGAACCAATGTAAATTTTCATTTCTTTTAAATTATCACAAGAGTTTTTAAATTTGTTGATGTAATTAAACCAATTTATTTTTCTTTACATTATGATGAATACAGATATGAATAATTTATTGGAAAAACAGATATGTAAACAATTACATGAGGAATCGTCAGAAGACGAAATTTGCGACGCTGCAAGTGATTCTAAGGAAGTAGTGGCCTAGAGTGAACATGTCACGTGTTCTGAGCTTTATTATGCTATTGATTATTCAAGCAGCGAATTATAGTGTAGAGATATTTTCATTGGCAAAGACAAGGTTTCAAAGTGCAATAAAACAACGCTTCTCAGCAAATTTACAAAACGTGGAAGTCTTAATGATCAAGAATAACCACCAACAAAATTAAGAAATCATTGTCACATTTGCGAAAGAGCAAGAAACCGCACTACAACAATTATTACTACACTTACAACTAACTAGTGCAACAATTTTGCATGCAAGAAACACATTCTAAAAGTCATCGAATGCAAAAATAGTTCTGAAGCCTAATATGCTAAATTTATTATTATAACTATTTAATTGAAATTGTAATAAGTATACATTTGAAATGCAACAAAATAAGAATTATATCCAAATATTATTCAGTCCTTGAAGAGTTCATTTTTTAATAAAATTGGCTTGGCGTACAAAGAATGTCGCTCGGGTATTTATGTGTTATGGGACAAAACATAGCGCGAGTAACCAAGGGCTAGTACGAGTAATGAATGTATCTTTTCGCCCGAGACGACGCGCGCACCTCGGCGAGGAGAGCCCACGCACCGGCCGGGTCTGCGCACGTACTTCTTCGCCACATCTCGGCCGGCGGCGTGCCATTCAAGAAGCGGTGGTCCCGATAATCCAAAGTTAACGACGCGGGAAGACGTGGTTTTTTTCCTTTTAGAAGATAATATTCCTTTACGACACATTCGTTCGTTAAAATTCTACCATCTATAAGTTTATTTTAAATAAATGCTGTATTAACCGTATTTACCCGAATATATAACGAGATTTTTTCAGAAATTTCTCAGTCGTAAAATGCGGGATCGTCTTATACTCGCGTATTAAGCCTCGTCGCTTAGGATATAAGTTTATACATTGCCATTCCATGTCACAAAACTCGTAACAATAAACTGCAAAGACGGAAAAAATATCGCGCGTATCTACAATACGTAATTATATTCGCGTTTGTTAATTATATTCTCGGCATCCACTGCGAATCAGTCGGTCAATTCAGACCGATATTTTTGAATGGGCCGATAAAGAGAAACTGTAACCCAATGACATTGTGTCAAATGAGACGTAACGTAAAAATGAATGCCGAGTGTTTGTTACACGATGCGAGTTCGACGAGGCGGCGCGGAATCTCGGTTCGACGCCCGGCGAATACGAATCTGCGTTTTGAACAGAAACATGCCATGAACATGTGCGGGGAAGATAGAAAATCTGGCGACAGAAGGGCATATTCTTATATGGCGTCTAATGAAAGACTATGAACAACGCAAAATTTAGTCCGCAAAACTTTCAAGAGGGACCTAAAACTTTAGAAAATGTCACAGCATGGAAAAAGAAAGAAACATTGAGACATGTGAAGATGGGGAGAGTAGTGAGAAAAACCGTGATTATGATGATATTAAGGAACATGAAATAATAGTTCAGCTACAACTCTTCACATTCTCATCAACAAGGCAATTTTCTAGTCAATAAGACATTTTGTAATTTTATTTTGACTAAATAGTAAGAATTAAAATTTTTTAAAACTCTCAAGACACCTCTTCAGAATAAGGGCCTTACATTCGAGGTCGACTTATATTCGGGTAAATATGCTACAAGCCTAGTTTCAATCGAATGATTTAGTTGTGGGGTATAACCTCCCAGATCACCTGATCTAATCCCTTGTATTTTTGCTCCCTCTTTGCCGCTTACATATTGCAGAGTTTATTAATTAATGCTGTAAAATAGTAATGCTGCAGTAAAAAGTGGCGATTTTTCGACAGAAAATCCCTTTCTGTGAGACCCTGATTCCGAAAAAGCGGATAATTCTTAGTCTTCTAACACGTTGTATATTCAGAATACACGACTTTGTTACTGAAAAATTAGTTTACGGAAAAATGTGTCTATCTGTGGACAACACTAGCATGTTCATGGATTTCTACTTTTGTGTTACTCGGAATCTAGCGTATCGACATGTCACAAATGTGTGACATTGGCTCTCATCAAGTTTGTAAAATTTCAGATTCTCCGTTTGCGAGAACAATGATACACCCGGTGGATGTTTCATGTTCATGTGAATGGTAACGTCTCTCTTGTTATGTGTAGTAAAGGGGAAAGTTAAAATTTGTAATTTGTAGTAATTTGACAATATCTAGTAGAGTCGTTGATTGTATTTCTATATTAGGTTATATATTTTGTTAATTTCATATTCTTATATTGTACATTCTGAGTGTATCGATATGTGCTGCTCGGTGGACTATTTTTTTAAAATCCCTTACATCTCTGGTTTACCCCCATCCATTATACATTTTGAAATCTCGAAGTCTGACTCCTGTAAATCATTTGAAATTGATAGTAGGAAACTATTTTTTTACTGTCGTAAGCTCCTTATTCGCTTCTGTAAGATACTACAATTTATCTTTAATAACGAAATTTGGTATGTACCTACCCAAATTTAACACTTTTCTTTTATGCCTCTATTAAGGTGTCCTAAGGTTCGTTTTGTCCACTCCGTGATTCGTGTTTTGGCCTTGCTTGCTTATGAGACTGACGTGCTCTGGCTGTGCTCGAATATTTTTGACTTAAGTTTCATTACTTTTCTACATCTACCAGGTACCTTTTGTAGTTAATTGTTTTTTTTACTTCCTTCCTTGTTACAGATATGCTGAAAAGAGATTTAAATTGTCCCAAGCATTGAAAAAGAAGTAATACAGATATTGGTTTACAAACGGTGTAACAAAGAAACGGGTGTTGGATCGCGTTTAAAGATTTCCAAAACGTATTTGCTCTATTAATTAATTTAGATTTGAGTGACGTTTTAAACTATTAGTGAAAGTGTTTTGATAATTGTGAAAAACATCAAAATTTGAAGTTTCGTCTATAACACTAACGGAAAAACTTGAACTTTGTGTTTCAAATTGCCGAATATAAAAGTGGTGAATTTCGTGGCCTTACAATTCGTAAAGTATAGTAATCTAATTATATTTAGTAGTTTGCAGCTTAGATCTATTACTTTAAACACATTGAAATTCTGTCGCATTTCAATCACATTTAAATACTGATTAGAATCACATACCTATTATTTTTCAAATCAATAAGTAACTTAAATAACTTAATACACTTAAATTAAAGAGATATTGGTTTAGGAGATACTATCAACATTAGTTTGTGTTCTTATCTATTTATTTATTCTCATATTTACTACGTACTTTGATAAGCATTTGTGACAGGACTACTATTCGGTATACAATTTCTACTCTATAAACTCTCAGAGACGACCTTCTGAAAGCCTTCACACGTATAAACAATAATTTAGATTAACATATCCAAAGGCTCGAAGAGGTCGTTCAAAATACAGTCGGTTTGACAACAACTGGTACATTCAACCTATATCAATTATTGTTATAAATATTAACTATAAATCAACAAAAAAACCTTTTAAATTCACCATTAATTATAAATTCTTTGTATGGAAATATCAAGTCGGCTGAACACTATATTGGTAGTCTTCACTGAGAAAAATCTTTGCTGCGCCTCTCTTTATAATTTAGGATAGTTTCCGAGCTTCAAGAGTGGGTGATCACCTCGGAAAAGGGGACGTGGCCGAAGATAAAGGCGTCTCCACACATTTGGCATTTAGCGAGTAGCGGTCGCCCGCTCGCCGAATTCCGAGCAGTGGGGATGAGATGCTATTGGCCGAGAGCAAAACATGCGGTGCTCTCCCTACCCGCAGTGTGACGGTCTTCTCGGCCCATGAGAGGAAGTACACACATGCTGAGTACCTCGGCTGCTCGGCAGTCGGAAAGCAGACGCGCTTTACTCCCCGAATGTCGGAGCCGTGGTAAGACTCAGTGCGCCCCTCGCATCCTTTGTCATTCGAAGCTGCCTCGGGCCAGGGGCGGTCCAGAAAGTATTTGAGGAAAGGGGAGAATTTACGTTCTGACCTCCCTTCCAAAAATACTTTTGTATTAAATAGATTTTATAGGAAAATATTTTTAAGGAAATATTAGTTTGAAATTAACCTACTGGGGCAACAGCAACACGTACTTTCTCGCTTTAATGACTGCTACGTAAAATTATAATACCGCAATTGGTCTCCATACAAACAGACAAATAGACTTTTGCCGTCAATCGAAATTTTCAGTATCAGGGATCCACAAAACATGGATTCTGACTACACAACGTGTTAAAGGAAGTCTTTTCCTATGCGTAGGTTCATGATTTATTCACTTTCTCATTTCCAGGGCCCCACAAAAAGTTTTTCTGCTGAAGGGTCGCCGTTTTCCGGTTCACGTTTACAATACTTTCCCTTACGAAGTGAGACGAGGAGGTAAAAAGTGAAGATTCGTAACGGACAAACTTCTTTTTACATGAGGCGATGAATATTACATTTGCTTTAACTATAGTCAGATTACAGAAACATGTAGGCTGTGCGGCACGGAAATTGTGGCGTCGTAACACGAGGGTCCGATCCGTTACGGCGGTGAAAGGCTGCTGCAAGCAGATGCATGCTCGTTGCAGGGAGAGAAAGGCGGAGCACTGACGCTCCTAGTTTTGTGGTTTGGCAGCTGACACAGACAACGTAGCAGAGCCAAAAATATCTTTACTGATTGCTGAAGTGCGAGCCTCCTCTAGTCGACAGCATGGGGGTACAATTTCCAGCTATTTAACGCGGCGCCATGTGCGTCCGCGGTCTCATTCAGCTCCGATCAGAGAGTAGAGTACGAGTAGGTACGGGGAGAGTAAGATTGGTGTGGGGCGAGATGTCACAGGAGTCTACGGCTAGATGATCTCGGGTGCTGTAGGCACGCGGTCCGCCGAACGGCGACAGTCTTTTTTCGTGGTGTGTGTATGTGTGTGTGTGTGTGTGTGTGTGTGTGTGTGTGTGTGTGTGTGTTGCGTCAGGCCATGTGACTGGCTAATCTCGGGACGGACGTCCTATAGCGCGCATCACGCGTCGCTTTTCTGCGGTAAAGCAGGGTTACTGGGCGGTAGACCGAGGGACGGTCGCGTGCTAGCGACTAAGTGGAAGAAAAGGTTGCCGGAGGTTTTTAAGTTATTAATGTAACTTGTTTTATCACTTTTAAATTTGTTAATATATTTCTCATTTTTTATTTGAAATTATTGACTGTGTCCTATTCTACAACGTCACAAAATCATGGATGCGCCACTACCCCGCTCTTCCATTCCGCCTCTGCCTGGGACCCGTCTCCGTTCTGGCTGTTTGAGTCATTTAATAATTTCCAATGATGAAACTGCCATTTTTCTACAATAGTAAATTTTTATTTTTTTCTACAACTTAGTGTTTTTTCTTTTGATACAAATTAACAAATTAGTTAAATATTTACTTTACAGTCACTAGAGGTTTAAATATTTTTGGTTATTAAGAACGAATTGGGGTTGATGAATTAGTTGTTACAAGTTACTTATTAGAATATAAACTCTGTTTTTACTTTGTTCTTCTTCTGGTTAATAATTAAATTAATTTTTCAATAGAATTTTTCAGGTCCAGAGTTAATGATAGCATGCAGTGCAACCTTGGAGACGGAAAATCAGTTTTATTTATGCGTTACCGAAAGAGCTGAAAGGACTCTGAAAGGAATACTGATGAGGAAGAAACTTCAACTAGAAAGAGAATTGGAGAATACAATACACAAGAAAGCAAGAACTTGGAAGTCGTATGGCAGTGAGAAAGACGTAGATGATGAAATTGTGAAAGTTACAAGACCGCTGGTCAGTCTAAGTTTTTCTTAAAGATTAATTATTGCAATTAAATAGCATTGAGGACAGCTGTGCTATCAGATAAGGATTAATGGTACTTCTCTTACGGCTTTGAAAGTATAATATTTGTAAAGGAAGTAATGTTCTGAACTTTTTGATCGCAGTGAATTGCAACAAGTAAATTTTGATTGCACAATGTTCCTCCTCAAAGGTCAGCTTCTGGGTCAATGACCCCCATTTCGATCAGGTTTTTGTCCAGTTTCCCTGATTTTTGAGCATCTCCTGAGATGGCTCCTTGTTTTGCTTCTGGACATAAATATAACTTCAAACTAACTTTTCCCCTTAGCACGTCACACACTGTTTTTGACGGAAATAAATAAATTTAAAAGTTTTATGTTTCACATTATAATACAGAATGTGTACACAAAGACATGAAGACATTTTGACGTATGCGACTTTTCTCTTGGGATCCTGTTGGGACTTAACTGAAGGAAGAAAATATTTCAAGAATCGAGAAAAGTTAAAACAATTTTCCCCACCTTTTCGTGCAGGATTTCGCAACTAAAATTTGCGCAACTCTTTTTTAACGTTAAGACATTACACTGTAAACATGTACAATAATTCGGATTGTTATATTTCGCGGATTGTTCCTTGCTGAGTTTTCTGAATCAGAACTTAAATTTGCAAGTCAAGGTTTTCTTTGTTGACAGCACAATTTTCTGCAACTCGTTTCAATATATCTACATTTTTTATTGTAAGTTAACGGTTCAAGATATTAATGCAGTTTATGCAAAAGTTTGCAGATGGGTAGATATTCGTATCGTTTTACGTGTCTTTGCCTTATAATTTTTGGTTGTGATATAAGATATATATTTCCATCAGTAGAAATGATACCACACACAGCACTCTATGAAGCCTCGACTGCAAATACCAAGTGAGATCTCCGTGAACTAACTTTCATGATTTTTATTAAGTTTCTCATGGATTCTTAGAACACATTCTGATTCTTAGAACGAATGCTGAGATTGCTCTTTGTTCTCATCTGGGCAGTACATGTAGTTTTACTCTTTCCCAATGATCACATGCAATGTAAATTGTGAATTGTAATAAAATGTACGCTTTCGAAATCAGAATAACTCTTTTGAGGCACGTTAGGCTGTTTGCACTTCGCTGGCTGAGACCGGCTAACCTGCAGGCGCGACTACCATGGCACTTACCATCCTGCCACCGAAGTGGCTCAAGGGATCGAATTTTCGGAATGTAGTTAGTAATCCCGCACTAGCAAATCTCCTGAGCCCCGACGTGCTAATCGGTATGATTGGAGGAACCATGGTCGCCGTAGGACCGTACGGCGTCACCAGCCCCAGACCGTGTGTGCGTGTGTGTGGGCCGCCTTCCAGATGTAAAGCGCACATGTCTAGCTCATGCTCTTACGCCACTCAAACGAGCAAGGAACGGAAGGATATGATAAAAAGGGTGGTGTATGGTAGGTGCCACGCTCTAAATTGACACAACCCACGGGTGACAACCAATGCTATGCGGGTGTCGAACCTACGACCTGTCCAATGGAGCTCGTTACAACACCCGGTCCAAATCAGAAGAGGTAAAATTAACATCCCCCTCCCCTTTTTTGCAGGGAGGGGGTGTGAGCAATAATTTTATGCGATGAATTTGCTTCTGCGATTCGTTGGAAGATGTCCACAGAAAATATTATAGTAAAAACTTATACAAATATCAGTAATAAAATGGTTAATTACATCAATATTCTTCATGGTTGTTATTGGTTGAACTTGATGAAGTAGTCATATCATTATCTCAAACCGTTTTAACATAGAAGCCGATTGCGGTGTGAAATATCACTTCACGTGCATTGCATGTATTGAATATATCCCATCTTTTATTTTACAGGGAAATCATTATTCGTGTAGTAGGGACGACCTATTACATATTAAATAAAAAAATAACGATTTTCTGTTTTCACCAGCTTCATTATTAGTGTTTTATAATTAGGATAACTCACACATTAATCGGCTGTTGTCAGTAAGTTATTTTGCACTAAATATTTGAATGTGATCACGATAAATTATTCGCAAGGTAGTATACACTAATTACGAGACATTGTGCTACCGACAACATAAAATAGATAACTAATAATAGATTTTCAACAGGTTGAAAAGGAAATAGCCATATCCATATCCAGTGAAAAGATGCAAATTCTCTTTCAAGATGACGATCCCGCAATGCTTAATAATGGATACGTAGAATGTGCTCGCAGAAGTGACATTATCAATGTCCAGAGGAAGCGATATTCTCAAGGGGTTCAAGTATGTTTGTTTTGTATAATTTTTTTATTGTAGTGCTTTTATTTAAGGGAATAATGTGATTAATGAAGTGTTGTCTACCGTTAGTTATAGAAATGCATTTTAGCATAACTACACCATGGCGTTTGCATTTCAGGCATGCCCTTCAGTTATATCTACGACAGCTCAGACAAACCCTGGTTTTCCCACTAATGTATGGACTCAGTATGTATATGAGCCACAAATTAGTTCAGATGTTTTAAATGCTGAACTAGCCAAGAATATAACATCTTTTCAAAGTCATGCTGCAAAGTAAGATTTTATATTTTTTCATACAGTGAATGTAAATATGTGTCAAACTCTTAAAACCCGAAAACCAATTGGACGATTTACTTATCATGGTCGATTACCGCACGGTTACTATACTTTATCTTTACTACTTACGTACTAAAGACGAAGTAAAATGTCGCCACTTGCGGGTTCGTGCAGTTTCAATTGCACGATCTCGCAGAGGTTTGCTACGGGCCTTGTGCAAACGTATTTTAATTTATTTTTTGTCGTAGGGTATGCCTTACTCTTACCTTTTACTTAGAGTTCATTTATCCTCATCGATTCAAAGAGGAATCAATAATACTTTCAAGATATTTAATAGTATCGTGGTTTTTGCCACACCTTCGTTTCCGAAAAACGAGTATAAATGGGGTAATGAATTTGGTCATGAATATTCATGAACATGACTTTGAACATGATAGATGAAGAATTTATTAAAGAGAACAAATTTCTTTGTAATTATTCGTGTAGCCCAGTAGACTCCTATTTGTGGGACCTGTGCTCAAGTAACCAAGCCGTTACAGACCTATTATCGGTATCTTTCGTTCTGGATAGTGGCACTGCTGGACCTAGCACTCGCCGGCAACGGTCTCGGCGCCTGGTACCATCGCACAGTAGGGTCGGAACAGAGTTATATTCACGTCTGCCACCAGTCCCATCCCCCTTGATCTCGAATTACTGGCAGTAGGCTACTTTCAGGCTGTTCCAAGTTTGACTGAAGCGCGAATAAAAAAACAATATTGTCTAAAATTTTTTAAAAAAGTACACAAAATACCAGTGGCGGCATGTTTGCTAGTCCCCGCGTGCCATGACACCACCAACAAAAAGGAAGGATAAAAAAATCACCACAAAAATGTATATAAAATATCCTTTTTTCAAAACTGCATTTATAGTAAATCATTTGAACGAGCGTTAAGTCCTTCGATGGTATATCAATACTCTCTTCGAACGTCCACGGCGGAGTGGGATGCTATCTCTCGGCCTGTTTCGAGGACGCTGAGCCACCTACGGATTGGCACTGTCTATGCGCATTTAACGCTGTACAAAGAATGTTGGTTTGGGTTGTACGCATCTTTTGTGGATAAGGCGGTGTTAAAGTGGAAGTGGCACAGTAATTCACATTGTGCTCCATAGAGTGCGCCAATAGCACTATCTTCATCGAGCAGACTATATCATGCTCAGGGTGACCCGATGCCCTGGTATTTCGTACGTATTTCCATGTGTTTCGCATATGGATAGGCGACGTACGCCGTCGGTGTAAGGGCTCTCCTCTTCTCGTACCTTTCTTCAACGAAGTCAGGGAGATCTGATTTACTGAGATTACCGTGAGTGCTCAGGCTTTCAGTTTGAATTTTGTTGTTGTAATTATTATTATTATTATTATTATTATTATTATTATTATTATTATTATTATTATTATTATGTATCTTAATTTTGTTCTTATTATTTAGTTTATTTTCAGTTTAATCTTCATTATAACGTACTAATAAACACGGTCACTAAGATACAATTTTGTTGCCCTGGAATTTATTTTAGAGATTACTACACCAGGTTTAAAACATCGCATCGATATTTAGAAACATCAATGGTTTTTGATCGAAGTATTATTAACATCGATGTTTTAATTTTGAACAACGATAATTGTTGACATCGATGTCGCATCACAAACTCACACTAGCAGTAGAATTTCGTACCGGCCGCCACTGCAAAATTCTATGTAAGACGAGGGCATTTCCAACTATGATTTATGCGGAATTGCATGGCAATGCGGATGGCCGAAAAATGTTAGGAAAATGTATATAAGATTTTGAGCAATTTTTTTGTTAAATATAACGGAAATTATTGAAAAAGATAGATAAATAGAAGTAAAGTATTTACACATTGGCAAGGATCAGGGAGGGGAAAAAGAACTCTCGATTTACTCGATTCCAATGTGTTGACAATAGGTGATTCAGTATGGTAATATACACGTATATTATGTCATTCAGGCATTCAATATGGAAATACAACAGTTGTATATATCCTTGTATATCGAGAATGTCAAAAACGCTACTGTCCTTAACGCATCACGAGAATTGCGAATATTGCCGCCAGGAGGAGGGCGCCTCCTGGCGGCAGAGCATGTGAATTCATTCTTCATGAGAATGAGTTAAATAACTTTAATTTGACAGTCAAATTCAAAACTATTTCAATGTTTTGTGATTTTTGTTCGAGATCCTGGGTATCTTACAACACCATAGACACATCTGAAAGGACTGGAGGCGGCATACATTTCCACCAATTTATGCGAATATTCGAAAGTAGTATAATATTGATAATAATTTAATATTCTATTCATCAGTAGCAAACTTTCAGTTACCATTGCTTCTTGAGAAATTTTTGAGAGTTATTTCACTCTCTCATGTATACGTAGAATAGAGAAAATTAAGTAATTCTGCAATAAATCAATATTCAGATTTTCATTAAAATATGTGTTGGGGGTCCCTGACTTTCTGCCCGTCCGTCTGTCTGTATGTCAGCCCATATAGTCGGCCCATGTCGGATTGTCTGCTCGACTGTCTCTGTCAGTCAACAACATTAGCTCCTACGCCAGGCCTCGGGAGGTTCGCGTTCGCCAAGCCGGCTCGCAGCTAGGAATCGTAATCCAGCCGCAAGGCGGTTGCCTTCGCAAGATCCTGCCAGTTACGCCGCCCTTTCGCAAATGCGAAGGGGAGTAACAATTCTTCTGTCGAAAGGAGAGGAGAATAAGAATAAGAGCAGTTCTGACGAAAATCCGCCGTTTTCCGACGAACGATTACAATACTTTCTCGTCTTACATTCGTAAAGGGGTGAAAGTAAAAATAACAAGAACAACGGACAGACGTAAGCCTGAACACCCAGGGTCATCTCAAAGGATTAGTCCTTACTTCGCGGAAGAAGGGTGCGAAAAGACGGGAAGAGGACCTATACCCACGGCGCACATGTTGAATGCCTCTTCATGTGCGAACTAGAAAACAATATGAAGGCATCCAGGGCAACTCGGGCGAGGGTAGTCTGCTGGATGAATGTAGTGCACTGTTCGTATGCTTCACCAAAAATAAAAATAAAAAATAAAAAAAAATTCTGATCAGTTATTATTTTATGTTTGAACTTTGACGAAATTGCGATTATGGTAATTTTTCATTTATAAACGAAACATCGAACCCAGAACATGGATGTTAAAAAACATCAGCTTTAATATATCCATGTTTAAAACATCGACATTACTACAAAAAACATCAAAGTTTTGAAAACATCGGCATGTTCCACCACTAACGCAGCTGTACCTCATTGAATTTCATCAAAACGGATGTCGTCCGACTGGTCTGGCTGTACTCTGACCCTGCGAATTTCAAACATCTTTTCATTTAAGGGGGTACCTTATTTAGGACCCGTAGGATATTTTCTCAAATATTGCTCAAAATATTTGCATTATTATTTTTTTTGCTCGAATGTAGTGAATTTCACTTAATAAAGTGGCAGGTTACGATAGTCATAGAAAGTAAAAAAGTTCGTAAAATCTTGTAAAAGTTCATTTTTTCCGACACACTCCTACAACTATATAATGAAAGATATGTTTCTTTCTTAGTGCAATATATTCCTCAATATTAGATCTGTAAATCATTTCATGTAGGCAATACACTGTTTTTGAAGTTTTGAATTATATGTTAGAATCACCACAATATAATGAATTAACGCAGCCGAACTCAATAACTACTGTAGTGTGTTGAAAATATTCTTGGTTCAGAAGCCGGATACGAGTTCAAATTCTTCTCGGTAATACGATTTCGTTAATCTTTTTATAACAATTCAGCACAGCACCCTGAATTCAATTGAAGAGTCATTTTCATTTTAAACGTATCAATTTAAAAAAAGTAAAGATAAACATATGTTTTAATCGAACCTCTTGCGCTTCGTTTGGTGAGTTTAATTCAAGTGGTGGCTGAACTGTTAATAGGAGTGATGTTGCAATCTTCTCTATAATATGCTAAGGAGAAATGACGGTTTTTGAGGTTATTAAGAAACCATTGACCTATAATAGTGCTAATGCTGAATAGGAATGACTCCTCAGTCCCCAGATCTGCATCAAATATTTAGATTTAGATTTAGATTTAAATGTATTCAGTCAATAAACAGTAAAAACTGTATGTGACGTAGGGGGAATATTATCTGCGCACGTTTTCCTGAGTTCCAGAATACCTTCCCGTCATTTTAACTATAAATTATTGAATGATGTGTAACAGTTTGACATGAATAAATAAAAATAAATTTGAAACATAAATTTTAAAAATCGCAAGATTAGCAATATTTGAAAATTAGTCATTTTCGTTTCTGAGTTATTGAAAACTTATTTGCGTCGGTACACGAATGATTTTTCTGCATTGCTAACAAAATAGCAACTCGCCCTTACCCCTACTCTTACCATTACAAGCAAAAGGAGAGTTCAACAAAACGTGCGCTTAGTGAAGGTATATTTTCGTCCAGAAGCAAAATAAGGGGGCATTTTAGCATTTGCTCAATGGATCAGGGAAACTGGACAAAATACTGATCGAGAGGGGGTCATTGACCCAGAAGCTGAAGTACATTATTTATTACAAACATATTAAGTCTTTTAAAAAATATATACAATACGATACAAATGTAAACTAATTAATTATATATCATATAATTGGTAGACTTAAGACCAAAGAAACGGAAGTTTGCAGACTATGACAGGGAACAGATTACTGTAACGCTCATTACAATCACGCAAAACTCAGAAACGATGCATTTTAGACCCTTAAAACAGTTTTTTGAGTCCGTAAAATGACATTCATTTTGTGAGGATAATTGAATTTTGCAAGTGCAGTTTAGTTTTATGAGGACATGAGTTTTGTGGAGACACTCAGGGGGGCGTATGGGGGACAGGTGAGGAGAGATGGGAAAACTGCAGAGGACAATTAGAGGAGAAACAAAATGAGTGAACTGTTTTGAACCTTGTATTACATTTTTGGAAATTTAGTTTTTTTTGATGGGGGGGCACTTCTTTGTAGTATTGGTAGTCAGAAACAAGCAACTCGAAATATAGTATGTAAAAATTAAACTGAAGGAATAAAAAGATAATTTTATTTACCTTACGGATTATTATGCGGGGACACCCATTGGCCGTAGATCCGCACCCGTGTACAGTAGAGTCGCGGTAACCCGAGCCTCGCTAACCCGAGCCTCGCTAATCCGAGATTCTGTGCAGTCCGAAAAAAAGTCTGATGTACGCCAAGTCATCAAACAAGCAAACATGCGGCGATAATCAAGAGCTGGCTCTTGACGAGATGGAAACACTGCGTCGAAAGCCATGTGTGAGGCGGACGGTGTCAGTGTCAGTCCGTCTGCTACATTGTTGTGTCCGGATAGGGCTCATGTATGTATCTGCAGTTAATAGTATCTGCACATTCAATTTGACATCGGTATACATAGTAGTTGAAAATTCCTTTATGTATTTTCCTTTGTTTTGTGTAATCCGAGTTTATTTTTGTAATATAGTAGTTTTGTAATCCGAGAATATTTTTGAGGTTCCATCAGCCACAATTTCCTCGGATTATCGCGACTCTACTGTATTCAATCCTTGCTTGTTTTGAAGCCTTCCTCCGGTGCGCGTGTAGGGGACCTGCTTCAAGCAAGCGTGCCTTGTGAGCGGTCCCTTAAATACCTGGGTGTGATTCTCACACTATCCCCCAGATATAGGTCTCAGTTAACTATATCCGAGCTTTCTGGCTGGGAGACGTGAGATCTCGATAGGACGGGAAATTGTCGAATAGATTTAACTTTGTCGGGGACCTGTCAGTGTCCTTTCACATGTCACAAACATGTCACTGAGATTTTCTGTCCTCATGTCGAAAATGCACGCGCCTGGATACACGCACCCGAAATCGAACCCGTGCAGTGGGGATTCAGAGCCAATAAGTTAAACCCTCGTCCACTGAGGCGCGCAGAGACATACATAATATAACGCGATAAAATTAACGTGATTTTTTGTCTTTCTGTGAATCTCCACGCTTAGCAATGTTTGATTGATGATTCCAGCCATGTCAAGTGCTATGGTCAGTAGTTTTATTAGCGTAGGGCATGTTATATTCGGAGATGTGGCGGGGTTCCTCCCCAGCTGGAACGTGCGATCGGGTGCTGACCTACACGACGGCTTCCGCTGATCTCCCCCCAGCCGGGCACAAATTGTAAGTTCCCGAGTGATCTCGCGACATGTATGGCCAGGTAGTGTAGGGTGTGCGCGTGGGGGTATAAGGAGAAACGGTGGGACCAGGAAGAGGAAGGAAAGACAGTGCGCGGTTCATGGTCCATTTGTTACTGTACTACTCTGTCATTCGCTGGCATTGATAGGAGAAACCACGAAAATATACCGATCAGAGCACCCGCCCACTAGAACTCACCTCCAGATAGAGGCTGAATTCGACCTAGCTCTACAGCTAGTGTCGAAAATCCGCCACCGTAGGGGCTCAAACCCTAGGACGCGTTGGTCCGTGTCGCTTTCGCGGAAGCGGTAATGCTGGCTCTAGGCTAAATTAGTCGGGAAAGCAATATTAGGATGTTACTCATGCACAATACTAGACGTACAATGTTCTAACGCATAGTTCGGGGGTTGGTCGTTCAAAGTGCGATGTAGGATTCTTTACGTTTAAAAAATAACCAACAAAGTGCGTTATATTCGCATGGGTCCAACTCATATTATAATATTATGCGACTATTACCAATAATACGGGAAAATAGCATCATTAGTTTAGTATTGTTATTCTGGTACATATGATTTTGTACAGCAATATTAATTTTTCAGGATTGAAAATCTGATTAATTACAATGAAAAGATAGATTTATACGAAAATGATTATCCGGAATTGATCGCCAATGAAAAAGATACTCAGTTACCAGAAACGATCATGTATGAAGAGTATGAGACGTTCATTGATATAAAAAAATGCGCTGGTAAAATGATATCATGCGCTGTATGGCACCCGACTTTATCAGGTAAGTATTTTGTGCCAACAAGGACATTAGGAAACGCGATTCATACTATTGTTTTTTAAACGTTCTAATGTACGAATTAAAGGAAATTATACCATGACTTTATTGAGTTTCCTATATCAAATCATATTTTGATTGAGGTATTCAACTATGGGAATTAGTATGACAGCGTCATTAATAGCTTTTGAAAAAGAAAAGAAACGAGAAGAAAATTTCATTGTTATTTTGCATCATTTTGTCCAGGCATGTTAAAATGCGCCCCCACGTGCTGCTTGCCCTCACGGGAAGTCCGACGCTCCTACGAGCACAGACTTCTCCAGACTCAGCTCTCACTTCCTCTCCAAATCCATAAAGGGCAAGCTTTACCAGGAAAGTTAAGCACAAAGCGCGCTCGAAAATCACGAAGAATGTACTTGCCGGACGTTTTCTGGCAAATGAGATTCAAGTTATGATTACAATGTACTTCGTTACATACTACTTTATTACTTACTATTTCATTTCACACGATTTTATTTATTTTTAAAATTTGCCTTGCATAATCAGTTTTGTAGGGACAGGTTAATATTTGAAATGAAAATGATTTCCTGTTTTCTGTTGTCGTATGTTCATGTTTCATTGAAAGATTATACTCTTTACTGTGTACAGCAATAACATAAAATTAACTGACAAGCCTTTATGTAGTCTATTTTATCTAATGAAAGCTTCTCTTATATTCAGTATGTCTCTCGTAAGGGCGGACAGTTGTTTTAACAATTTTGTGTCTAACCTGAACGTTTGGAGTACAATTATCCCACGCTTCAGTAAATGCGATTCCGAAATCAATAACATTTCCATTCAACAGGTTTAATTTTACTCTAATGTTATGAGTTCAAATATCCCTCATGTACTTCATTTTAATGGATAATTTCTTTGCTTCGTTAGAGGAAATTAGAATTAATATCTCTAAATTTGGGAGAATAACTGTCAACTGACTTCTCCAAACAACAGTCATGTCAGGTATCCAGTTCGATGTTCTGTCAGCCGTCGCAATGTGTTGACGCTCGGTCAACCGCGAAAAATTGTACAATCCTTCCTTTTAAATTCCACGTCACCTGCTCTGAACACAGTGCTCGCGAACTCTAATACGCTAGTTACCGTGACCATGAGATGCCTGATTTAGTCCATATCAGCTGAGATTATTGTAGTACTACGCGCTAGATATCAATTGAATTTGTAGAACCTTATGAAGCGTAGACCGTAGTGAAACATCAACCATATGAGCATATTTGCTTTTTTCCTTTGTTACTAACTGTAATATAGAATGTTTTTCGCGTGATACAAAACAACAACAACATTGATAAAGTTTTGAAAGAAGTGTTCGGTGATAACTTGGTCTTCATTTGGTGTCTCATAGAGAAATTTTCCCCAAACGTAAATATGAATCTGCCTTTGGCAAGCGCCCTGATATCTTTGGGTCCTGATATCCCTGATATCTTTGGGTCAACATTTTCTCTGACGAACACGTGCACTGGCCAGTGGCTTCAAATTATTTCGCAAAATGAATGGCGTTATAATTCCTATGATTGAATAATTTCAATGTATTTTCATATATAGGTTCTTAATAACATTTTGGTTAATTTTCTTAGTGTCTTTGAATTTTCAAACCATTGGTGCAAACTTAAACAAACCTCTTTCACATAGAGAAAAATAAATATCTCAGAGATGTTTCAGTTAGGTAATGTAGAATATCTAAAATTGAAATTAGTTTCCGAATTTTTATATTTGTAATCTACGTGATGACAATACTTCTAAATATGAAGTGTTGGTAGCGTAAATATAGAGTTTTGCCATGACCTTTTATTTATATTTTTTTCCTTCAAGGTGTTGTGGCTATTGCTTACGTCCGACAACCTCAATTTCTGTACAGTCGCAATAAATACGAAACAAATGGAAATGAAGAGCAAATCGATAAAGTTTTGGAAGATGTGTTCGATGAGAACTTCGTCTTAATTTGGTCTGTCACAGATAAATTTTCCCCAAAGGTAAATGTGAATTCTAGATATATGAATAAGTCAAATAACACGGCGGTGAAGTAGTTTTAATTGGTATTTATTCAGTCCTTACGACCGATTAGGAGGAATGAAATTGATGAATTCCCTCATCCCTCTCTGCAAATAATTTTAATACGGAATTTTATGAGTCTGGCGATGGTATATGCATTTTTTATATTTATCAATCCCTACAGTAGAAAATAATAAAGTCCTTCGTGCTTAGAAATCCGAAACAATTAATAATTAAAAAATATTTACATGATCCCTAAAGTGTCATAAGTCCCAATTAAACTTCTTACATATCTAGAACAGTGTTATCTGCAATAAGATATCACGCATAAAAATGTAGGCTAGAAGCCTCCCGAATACCAAACAGATTTTTTCAGAGGTACGTACTAAAAATCGAACAGTGTCAACAAAACCTTTTGATTAACAACAACCGATTAACCAAGGTAGTTTGTTGTAATTATTAATACTGAAATTTTTTTTTGTATTAATTTGTTTTGTATGTGAAGTTCAGGTTTTCTTTTTATGGGTCTATTTCGTCTTCAAATTCTCTTTCCGAAGTGCTGTTTTTCTTTATTCCTCTATAACCCATTCACATTCCATGCTAACGAGAAATTTTCTGTTTATTTTGTCAAGAAAAGGGTATCAAAAATTGATAATGCAACTGTCAATTTACATCATGGATTCGAACAAAGCGAACGCGTTGGACTCGCTTAATTAAGCAGACCTTCTCTCGCCCGAAAGATGACCGCAAGGTTGGTCTGTCCCGGATGGAGAGGTCGCTTGCTGCTTAGCCCCTCCCCCTGCCTGTATCCCTCTGCATCGTTGGCCACATGCCGAGGGGGGGCATGTAATACACTTACGGGACTAATGACCTTAGCAGTTGTCGGGTCCGGAATCACTGAGTCAATCAATCACGAACATATCGGCAACAAAGTTGCATTACAGAAAAAAACTAATTAATTTATAAAAAAATATAAAGAAATATCTGTACTGTAAGTACGGCCACTCCAAAAGCAATGCACAACAGTTTTTCACACATTCAATTTATTTTCTATACCTTTGCTATTTTTGCAGTATGTTGATCCACATTTGAGGAACACAATGTCACTTCTCCATATAATCTGTTTCTTTCTACTGCCTTATTACACCTTGGAAGAAAGACATGTATACCCGCACGTAGAAGCCTGGGAGTCATCATCACCTGAAACCTTTCTGGCAGAAACATTTCTCAATTGCAGTTCTTTCAATATTCTTCCCATTCTCCCTTCTCTCTCCACTTTCATTGTCAATTCTTGCACGGTTACTCTTCTGTCAGCCAAAATGAGTTTGTAAATGAGTTGCACATTGTCAGGAGAATGTGAAGAGCGCGATCTCCCTCTGCGCCGGAGATCCTGAGTATTCGCTTGGCCAGATTCATCAGATAATCTAAAATCTCAGCAACCAACTGTACAGCGGTCAACAGCATCAGTTCCATAGAAATTTTTGAACCTCTTGTGGATGTTTGTCACTGTCTCGTTCTCACAGCACGTTGCTTCTGACGAACATGTTGTAACGCAGCAGCCATCTTAAACGAGTGCTGCTACAAGAGCAACACTTGCGGAATCATGTTGGACTAAATTTGAATTCAAGCGAAAAGAATTATACTTCGAAATTTGCAAAGAACAAAGATGCAGAAAAGAAAATGAATTTAAAAAAAGTGCATTACTTTTAGAGTGACCTACGTATACGTAGTTTTCGACCTTTTTTTAGAGCAGATGTAGTTCCATTGTCTTTTAATGGCGTAATATATTATACTTTTGTTCAAACCTTCTACCCTTCGAATCTCTTCTCCTTCAATATCAATAATTTTTTCTCTCATTTATCATTCTTGTATTTATGTCAATAACTATTTTTAATTGTCTTAAACCAAATAGAAATTTGATTAAAAGTAATTAAGATTTTTTCCAGGAGTATTTCTAGCTCGGTTAATCCTGCTGATAAAGTTTGATGTAATGTGATTAAAAAAGTATTTAAACTTAATACTACATTGATACTCCAAATTATACGTCATTTTGGATGAAAATTAAAAGATTTAAAACCGTCACTAAATGTAATATGGAATTTGATTTTTTAAATACAATAATAAAATAATAGACAATAATACCCAAGAATCTATTGAAAATGTTTGTATTGACTTTGTTTCATTAATGTGTTTTCAAATTAAATTTCATAAAATAATAATAATTGTTTTATTTTTATTTGCATTTATGAGAGGAAATATTAAATTATTGAAACACAGAAACAAAGTAGATCTATTTGTATTAATCTAAAAAACGATGGTTTTGTGTTGTAAATGTTCTAGCTGTATTTGGAGAGCCCTCGAGAAATTCACTGTCTCCAGTTCTCACCAGTGAATGGAAATATGTTGGTTGGAGGATTAGTCAATGGTCAAATAATCGTATGGGATATAGGAGAACATCTAGAAGGAATTCAAGAAATATCTTTCACTTTGGAACTGTCTTCCAAAAATCAGCGTGCTATTGTAAGATCTCGTTACTTACAAATTTAAATACCGGTAATATAAATATTAATTACTACCTCAGGGTAAAAGAGTACACACAATTAAATGTAGTAGCAGTCAGGAGAAAATAATATAATTTATTTTTATTCCTATGATATGCAGGTGAGTCATTTCAGGTGAGGAAGAGCACACCATCTTCTATTCAATTACATGAAAAGACGCATCTTACGTCATTTTGTTGAAAATCACTTCGTTACTGCACAGCAGCTTCTTGATTTATCTTCTTATGACGTCCAGAAGATAACGCTTACATTGAATCGAAGCGCTGGGAATATGTTTAAGTATTGCTGAAGAAAAAAATATACTTTTATTGTATACAAACTACCAAAACTGCAAATTTGGGAATTGACGGAATTGGAGGGGGGCAAACTACGACACGCTATGTCGTCGTGCGCAGCCCTATGATCACATCGAACCTCGCTAGTTGACTGTTACAATTATTAAACACACTCTGTTCATAAATGACTCAAATTACTTATATAATGACCTGACATGGCCAATATAATTCATTACTCCACGCTTTCATTTCACCTTAATAGGTATTTCTTCTTATACAGAAAATTTAACATTTCTCGGAAAAGCAATACTTAGATAACACGAGGAATTAGAACATATAAAAACAAATTCTTTATTTCATTTCTAAACATCATAACGTATCTCATGATTTACATCTCTACTTTCAAAGTACTAATCACTGCTAAAAGTAAGTCAAAAGGCGGCCTAAAATCATGAAACACGATCAGGATATATATTGACTCAAATAACAAAACAAAAGCAATGTGAAATAGAGTAAAAATATACAACCAAATGAACTAGAAACCTTGTAGAAAATGTTTTAGAAGATAATCATATAGAAGAGAACGATCCGGCTACAAAGGCCTATCCCTTCAACCAACATTTTTTGAGAATTGTCGGCCGATCTTACGGAGGATCTAAGGCACAAAATTAAACAACAAACGTTTCCGCAAAATTTTTGAAATTATGTTTATTTCCGAAACTTCTTTTTATGAAATTCTCAGACTAATCGGTAAACTGAAAGGTAATTATTTCCCCGGTTTAGATGAATTTCCGGATTGTTTGTTAAAGAGTTGTGCGTCTGCTATTATACATCCATTAACAGGATTATAATAAGGATTCCTTCATAAATATTAGAAATACTTTTTTTTACGTACGAATGTAAACCTTTCTCAGTAAATACGAGTGTTCAGATTGCCAATATGGATTTAGAAAATAAAAGTCCATCGAAACAGCCTTATTTTAATTTGTTAATGGCCTTCCTTCATCGATGGCTGAAGATCAAGCTCCTATTGGAAGATCTCTCAAAAGCATTTGATGTCACTGATCATAGTATTTTACTTTCAAAATTACCTTTGTAGGTAACGCAGCTAAATTGATTATGTTCGTACCTTAAAACACGATCTCAGAGTAGAAATTCTGCACTGGAGAAAAAGGGACATTGTTCACACACTTTCTGCATTCATTGGCAATTGTTCATGGGATCCCGCAGGGTTCCATGTTAGGCCTATTCTCTTCCCATTATACGTAAGCGACATGCCCTTGGCGCTTCGGAATGGAAGAACAGTTCTCTTTCCTGATGATATAAATATTCTTAGAATAAGAAGACTGTAACTAGTACAATATTAGATGTTTAAAATCAGATTAAATCGGCAAAGTTGGCTCAGGGCATAACTGATGTCACTGCAGTGTCTCTGACTGGGAGAGCCTAAGGTTCGAGTCCCGACAGTTGCAGGAGTTTTGACACTATCTTGTCAGTTAGGCCGAATTCAACCGCTGTGAGGAGGACATTTCTTGCGGCCGGCTGCTCTGATCGGCAGTTTTCCGTAGTTTCTCCAATCGAAACCAGTCGAATACCGAACAGTACCCTAATAAACAGGCCACGGACCGCGCGCAATCTTTTCTTCCTCTTCCTTGTTTCCTTACCTCTTACTTACACCCACGTACACTCACTTGCACTACACTACCACACATAGGGAGACCAGTCGGGAACTTAGAGTTTGTTTCGGCTAGGTTGGTGCCACGCTGGTGGGAGATACCTTATTGGGGAAAATTCTCGCGCACCGACGTAGGTCGGCGCCGGTTCTCGCAAGATCACAGCCATCTCCCACGATAACAACACGCACTACACTACAGGGCTAATTACCTTAGACGTTGACGCGCCCTGAATCACTAAACAATCAGTCAAATCGGTTTCGTAATAACAAATTAATAGAAGGAAGGGAAAACTGTTGCAGTGAAGTTTTCCATTTCAAATAAGCAATTGTAAGTGGCGTAACGTTCGGACACGCAAGGCCCGAATTGCGGATGGCCACAGGTAGAAGAGTACCTATTTTTAGGAGATATTTTTATTACATTAGATACTACTTAACACTACGTGTGTTTGCTATACACTTTTATAAAGGGGGTAAAAGGTTTGCGGGCGGGCCCGCACTCATTTCGTTTCGCAAATGACTTTAGTGAATATGCACAATATGCCATTAATTGATGTTAAGGTAATAACATTTTTGGATCTCTCAATTCAATGAAACTTAATATGGAATAACAATGAAAATGAATTGAACACAAAATTGCCTTTATTATGCTCCGCGTTCTTAATTATTTCAAATTCAGTCTACATTCGTACTGGTCGGTGTATTTCGCAAATATTCATTCCTGCGTGAGAGATGACATAATATTCTGGGGAAATACACCCTATAGTTCCCAGACTTTGTGATTGCAGACACGAATTGTACGAATAATAAGCAAATGCAACCCAGGTGATAATTGTAAGACTCTCTATATTAAGAAAAAATCTACCATCGTCTTGCCTGTTGCTTTACGAATCAGTGTGTTCGGTAAAAAATGACTTACTCAAGGACGGGAACATATTTTCAAGAAATATCTATAAGTAAATACTCGACATAGTTATCATACTGATTTGGTGTCAGTACAAAAAAGCACATACGTTAATTTACAGCACTTTCATTATTTTACAATTACTGCCAGGTGACATTAAATAATTAAAATCGATAATACTCAAGTTTAAGAGTCATATAAAATATTTTCTGCAGCACAGCTGTGTCTATACAATTGGAGACTACACGGAGCATCAAAAAGGATGATAATACTGTTTTTAGCAATGATATTTAACGAATTCGTTTCTATTTGGACTGTATAATTCCAATAGTCTAATTATATCTGTAACAAGCATCTATTGTACCTCAGCTTCTTCAATAACCCCCATCTCGGTCAGGTTATTGTCGGGTTTTCCTGATCCCTTGAGTGAATGTTGAGAAGGCCCTAGTTTTGCTTCTGGACATAAATGAAACTTCACTAACTATGCGCGTTTTCTTGATCTCTATGAGGAATATAAATATTTAAATAATCATTCTCCATTTTCTCGCGTCAGTAAATTGATTCCTTCATGTGGAGCACCAGAGATAACATCCTAATTCTGTACCTGGTTTGCCTTTACAAATAGATTTTTTTATTACACGGGAGTAAATATTTTTATCCAAATTCTTACCAAAAAACGGTCGATGCTACCTGTATTCATGATTCAAATGAATATGTATGTGAATAAGAGCAGAGATTACAGAGCTCAAGAAACCAAGCACATATTGCACTTCTCCCCATACGTCGTCATACAGTTTTTAACGTAAAATAAATAAATAAAAGACCTCATGAGTCTGACGTTCCGCTGACATGGGCTGCGACGAAATCGGAAAATCACAAAAAGCGCTTTCTATTGGAATCTATACTTGTGAGTCCAAAGCGGTAAAGGAATTATTTATTTCTAGATAGAATATAGATATAATGCTACTATTTATAATAATAAGAGGAACACATTGATGTTCTTTTCCACCTGAGAAATCTTGAATAATTTTCAGTGTTTCAACTTTGTGCTCTTATATGTTTAGGCAGCTCATCTTCGATGGATGAAAGCAAAGAAACCAAAAACATACATACCACCTTGTGCTATTTCTTCATTACAATCTTCTCATACAACTTGTGTGATGGGAATCCAGTGGGTGTCCCCCTTTTGGCATGTACGTAAATTGAATTTCCTGAGGTTGTGATTGAAACAGGCTTTCTATACTGTTTGTTTCTAACATCAGGTCACAGAATCAGGAGACTTTTTGCGCTTAAAAGGCAGTACTCGATCTCAGGAGTTTATAACTTGTGCTCATGATGGTTGTGTTAACTTTTGGGATTTAAAAAATATGAAGGCAGAAATGAAAATCAAATCTCACCCAAGAAAAGAATCTGCAAGACGAACTGGTGGAAAGTCTCAATTGATACCAAAACTCACACCTCATTTTAAGGTA